>JBAIAA010000272.1:0-600000 GCA_037893245.1 Crossaster papposus | reverse complement strand
TCCTACTGCGAGTGTTTTTAATGATAGCCTTCATGTAGTTAGCTTGAGTACTTTAAAGCGTTATTTACTTGGTTTGCCAGATGGCGAAGCCGAGGGAAGAGGTGGGAACTGTTCCTTGTATTCAGGGATTGTAATTGACTACACAATAGTGGTAACTGTTAACAGGATCATAGTACAAATACCTCACATTCGGGGTGTTTGTCTATGCCAAGCATAATGCTTTGTATTTGGCTATGTACTGCTATTGTCAGCTCAAGTTGCCCCTGCATAAGTGTTTTTTGCTCTTCATGATTGAAAGAGATTTATCTGCACCGTATTGGCTCATTTCATTGTATACAGTTGTATTTTGTATTTTTCCAACTGAAAACTTGTTATTCATATTTTTTGATGATAATTTTCTGTTGTACGAATTCTGATACGAAATGTAAATTGCCGATAGGATACCGATGAAATAACAATACAAAATGGTGATTTAACAGGCAACTTTGTTTGCTATGTACATGTACTACATTTCACCTATAACAAGAAAGCAGAGTTGTAAGGAGTCACTGATTGTTGTGACTCAAGTCGAGTCGAGTCAATTTAAAAAAGTGACTCCATTCGAGTCGAGTCATTAGGTCAAGATGGTCGAGTAGAGTCACGGTGTGTAGTCGAGTTGAGTCATGTATTTAGCTTGAGTCAACTCGAGTCACTAATAAATAAACACGTTACAGAAACACAAGGTGAAAATGCATGACACGAATGTTTGTTGTATCGTGGAGGAAGGAAAACGTGTACAGATGGCCACTTTATAATTTTCCATATGTGTACTTATTATTCGCCAACATAAACGTGACATGAACCGACACTGGCGTAAGTCGTTTGCTCTTAATTTGGGTTATTTTGATGAGGGACTCGTATCGAATCGACTCATTTGCGTCGAGTCGAGTCATTTACCCATCGGGACTTGAGTCGAGTTGAGTCGCCAACCAAATGTAACTCGATTCGAGTCGAGTCATTGACTAGTCATTACAACTCTGCAAAAAGGTGTTCTATTTTTGTTTCAATACACATGCACAAAGTAAAAGCGCTTGCTCTCATACAATTACAATTGAGTTGTCTGATATTTCTTTGTGTGGAGCTGCATACCATGCCCCCCTCAACAATGGTAGAACCCACCACTTTGTTGCTAGGGGTGACCTGTTCACTGCTGCACAGTACTGTGTAATTCGAGGCCAACATGTTTTCTGCTCATACGTTTTTAATGTGAATGCGTCAGGGCGCAATAGTACAGTCAATTTACGCTAAGACCCAGAACTAATTGCAATAGAAATCAATCAAGCGTCAAACAACTTCAAATACATAAACAAACATGTGAACAATCTAATGTTTTCCATTGAGTGGAAGTGTTTTTTTCAAACACTTTTTTGAGACTTTTTGTCCTCGATAAATCTGCCTGGTGACTTGCTTCATATGCCTTTGTAAGCTAATGTTTAGGATTCAAGACCTCAATTCTATTGCAATTACTTCTCGGTCAGGCCCTAATTTGATGCAAACTGACAGGACTACAATCATAGCGAGTATAAATGAGAGTTTCTTATTTTCCGATAGTGTTTTTGTATCGAGTCTTTTATTTTATTTAACTAGTCAAAAGTACCCGTGGGTGTAATATATGACCGGAAGAAGGGAAGTTGGGGATGGGGTGACGTTGTGGTGGGGGGGGGGGGGGGGGGGGGGGGGGGGGGTGTGTGTTTGATGAGCATAAGTGTGTTGGCAATCTTACATAGTGGAGAATAAGTGGCCTGAATGAAGTTGTTTAGGTGACAATTTCCTTGTAGACTACGTTGTCTGTGTAGTTGCCTTGCTTCGGTGGGAAATGTCCATTGTGGGCGACGATCTTGATGTTCTGTTTGTTGTGGACTCTGCTGATGGCGACGTATAATTGTCCATGTGAGAAGAAATCTTGGGTTAGGTAAAGTCCGATTCTTGAGAGGGTTTGGCCTTGGGATTTGTTGGCAGACATACCGAAACACATTTTGATGGGGAACTGTCGCCGTTCCATTTGGAAGGGGAATATATTGTCTGAGGGGCGCATGGGTATTCTGGGGATGAACAATCTTTTCCCAGCATGTACTCCTATTGCAATGGTTGCTTCAATGACATGATCATGCAAAGTATTGATGAAGTAGCGAGTGCCATTGCAATGGCCGTTGGCTGGATCCATGTTTCTTAGCAGCATGATGGGACATCTTTTTTTCAATGTCAGATTGTGTGGTGCCATGCCGGAGGGTGTGAGGGTGTTCAGGAACTCTTGTGGGTACTGATGTTTCAGATCGTCATCGAGGATTCGATCTGCACTCTTGTACGTCTTTGGAGTGCCAGGAAATCTTGTCATCATGTGTGCGTTTATATCCTCTGCTTCTTTGTTGGTTGGGCATAGGACAGCTCTTGAGGAGAGCCATTCAGGTGTACATTGAGTTGTGTCCAAACCATCGAAGATCGGATCAAGAACTGGGGAGGAGTAGCGAAAAACGAACATTTGACCTTTGACCCCAGTGACCTTGACCTTTCCAAAAATGAACCCCTCAAGGGCAATTCTGGGGTCAACTTACATCCACCCACCAAGTTTGGGCGAGATCGGACCAAGGACTTGGGAGGAGTAGCGAAAAACGAACATTTGACCTTTGACCCCAGTGACCTTGACCTTTCCAAAAATGAACCCCTCAAGGGCAATTCTGGGGTCAACTTACATCCACCCACCAAGTTTGGGCGAGATCGGACCAAGGACTTGGGAGGAGTAGCGAAAAACGAACATTTGACCTTTGACCCCAGTGACCTTGACCTTTCCAAAAATGAACCCCTCAAGGGCAATTCTGGGGTCAACTTACATCCACCCACCAAGTTTGGGCGAGATCGGACCAAGGACTTGGGAGGAGTAGCGAAAAACGAACATTTGACCTTTGACCCCAGTGACCTTGACCTTTCCAAAAATGAACCCCTCAAGGGCAATTCTGGGGTCAACTTACATCCACCCACCAAGTTTGGGCGAGATCGGACCAAGGACTTGGGAGGAGTAGCGAAAAACGAACATTTGACCTTTGACCCCAGTGACCTTGACCTTTCCAAAAATGAACCCCTCAAGGGCAATTCTGGGGTCAACTTACATCCACCCACCAAGTTTGGGCGAGATCGGACCAAGGACTTGGGAGGAGTAGCGAAACAAACACACAGACAAACAGACAGACAAACGTTGCTCGAATTATAGTATGATGATGATGATGATAGTATGATGATAAGATATATACTGCTAATTACGTTTAATATCAACGGTTTTTTTTAGTGATTCTCTCATCTTGAATGTACACCCATTGAATTCAGCTCCAGAGCCACCCAGAATTTGGCCTCAAATTCAAGATGGCCGCCAAAATCTAAAATGGCTGCCAAAATTACATAAAATACATATATACTGCTAATTACGTTTAATATCAACGTTTTGTGTGTGATTCTGTCATCTTGAATGTACACCCATTTAATTTAGCTCCAGAGCCACCCAGAATTCGGCCTCAAATCCAATATGGCCGCCAAAATCTGAAATGGCTGCCAAAATTACATAAAATATACTGCTAATTACGTTTAATATCAACGTTTTTTGTGTGATTCTGTCATCTGGAATGTACACCCATTGAATATAGCTCCAGAGCCACCCAGAATTTGGCCTCAAATCCAAGATGCCCGACAAAATAAAAAAATGGCTGTCCAAATTACCCTAATCAGGTTGATACTGCTTCTTGTTTTTTTTCTGTCAGAGTTGTTTTCAGTGATTCCGTCATTCTAAGCCCAAGGCCTTTAGGATTAGTCTGGGAAATACTCAGGATTTATTGTCTAATCCAAGATGGCCGCCAAAATGGCCGCCAAAATGGCTGCCAAAATGGCTGCCAAAATGGCTGCCAAAATGGCTGCCAAAATGGCTGCCAAAATGGCTGCCAAAATGGCTGCCAAAATGGCTGCCAAAATGGCTGCCAAAATGGCTGCCAAAATGGCTGCCAAAATGGCTGCCAAAATGGCTGCCAAAATGGCTGCCAAAATGGCTGCCAAAATGGCTGCCAAAATGGCTGCCAAAATGGCTGCCAAAATGGCTGCCAAAATGGCCATCAAAAGCATCTTCATTTTGTTCTGTTAAAGCTCACTAAAGTTGGTTTCATTGTGGCGTTCTGAACCTAAGCCTTTTGAAATTAACTTGTGCCCAAGATTTGTCCGCCCAAATCCAAAATGGCTACTAAAATGACCTTAATCAGATTTAAACGGTCTCTTATTTATCCCCCATAATTTAGTAAAAGACCTGGCTCACCCATGTATGCACATTATTTAGGAGAGGATAACTCAACTGTTCTAGGCTGATATGACCCCAAGGAACAACTTGGGATGTGTGCCAAAATCTCTATCCGGGGCGAATAGCCCGGAAATGGCCACGCCCTTTTTTAAACGACCATGGAACTCCATTACCCGTCTTAGACACATAAATACGTTCTGTATAACATTAATATATAACAACAAAGATTGTTTATCTAAGCCAAAAATTGTTTATCTAAGCCAAAGTCGGATCGCTCAGTATGACTTAAGACGCGCATAGACCACAAACACCATGCACTTATTATCTGTGACTGTGACCAAATTAACAAACTAAGAGGACATGAAGTTGATTTGTGATCCAAATATTAATGCACAGTTAACAGCAAATGATACGTTTGTTTCCAGTTGTATCTGTCCACCTGTCTCGCTAGTTTCGTACGGACCAGTTGGCCAGTTGCTCTCGTTATTTTGACGAACCAATAAATGAGCTTTATATTAACAAACGCGGCGACTGTGAATGCAAAGCAGCCGTGCATAACGCTTTGTATAAAATTCGATAAATTTAATTATTTAGGTGGCCTGCCTGTCTTTTTTCACTTTTTTCACTCCTTTCCCTCCTTTCCCTGTTCAAGTTGAGTATTTAACAAACCTTTGTGAAAATGAACTGGGGTAGAGCTTGAAAGTTTACTGGTGGCGTGCTTCCAGACCCCTCAAATAAAATATTGATTTTAACATTATTTTTGGTACAATGATTTCCTAATAAAATCACCCCTGGAAAATTGCTGCTAGCGCTATTATGTGACCGAATCCGTCGAATGAGTCTCAAAGACAGGTTTTAGGTATTCGCTCTATCACTCAGGTTGGAGTTAAATTCAATGGGTGTACATTCAAGATGACAGAATCACACACAAAACCGTTGATATTAAACGTAATTAGCAGTATATTTTATGTAGTTTTGGCAGCCATTTCAGATTTTGGCGGCCATCTTGGATTTGAGTTCAAATTCTGGGTAGCTCTGGAGCCAAATTCAATAGGTGTACATTCAAGATGACAGAATCACCAAAAAAACGTTGATATTAAACGTAATTAGCAGTATATATGTATTTTATGTAATTTGGGCAGCCATTTTAGATTTTGGCGGCCATCTTGGATTTGAGGCCAAATTCTGGGTGGCTCTGGAGCTAAATTCAATGGGTGTACATTCAAGAAGACAGAATCACTAAAAAAACAACTTGATATTAAACGTAATTAGCAGTATATACGTAATTTATGTAATTTTAGCGGCCATTTTTGATTTTATGCGGCCATTTTGAATTAGGGGCAAAAACCAGGGTGGCCCCCAAGCTAATATCAAATGGTTGAGGTTCAGGATGATGAAACCGTTGAGAAAACCTCGACAGGAAAAACCCTTAGTTTGTCCTGGTCTGGGCCCTGTCTATATGGTCAAGGAGAAAATTACCGTTTATGAATTCAGGCCTTGGTAAATTAAGTAATGTGCATAGACTGCAGTAGATATAAGAGTATGTGTGCTGCATGTACAGGTATGTGATGTGTCCCGCTAAAGTATTACAGCCAGAATGGTTGATAAAGTATACTGATGATTAACAATCACAATAGGTATTGTCAGTATTCTAAAAACAAAAAAACATCTACGAAGAATGTGAATGCAGTACTAAGCTGGGGTTAATCCATATACTGTAGTGGGTGTGCAGTGAAAACAACTTTAGAATAAACCACTTCAAAACATGGGGGTGCATACAACATAGGGTCAATACATCTAGCTCCCCTCTAGATTTAGACTTGATCCAAGTCGGGATTCTGTGGTAACATTGCTCATGGCCGGTCATCCACACCGTGCGCCTCGCGTCACGTCCACGCTTATCAGTAGCGCGCCCTCATGTGCCGCCCATGCTCATTTGTGTGGTTCAGAAACCCCGACTTGACGAATCTGCCACACGTTTGTACACAACCTATGGGCTCATCTACCGAAAACGGTAGCGGCCAATCAAATTGCAGAATTGTATAAATTAGCATATATCTGTAATAATATGAACTTTGACCCAGTTGTGTGACGGACGTACGTGGACATTGTGATGTACAATGTACATAATTATGTACATACACACGTACATAGTGTACATTATGTGTACATGTACAAACGGTTTAATAGTCTAGCTATCGTGTACATTTTCCGGCCGTTAAGTTTGCACTATACCATACTCTAACTAAATAAACGAAGTATGGACACAGTTATTGAATTTGAAAAAGGCATCTAGTGACAGTACTGCCTACTATTCCTCCATAGTCCGTTAGCGGTCTAGCTTGTCCGTACTCCGATTGGCGGACTTATTTTGGCATACATCGCCCGCGGGGGGTTTGATTGGCCGATCCGTCAAGTCGGATTTACTGCACTGACATGGTGACTATAGGGTGCACCTGCCTAATTCAAGTCCCATTGAAAACAGTGTAAAATCAACAATGTTCACGACCAAGTTTCTTGCACACCGACATCACTGGGGTTTCTCAAACAACAATCAGATTATTGTCTTGGTCTTTATCTTTCCATTTCTTTTCAATTTTTAGTAGGTTAGCCAATTACATTTTTTAATATTCACACCAAAAGAAACTCACCTCCCGAAAAGTGATACTTCCCGAGCCCTCAAGCAGCCATTTTACAAATGGCATCCCTCCACGTTCTAGGGCAATTAGGACCCATTTTTCAACCGTAATTTTGTCAAGTCTGCCCTCAGATTGAAGCTCAAAAACCAGGGAGTTGATCCTATGCTATATTTACACAATCCCACCATTTCTTTCACCAAACGGCATCCGTTTTCAAAAGAAATTGTGGGGGCACATTTCATGCAAATGAGCTCGCGTAGAAATTCTCCTTACAATTAGGGTGGTGCACCCATCACGTTGATGCCAATAGCGGAGCGACAACCAGATGAGGGCGCCCTTTATCTAAGGCCAACAAAGCATGCACATTCGGCCGGATTAACGAAAGCAAATTGGTAGTCTTAACTCCATGGTAAGTCCGACTTGTGTCAAGTCTACTCTAGATTTGAAGCGTAAACGAAGAAATCGACAATAATTGACTACACGTGGAGCGCGTCATTGGCCGATTCCACAGCGCGTCCGGGAAGTAAAAATGATACGCTGCCAGTGACGTCATTCCAGTGAGTATCCAGCTCGCTGCCGTGCGGTATTATTTTATGGTAGCACCAGAAATTCGCTTTGGAACCCGCCTCGTAGACATGTATTCTGTGGCATGGAACCAGTCTCATCGGTAACGTTAATTATAGATTTCCGTCATTGACTTACGAAGAACTTGAATAAAGATGAAAAATCTACAAAGGCCGTATCGACAAGTCAGTGAATATTTATGAGGTGTAGTAAAACAAATACAGCATTGCTTATTTCTAGAAAATAGTGGGGATTACTGGTCCCTCGGTGTATGTCAACTCGACTACCTCCCTCTGCTTCGCGTCAAGATGTAGTCGAGCTGACCTACATCTTGGGACCACTAATTCCCCTCAAACCATGCTGTATTTGTATATTACTCGTTCTGCGTGGAAATATAAAGTTCATGTCGCTTGACAATGTTTTATCCATCTACTAGGCCAGCGTACATGTCTACCCGTGGAGGAAGGACTAGAAGGAGTTGCAACGACTGGAGATAATAGACTAAGCCTTCCGCGCAAAACTAACAATTTGAGATAAAAAATCCCGATCCAAAATACAAAATAAAACAAACCAATTAAAAAAAATCAGTTGAAATTATGATGTCATGTTCATGGTATTTATCGAAGTTTCTGTAATCCGAAGGTTGAAAACGAACGCTTGTAAAACTTCGGCACAGTACTGCACACCTAGAGTACAAACACGAATGGTTAAAAGACAACGTGTTAATACCAAATCTCAAATTTCAGCCTTGATGTGGAATGTCGTGGCCGAGCGGTTAAGAGCTTGGTTTTCTGTTCCGCAGAGCGCGAGTTCGAGTCCCGGTGTCGACACGTGTGTCCTTAAGCAAGGCAATTAAACCACTATTGCTTCGTCCCTCGGATGGGACGTAAAGTTGTAGGTCCCGTGTGTTGTATAATTTATAATGTGTGTATATATCTTATAAAATTGTATAATGCACGTAAAAGAACCCAGAGAGAAGGGGTTTGCCCCGGTGTTCCTGGCTGACACAGCCTCTGTCTACGGGTTTCTGGCTTACGAGCTACAGTGCCTTGAGCGCTTTTGAAGGATCCTTGGTTTCATTTTTAGAAAATAATAATAATAATAAGGCGGAAAAGCATACATTTCACCCACTGACCTCTATACATGGACAGATCATCCATTGTTTCATTTTGAAGTCGGCATGCAGAGAAGTGCAACATGGCGGACCCACAAAGTCACTCTGTGAGCCAATGAAATGTCCAGGTGTAGAGTTCAGTTGGTTGGTAAATCCACTGACCTCTACAACTGGACATTTCATTGGCTCACAGCAGTGACGCCATGTTGCACTTCCAGTTCGCGCCGACTTCAAGTGTTAGCACAGCAGAATATGGACAATGATCCGTCCAGGTGTTGAGGTCAGTGATTTCACCCCAAAAAATGTATTCATAATGTTCTTAACCTCTCAATCCGCCATTCGAAGAAATGGATTTTGAACGATGAAACACTAGCAGATTGCAAATGTCCACCGCTTCCGATGAAAACGACGGCGCATGAAATAGTGAGGTGGATTAAGGACAAAATCGTTACACGGTGGACAAAAGCACCATTTTTTCACCAAAGTATCAGTTTGACCCATAGATTTCAAAAAAGTCATGCTCCAAAAAATCTGAGAATTGTTAACCTTGAATTACGTCATTATGACGTCATAACCTCTTGTTATGTAATAAAGCAAACGCAAATGCCATGGTGGGATTTCTACATGCCAAAATTATGTTTCTGAGGTCAAGGAATTCAATGAGGGTGGTATTAGTTTGTAAAAAATTAATATCCTTTATGGTGACTACATGTATATTGATGTAAATATGACGTCATCATCGTCAATACTACACAAATAACACAAAATTTGAAAAAAAACAGATTTTATTGCCGTTTTTTCACCAAAATGCTATTTTTTTTGTGTTCAAAATGGTAACAGTATAATTACCGTGGCACTGATCTACAAGATACCATGATGTCATTATGATATAATAAACAATAACTATCAACCAAAACAATAACACATTAACACAATGAAACACAATGATTCTGACCGGATATAGGTTATGACAGGATATTTATTATATTGAATAGCGCATATAACAGTTGGTTTGTGTAGACGAGGGATTATAGTGTGTTACCATTTATTTAACTGCATCTTACAGTTACAGTTAATAGGTTTTTTTTACAGTTTATTACCATTAACCACCTACTTAAAGGGGCAGGATCGTGTTTATTGGGAAGCAGCGTAATCATACATGTCACTCAAGGTTTTTTAATTTTTAGAGCGATTCTCGGTCACCTGGGAAGGACATTAACGTGAAGGACGTGTAATACTGGGTTTTGTGGAATTTTCTTTCTTTTTCTGTGAGGCTATTAGGTTTTTAAATTCTAATGGAGTGCTTTTGCAAGAAGGTATAGCACAGAGAAACCGGTTTATGCAGGCATACCTCAAGGAATGATCAGTTAATCTTTTTTTTATTTTTTTTATCAATTCCAGAGTTAGCTGCAGTGAATCAGAACTCATTTTATGTGGGGAGGAGAGGGTGTTTATGGGAGTTTTCACAAGTCAGAACTTTTTCTCATCGTTTTCGTTATTTTTTTGGAGATGCTGAAGCAGTTCTGCTGCGTAAGGTATCATTGGATTTTAGGTAGTGGCTGGTCTACAGAGATAAATCTGCATAATTTATTGTGTGCTGGTATGCCAGCAGTGGGATTGCGTAACTATCCCGCCCAGAGCGTAATTCCTAATTTAATTTTTTTTCCAGTGATATACGCTTCATGGGAGGTCAGTTCAGGCCACTTTTTTTCAGCGAGATTGCAGTCTGTAGGAATGGTGGGGGGGGGGGGGGGGGGGGGGGGTGTTTCGTGTACAAGTTTCAACAGAACCCCTCCGTGCTTTTCGTTATTTTTTTGAGACGCGGAAGAGGTTCTGCTGACAAGTATCATATGGATTGTATTTGTGACTGTTCTGCCGAAGATAAATCTGTAATTGTACGTTAACTAGTGGGTATGCTAGAAAGTGGCTGTTTGACTGGTCTCTCCAGAGCGTGATTTTTAACTCTGTTTTTCTTTTTTTTCCGTAAGACACGCATCTGGGGGTCAGTTTTAGCCACCTTATCCCTGCTAGATGACTGTCCGTGGTTGGAGTTCGTGGACGGGAAAATACATCAACGTCTGCAGGCCAATTGGGTTAGACATTCCCTAAAAGCGGGAGTTTCAAACCCTGTCTCTGGTTTTGGCGACGCGATGACTGGTTTGTGTATTGCCACAGCGGTCCCTTTGTTTTTAGTTCACACAGTGATTGATTTTTACTGGTGATAATATGCCGTCCCCTCTTTTTTCTCCTTTTTTGGAAGGGGAGCAGGGCATATTTTCTGTGCTATATCATGCACGTCATCAGCCACCTTCTTATAGTTCATTTTACTTTACTTGTTTTTATTTGTGTGTCGGTTTATTATGACGCGTGGCAAGGACAAGGGGGGGGGGGGGGGGGTGGGGTGGTGGAGGTGGGGTGGTGGTGGGGGTGGGGGGGGGGGGGGGGGGTTTGACTTATTTATTTTGTTTTAGTCTTGAGATCCATTTCTTTGATGATGATGATGATGATGATGATGATGATGATGATGATGATGATCATGCATTTGTAAAGCGCCATCTATCTAGTTGCCTATTCCGAGGCGCTGCCAGGAACACCGGGGCGAACCCCTTCTCTTAGCGAAGAGTGTTACTGGGTTCTTTTACGTGCATTACACAACGCACGGGACCTACAGCTTTACGTCCCATCCGAAGGACGAAGCAATAGTGGTTTAATTGCCTTGCTTAAGGACACACGTGTCGACACCGGGACTCGAACCCACACTCTGCGGAACAGAAAACCGAGTTCTTAACCGCCCGGCCACGACACTCCATTGTTTTGTTCTTTCAATAGTTCCAATATAATTTGCAGATTCTCCTCATCAAGATTTTGTTCCTCTTGGTTGGATTGTGGAGACGCTTTAGTCCTAGATCGAACAAGTTCATCTTTTATGTTTTTGTGCCGTTTGTATGCCAGGATGGGTTGGGTATCAAATAGCCTATTCAGATATTCGTTTTCGCTAATCAAGGGCCAGTGCTTGAGGATAGCCCGTTTCAGGGCTGGGTGCGCGACATGTGGGTAGTATGGTAGGACGAACACCAGTGGGATATTGTTTTTTTTTCTTTTTTCACGCTTAGGGTCCGCGGGAGTCTTTCCCCTTTGAGAAAGGAGAGCTAGGTCTTCGTTTGTGTATCCGTGCTGTCTGTGGTTTGGTCATCATAGGACATTTTCGACACCAGTTGCCCAAGAAACAGTTTACAAAGTTATATATGGCAATTGCATTGTCTGAAACTGAAACAAAACCATTTCAATCCAAAACCGAGTTATAATTACAAATGTTACTAACATTGGTCTGCTAGCCATCACAACCATGAGCTGAAATTGAAACATGTTAAAATATTTGAATACAAACCACTAATTTTCCCACGGTGATGATGATGTATTTTATACCATCATATGCTAATATAGACAAATTTAATACAAAAATGATGAAACTGTTTGTTTCAGCGCAACACAAACGTTGCCATGCGATTCCTTGGCCTTTGATACATATAATTCGCTACTAAAATCACTTGCCTCGGCATTATACAACTAAAAACATGCCGTTTTAAGGAAATGGCGGCCATTTTGAATATATTACGTCATAATTAGGTCAAGGTCATTGCAATTTTTTTGGAGCATGGGATTTTATTAATCTACATACCCATAGGAGTCTTTAAAAAAAAAATGGTGCTTTTGTCCACCGTGTCACGATCTTCGTGTTTTTTGTCCTTAATCCACCTCACTAAAAAGGACAGTTTGCCTATTATACTGCGCATGCAAAATGCTTTGGTTTGTATGTTAGTATTTTTTGGGGGGGATTTGGGTTATTTTTGCGGCCTTGAAAAACATCATATGTCCATGGATAAATTATCTAAAATTGGTGGTTATGCAAATATGGAACACAAAATCACAAGATTGTTAAAGGCCACGCCCCTTTTAGGGGTTTGCAGGATTTTACTTGAGCACTTGTCGCCCCCCCCCCCCCCCCCCCCCCCTGCGTACGGGCCTGATCATGTGAGCTACGAGTGACTTAGAGGACTGGGACGGTAACACGGCATGGACAAAGTACTCAAATTTCCAAATATCCCCCGGTGAGTACAGTCTCAATTATGACCAATACGATGCCGCCAGCAGCACTGCCGGTAACTCTCTTGTGTATTCAATTTCGCGCTGATTTTGATAACGAAGTATATCCGTGTTTCATTTGTGCAAAAATGAGCATTTGGTTTCTAAAGACCATCCCTAATCTGGGGCTCATGAGCTGTTTAGCACAAAATGTTTGCTTAATAAGTTTAGCCAGCGCCGGCTAGATATCCACGTTTCAATTGTTCTTTTAAGGTGAATTTATTTAAAATGAAAACCAAACCAGATTCGTTGTTTATTTTTTGTAAATAATTTTTATAAAATGCAAAACACATGTGTAGTCTCTGTACATACTAATTACATACTGTAAAACATTCCACCAAATATTTTACTATTTTTAGTTAGTTCGGAAAAAGCTTCAAAACATGCATTATACAACTGTTCACAAATTCTTAAGACTATGTTATTGTTTCATAAATTTACAAAGTAAACAAATTGAAATAGCTTCAGAAACAAATTGAAACCACAAGAACAAGAACATAATCCAAAACTAAAAACAGCACAATTTTGACATATTGTTGAAAATACATTTGAATGATCAAATGTGACAATTTACTATGCGTTTGTTAGTTCGGCCTTAATGGCAGTGATATATACCCTGAAGAACCTTACGTTGACATAAAATAGCCCGTCGTAAGAGATTTAGTTAAAAAACACAAGTGATCCTCAGATCACGAATGTTTCACTGAACAAAATTCCGTCCTTACAGCAAACTTGAAGGGCGCCCTCTTGTGACTTGACATTATTTACACATTTTTTTATCAGCCATGTTCGCAACATTCGTTCTATTAAATTGTTGAAAATTTCACCGAATTTCCTACCGTTTAAAACTTTGTTTTGTGTCAGTTAACTGAAGCCTGTAAAACCTAGAGTCTTGCCACAGAATTCGAAGAACTAAGATTAAACAACCCAACCGGAATTTACAGTTAGTCATCAGGTGTTGTGTCTCCATATCTCTGTACGAATTGCAAGATTTCTAGTCCGTAAATTGTTTCTACACTTCCTGACAATCCAACGAGTGTCAGCCTTTTTGCCAGTCTGGTTTCCAGACCAACTAATTCTGACTATTTCTGTTGAATTATTACGTCTATATACCCAGCACGATATGTGGCAGAGGGGTACCCCCCTCTTATCCCTATACTTTATACGCACTCAACACTATTGTTACCTAACCCACCCCCCCTTGAAACCTAAAAGGAATTCCTGAGATTCCGGGAACACAATGGTCAACACAAAAGAGGGGGGGTTTTCTCTGCCACATATCGTGCTTCATATGTATATACCCAGCACGATGTGTGGCAGAGGGGTACCCACCTCTTATCCCTATACTTTATACACACTCAACACTATTGTTACCTAACCCATCCCCCTTGAAACCTACAAAGAATTCCTGAGATTCCGGGAACACAATGGTCAACACAAAAAAGGAGTGTTTTCTCTGCCACATCCGTGCTTCATATGATTATGTCCAGTGGGCGTATATTTTGTTGACACCGCAGCGAAGGGTTTCTTGTCGTAACACTGGCAATCCCACTCTTGAAAGGAGACTCACGAATACGAAGTACAGCGTACACAGCGCGCGCAAAAATATACGATCGTGTTTGCGTGCACATCCACATGCACATGTATACATGTAGACACTACCACACTGAGGGCATACTTGTCATTCTATCCAATGGAGGACACTTGAGTGTGTGTGAATTACACCTATCAAAGTGAGGACACTACACTAAATTGCTGGTTGTCCATTGGTTTCATATTGATGTGCATTCTAAAGTCATCATTGCGATTGCAAATTCTAAATAGTCAAGTACTCTGACGCATCCGTACATGTATGTGAACTGACGAAACACCCTGCTTAGCTTTGATGAAGCTTCATTTTGTTCCGACAAAAGTCTTTGATGTTCCTCCAGCTTCGTGTCTGCAGTGCCACAAGACAGGATGTTTCGATGTCTCGTTTGCCAGGAAGCTTCTTCAGCAGAAAGAATTTCTGCAAACCCTTCGTAACGTCTCCCTTCTACTCGGCAGTCCAGGGACGACGTTTCACTCGTCTCGAGTTGTTCAGAGATGCCAGACTTCCAGATGGAACACTGATAGGAGCCTGTCGAGTACCTAATGTCAAATAGGAAACAAGTCGATATAAAACACAGATATTTAGGCACTTTTAATTCAGACAGCCCGATAGCCAGATGAACAAACAAATGGACAGACAGACAATTGTTTTTTTAAAGACAGCCCGACTTAACCAGTTTGCGCCGGGATTATTTTAACATCGCCAAGCCCACGGGCGGGATTATTTTTTACGAAACTCGATCTGAAGCGGGTTCAGGCTGATAGTGCCGGGAAGCACACCCACGCATTTCCGGCCTTGCGCGCTGCTGACATACATTTCTGAACTTGAACTTGGCAGGTTTATGCGTCATTCGTTTTGAATTTTTGAAAATTTTTGCGTTTATATACGTCATCCGGCGCGAACTGGTTAAAATACAGACACATAAAAGCCTAAACTTACTGTTTTCACTGGGCACATCACAGGAATTGTCACTGCTGTTATCGCTGTCCTCGTCACTAGTGAAGCCTTCTGCAAGTCACAAAGAGCAGTTTTTGTTAGATTAATGCACACATACCCGACAGTTGGTTGTTGTCCTGCATGTAAATTCAGAAAAGTGGACTCAACTCTTGTCAAATTTATGTGGTCTGTTTCTTTCTATTTTTCTCTATTTCTCTTTCTTGTTCTGTAATGCAGGAGCAATAGCAAAAGAAATGCACACAAACACGTATACCATTTGTTATCATATATTGTGAACTGATAACAAAATGTTATTTCTTGCATTTCTTTCGCTGTTGAAGATGTATTAGTGAATAGTAATTACTGATCAAATATTTTTCAACAAAAGCAATAATTAATGTCTTTCTTTTGCTGTTGAGTAAATAATTTAAAACAACTGTGTCCTTACCACCAGTGACATGCAGTTCATCCAGGGATTTGCCCTGCTGGGAAGGCAAGTTTCCCCTCTCCAAGCTGAGAAAAAGTCTAGAAAGTTTGGTGACCCTCTGCACAGTATCTGGCAACTGGTAGTATTCACGATGGACACGCAAATCATGACCCATGAAGTTTGCAAGTGTTTCAAGTTGATGTTCCTTCAAGGCAAGAATTTGCGATGCGGTTGCCACGTGCTTACGAAGTTTTGTAGACCGGATGCTGGCAGCATTGTCAAGGCCCGCCATGTCTGCGTACAATCTTATACAGTCACATCCTCTTATATGACCTGTACCTCCATAAGAACATCGTGCAAACAAGTAGGTGTTGTCGTGGGCGACTCCAGCTTCATTTCTCTTCGCAATCAGAGCACTCAACCACGCCACCACCTCATTGCTGAGAAGCACAGGAACAGTTCGACCCCTCTTGCCAACTATTTCGACAACTCTGAACATCTTGCACAGATGCCGTTCAAGATCAGTCAGCAGGCATTCCCCGTTGACACTAGCTGTTGTGTGCTTCTGAAAGTCTTCTAGTTTCATTTTTGATACCTCCCCTTGCCTTCTGCGGTTGAACATAATAAGGTGGCACAGTGCGACTTCATTCAATCTCTTCCAAGCTGGTCCAATTTGTTCGCCCCGAGCATCCTGGACAAGTTCCACTTCTCTGTTGCCAGCTTCATAGAGGAACGCCGACATTTTCACAACATCAGCATTTGTCGGCAGAATTTGAGGTTGGTTGCGCTTTCCTTGGTACAGTGTTCTGTGTGCATGGGTGGATACACGGTCTCGCCAGGTCAGTTCGCACAACTGCAGAAATTCTTCAGCGTGTTGAGCTTTTTGCTTTTGGCCAGACTCTAGAGCATTTCCTTTAAGTATGAGTGCACACTTCTTGATGGAATGTCCAATCTTTAAAGCTAGAGACGGAACATCATACAACTGCTTGTCTTCATTAAAGCCAGCAATACCGTGAATAGCCTTGATGATATCATTCAGGTAGTGGGGGTGGACAAATAATTCAAGTGATGCATTTGGCTGGTGTGTATTCTTGCGGAGTTGTATGACAAGACGACCCAATTCCCGTATCTTGTTTCGGATGTAGCCATGTTGATCTACATCGTGCCCGAGTTTCGCGTATTCCCGCTTGGCTACTTCCACAATCAAAGTGTCATTCTTGGCCAGCAGAGTCACCTCATCTCTCTTCATCGGAATAAGAACCTGGTTCAACTGGAAAGACACACCGACAGGTGGAGGCTTTAACAAATCACTCTTGTGAGCAACACATCTACGCAGAGGAGTTGTGGTAGTGCTACCATGCGAGTGTGCAGGGAGTGCAGGTTTCAGTGGGCACTGGTGACGCCAGAGATCACTTCGCACATAATAGCCATAACAATATATGCACGGTCCGTATGCATGTGGAGATACCTTATGATTAGGCCTATATCCTACAATAAGTGCACCCCGGCCTTTCCGAAGGACTTGGCAATTGTGCCTATGATTACCAACATTGCGGATTTTCCACAGAAGTATCTTACGGGCACTTGGGTTGGTCTCAGACGCAATCTCTACAACTTCGCTCTCTTCTTTGTGACATGACTGGAGATGACGGGGCAACTTAGATTGAGGTACTTCACAGAAAAAGCAAAAGTGTTTCTTGTCCCATTTCCTGTGCCCACTTTCATTGCTGGTCTCCATGACCGTTATGTGACCGGTCTCAGTAGCCTCGGTTGATGATCTCTGTGACTCGGCACTTGAGGCTTCATATGGAGCAGTACAAACGGCAGGTCCTGTACCAGAATCAGCCTGTGGGCCATCATCCCAAATGGAACTGCTTTGTAGACTGTCTGAACCATTTAAGTGCGGATTCAAGAAACTCGGATGGGCCACCTGGCATAGAAATCAAATCAAAATCACATTTAATTTTAAACAAATAACAATTTCTTTGGGGAGGGGTGGGAGGGCGAGGGGAGGGGTGGGTGTGTGGGGGAGGGGGGGGGGGGGGGGGGGGGGGTGAAGGGGGGGGGGTGGTGCTTGCCAAAAACACTTTATTTACAAATTTGTTTCTGGCTTCTGGGCACCCACAGTGAATATTTGATAGGGTTCAGAAAACAAGTTCACTAATGAATCAAAATCTTACTACTTTCTATGTTGCCGGATGCAGAAAACGTTTATGATTTAGAACGAGTGGAAAAAAACCAAAACACCACTGTTATTTTCTTTAGGGGTAGACGCATATGCCTAATTGCCTCGGACTAGTTGCCCCTCTGAAGGAGAGGGAGTTGGGAGTAGGGGTGGGAGGGGTGGGGTGTGGGGTGGGGTGGGGGGGGGGGGGGGGGTGAAAGGGGGGGGGGGTGCTTGCAAAAAAACCACTTGATTTATAAATTTGTTTCTGGCTTCTGGGCACCCAGAGTGAATATTTGGGTTCTGAAAACAAGTTGAGTGTGTGTGAATTACCTCATATGGAGCAGTACAAACGGCAGGTCCTGTACCAGAATCAGCCTGTGGGCCATCATCCCAAATGGAACTGCTTTGTAGACTGTCTGAACCATTTAAGTGCGGATTCAAGAAACTCGGATGGGCCACCTGGCATAGAAATCAAATCAAAATCACATTTAATTTTAAACAAATAACAATTTCTTTGGGGAGGGGTGGGAGGGCGAGGGGAGGGCGAGGGTGTGTGGGGGAGGGGTAGGTGTGGGGGGGGGGGGGGGGGGGGGGGGTGAAGGGGGGGGGGGGGATGGTGCTTGCCAAAAACACTTTATTTACAAATTTGTTTCTGGCTTCTGGGCACCCACAGTGAATATTTGATAGGGTTCAGAAAACAAGTTCACTAATGAATCAAAATCTTACTACTTTCTATGTTGCCGGATGCAGAAAACGTTTATGATTTAGAACGAGTGGAAAAAACCCAAAACACCACTGTTATTTTCTTTAGGGGTAGACGCATATGCCTAATTGCCTCGGACTAGTTGCCCCTCTGAAGGAGAGGGAGTTGGGAGTAGGGGTGGGAGGGGTGGGGTGTGGGGTGGGGGGGGGGGGGGGGTGAAAGGGGGGGGGGGGTGCTTGCCAAAAAAACACTTGATTTATAAATTTGTTTCTGGCTTCTGGGCACCCAGAGTGAATATTTGGGTTCTGAAAACAAGTTGAGTGTGTGTGAATTACCTCATATGGAGCAGTACAAACGGCAGGTCCTGTACCAGAATCAGCCTGTGGGCAATCATCCCAAATGGAACTGCTTTGTAGACTGTCTGAACCATTTAAGTGCGGACTCAAGAAACTCGGATGGGCCACCTGGCATAGAAATCAAATCAAAATCACATTTAATTTTAAACAAATAACAATTTCTTTGTGTTATCTATAAAATATACTATCTATTTTAACACCATCACAAGCAACAACATTCGCCCTTGATGTGCAACTTAACTGACGACATACCGGTATTTATCCTCTTCATAAAAAGATATGTAATTCAAATGAGAATTTGTGTCATGTGCATTCATTATATGACTTCTAAGACTTCTAAGGCACTTAGGGAGACACTAAAATGTCTCCCTAAGTGCCACTGTCTCCTTATTACCTAAAACATTACGCTAGTTTGTCTCCCCAAGTGCCTATTTGGAAGAATTACGCATTTCATTTGTATTCTTCCTAACCTGTCTGTTTTTAATTAATGCATTCTATGGTAATTTTCTCACCTGGTGCTCAAATAGGCAGCGTGTCACACCATCAGTGTATCGGACGCAGTACTTTCCTGATAAGAAAGCCACAAATTCAACTAATTAAACTTTAAAGGGATTACATGCAATTGGGAGTGGAATGTTGAAAAGTATTTGTTGTTTACAGATCATATATATTTTTGGTTCTGAAAGGGGGGGGGGGAGGAATCAAGTTTAGGAAAAATGGCATTGTTTATTTACATGTGGTACATGTCATGGGGGGATGTAAGAGGGTATACAGCTGTCTTAATTTATGTGTGACAAATGGGATTCTACATTATGGATTAAATTTCTTACCTACGGAACCCACAACCCTAATGTGGGTTCACGTTAACGTGAACCCACAAATTACGAGGGCATTCCATTTGTTTTCGTCATATGTCCTTTTAGAGGCTCCGCACTTACCTTTGGTGAAGGAGATTATTACGGCAGGATACCATGATGAATCTGGAGGCCACAGTGCGATTACGTTCTCCCCTTCATGATGCTGGTGATTTGTCAAGGTTCCATCAAGACGACTACTTCGTTTCATGTTTGTTATGGTAGTTCTGTCAGCCACACCTAGACTACACAACAATACAACAACAATATACCATTAAACTGATAATAAGCCACTTTGGAGTTCCGACTGCGCATGTGCACAACAAGATTCAACAATTTTTCTCAAGGAGGTCAAGTGATACAAACACGGCAGACAAATGCACACAAGGCTATGGGGGACGTGGTAACCAAATCCGCATTTTTTACATTTTCTTGTGAAATCGAAAAAAATAAATAATATTTGTTCGAACAAAAGTTTGGCCACACAAAGCGGCTGAAAACACCAAAACGTAAACAAAAATATGTTACTTAGTAACTTTAAAACACGACGATCTCTTGAAATTTGCTGGTACCCCGCTATGCTTTTGCACGCAATCGATGAAATGTTTATATCGAAAGAAAAATCGTCAAGGGAAAATGTGCGCATGTGCAGTTGGAATACCAAATTGGCTTATACAATTAAATATTAATAATTGTGGCTACTTATTTGTTTTATTATTTATACAATAACTACAATTAACTATTTCTTGTTCGCACGGTGCTCAACAACTCATGCTTGCGTTGGCAAAATAAAGCAGTTAAATTTGGTTATAACTTCTATATTATTCTGAAATTAGGCATATTCACTTCCCATATCATCCTATAGACTAGAGTAACAGATCGAGGCCATAACTAAAAATTACATTACAACGTAAATGAGCACGTCATATATGTCATACTCTGCTACATTCATACTCAGTCATAGCGAGTAACATGCAAGCTTCCAAATACAATTGCTGTACTTACCATTTATTCCAGCTCCATGGTACACCTAGCTAGCTGCAAATGACCACGTCTTCGCATAAACTACAATATGCACTTAGGCCAAAACAACGTTATAATAGTTAAGACATGTCTAAACGAGTATGTTGTCATGTAATGTACACATGTAATTGTACATACATGTTTACATTTACGTCATTTTCACACGCGCAACCAACGGAGGGCGCTATGCCATTCAGAGTAATCCCGTTTGCTGTTTTTTTGACGGGGAAAAAAATGTGCATACTGCCTCACGTCAGATCTTATGCGTCAACCGAGGACTCCTCCCAAACGCTTTGATATTTAACCAACAGTCAAAAACGGCCACGAAAGTGCCATTTTTCACAATATTTCATACCGAGGACGCGCTCGGTTTGCAAGGTGTCCTCAGTATGTGAGTGTGTACTTACATTAAAGCCCTCCATTTGCGGTATTGACATGTACACACACACACACGCCGACGCGTACGTACATTGTACATGTACAATTAACGTAAAGCTAGCTGAATTAGCCCCATGGTTGAATTCGCTTTCCTTGCTCCATGGCTGAACTACGCCCATGGCTGAACTGAGTGGAAGTAGAAACAAAATACTAAATATAAAAATACTAAATACAAAAGACTATGGGAATCATCTCTGACATCGACAGCCAATGCGACAGCCAATTCATTATACTTACTATGACTATATTATATTATAGTGATAGTCGAGCACCAGTCGAGCAATAATTTTACCTGACGAGTAGTCCGAGTAACTTGGACCCTACAATCGTTTGTTTTTAACATTTGGACATAGTTTCGCGATGTGAAACTATGTTCAAATGTTTTAAAAAGCGATTGTAGGGTCCAAGTTACTCGGACTAATTCAGCTAGCTTTACGTTAATTGTACAATATACATGTACGATGTGCTTGTGGACATGGTGCACCTGACGCGAACACGATCGTGTATTTTCGCAATTATACGATCGTATACTGTAAATAATCATTACAGTATCACTTCGAAACTTGTTCCTTTCTCACTCAACTTGTTTCAAATGTTTATTTTGCCCTAGCGTATTAAATTACTTTCTTTTACCTTATTGCCCTGTTCATTTGTTTGTGTGTACCATGGGCGGATCCAGGATTTTTGTAAAGGGGGGGTCCACCCAAGGTCTTAGGCAGGATTTTGTGAATTGGGTGTGTAAAAAAAAAATGTGGGTGTGTAACAATTTGAGTACATGTAACTGGGAAGCATGTACGCGAAGCGCACATCACGAGCGCGTAGCGCGAAGTCCCTGCGGCCGGGGTTTATTAGGTGCTCTCTGGCGCAATCGGAGGCCAATTTCTACCTATTTTTTGTTAATGTTGTGGCAATATGAAGCCTGATTTTTATACAATTTTTTTTGTAAATCTAATATTTACCATTTTTAGCTGGAATGATAACTTGAAATAAATTTTGACCAGAGGAGTATATTATGGATACCGGTATTGGAAGTTTGGATTTAAAAACAGCGCACACTGACTCACACTACATGTAAAATGAGGTAACGGTTAATTGGTCATAAACCTTAGGCATACTTAACATAGGCAGGATTTGGCTGGGAGCGACCGGCAGTGACTCCATTTAAAATAATAAACAAATTACAAGCCCTAATAGTTATTAAGTAAGTTTAATTTAAAGTTGAATGTTAAAATAAAATGTTACAAGTTGTGTTTAATCTTTAAAAAACTACACGCCAAACGCCCGCTTGTGCTAGCGAGGTTTATTCCGACCGTCTCTACAAACGGTGGAAAAAGCGGCGTGTTTGTTCCAATTTAGTGTTTAGTAATTTACATAAATTTAGCTTAAATTTAGGTCACGTGACAAATATATAAACACTGTGGTTATTGCACTATTGCACTCGTTCTGCTGGGGCTACTCAACCGTCACTTCAAACGGTGAAATTCCAGTGTTTTTATTGGCAAGTCTGCCAAGTAAATGGGCCCAGTGGTGAGCCAAGCATGGCATTTGGGGCAAGCCTGCCCCGTTCAAGCTTATGAAAGCGTTAAAAAAATTAAAATATGTAATTGCCTGAAATGCAATAAGAAGGAATAAACAAACTAGCGGCTCGAAAAACTAAGCAAAAAAAGTCAAATCATAGTCTATATGGTTGTTATTTTGTGTGTGTGGTTTGAGAATAATACACGTAGGCCTATGTATGTGTGTACATGTATGTACGTTGCTTGTTAGGTGAAATACATTTTTTTTCTTTTCGTTTTTTTCGTTTTTTTTTTTTTTTCACTCAAGAAAAAAGGGGGTCCGGACCCCTTGGACCCCCCCCCCTGTATCCGCCCATGTGTACACTGCCTTTGTATTTGTTGAGGTTTCATGGCCGAATAAATAATAAGTACTAAAAATGTACGTGTAATGTGACAATATCGCGCGTCTTGCGCCCTCAGCGCTGCAACTAGTGCCAGCCTATTGAACGTATTCGTAGTCTTGTTACAATGCCGTAATATAAGGTGAACCCTTCGCTGCAGTGTAAAGAAAATAATATACGCGTCCGGTGGCTACCTGACCTACTTGACGTCTGGGCATTATACCAATGACTATAACAATGACCTTTAATGGCCTATACATGACATTCGACCTCAGTAAACGAATTGTACAAGTCACTGCATCAAAGTTTCATCAAAATCCAAGAAAGTTGCAGAAGTTATTTATTAATTTGATGTTGCGCTCAGTTCCTTCACAAGTGACAGACGGCACACATAGGTTGAAGGCTTGGCCCTGGATGAATTCGAGCGATTCACAATACCTAGAAGCTGCCGTTGGAGGCGCAAATCCTGCTATTCCCGCAGTGCATCATGGGAAAAGGTCGGCATCGGTTTCAAAAACGGTATTCATTTTGCATGAACTCATCATTTTTTACGTCTTTTTGGACGCGCACGATTAAAGTTTTATTTTTTTCTGCAAATAACAAGGTTTTAATTAACGACGCTGCCGGATACATTTTCGTTTGTGTTAAACCTCGCGTAAACAATGAAGAATAGATATTTCACTACAGTATGATATAGGGAAGAAGTCGACCGTAAAGTTTAAAAGTGGCTCATTTGAGTCAAACGCTTGGTGGCGCACTGCATTGTGAATCGCCCGAATTGTATAGGCCTACCTCACTATGCCTGCTAGACTGCGTGTAGTGAGGCTGTGATGCCATTCACAAATTAGTAGGGAGTTTCAAATGACCATGTAGCCCAACAAACATGATGACAAGAGCCTCTTTATAGCTGCCTGCCTGTTCAATATCTTCTTCTGACGAGCTACCCGGCAAGTCAACGTAGCAAAATGTTCGCTTGAGACCTTGGTCATCATCGACATGCTGCTTAACATGCATGCTGTCTATAACAAGAGCAGCAACCTGTAAATACAACAAAAGACATTGTTCAAATGAATTATGTGAATTATTTATGAACTAAGCTTATTAGACCATCTTGATCTATCGGTCATAGGTGCATGATTTGAAAAAGATTTTTTGTTTCCATTCAATCATTGGAAAATGTTCTTGACAGTATGAAATTCTTTTTAACGGCTTCATTTGACATTTTACAATGTCCAGTAATCTGTCCATGGCTGATATATTTTCATGCCACTAGTAAACTACTTTCATCTAAAACAATTGGGCATAGCACTGGTCTGGAAATAATGGGGCAAAAGGGTAGAAGTGGGTAATCTTTGACCTTCATATCTCTGGTCAAGTATATCTTCTCAAAATGTTCAACATAATCATTTGTCTGAATATTTAGCCAAAATATAAACAGGACCCCTACCTGGAAGGTCTCATTTCTAAATAGTTAAGCGCACCAATATTCATAACCCAGGAGCACAGAGTAGTCACATAGGGCACTTGATGTGGCTTCATACATACATGTAGGCTCTGTGTGTGTAGAAGTGCAATGTGGTTGCAATCTTGACGTACAGTACCTCCTTCAGATATTATGTCACGTGCTCAACGAGGATTTCACAAGAGTCAGCTTTGAGCCTAAGGTGTGAATAGTACAAAGAAAAACATTTTTTTCAAAGTTATGCATTGACAATTCTGAATTCTCAAATTGTTATGATTTTGCACACACCCTAGGAAGTTAGGAATGGTTACACAGTTATTATTTCTTTTTCATTTTGACTATTTCTCCAATACAAATTAAATTAAAGTTCCTTCAATCTGCATTTACATTGTAATTAGTGTAGACTAATTGACTTCAGATGAAAAGACAACATTTTCAAAACAAAGAAATAGACAGAGCCCATGCACCTAATTAGTAAAATATTTTAACATAACAAAAATTGCCATGCTTCTTTAAATTATAATTTTTAATTTAAATTGCAAGTCTTTGTCCGAGTTACTTATCGCTTTTTTAACATTATTTTGGACATCATCTGACGCAGTACTAGAGTCCGAGGGAGTACTACATGTATCATGCCAAACGTCTTAAATGTGGTTCAAAGTGTCGCCAAAATACACAAAAATACTTAACACAATACCTCCAAATCCCTTAAATAGCCTTCCATGGGTGCCCAAGATCATCGTAATAGGCTTCGGGGGGTACTCACGATCAATTCTTGACCTGCAAATCCAGGAAATTCGTCGACAGTATTCAAGCGAATACTGCAAGCCTTTTGTTCGCCATGATTTTAAACGATCGCATGCCGACTGTACCACTATACGCGGGGCAGCTCTGCCATGTCACAGGTCAGTGTATCGTGTCGCGCACGATACGCTGACCTGTGACATAGAAGAGCACCCCTCCGTATAGTGGTACGGTCGTAATGCGATCGTTCAAAATCATGGCGAACAAAAAGTGTGCAGTATTCACTTGAATACTGTCGTCGAAAATGAATGGGCCACAACTTTGAGTACTCTATTGACTGGTAGGGCCTTGGAGTTATATTCCAGATTGCCAACTAAAAAGCGGATAATTATAAGGAATTAAAGTTAGCACTCCTTCATAGGTATGATTTTACGGAGGAAGGATTTCGTACTAATTTTAGAACAGTTCAGGTAGACGAAGGAGAGAAGTATAGTCAGTTTGCTGAAAGACTAGCTGGATATCTGAATAGATGGATAGAACTAGCTGAAGTTGAGAAAACGTACGATGCATTAGTAGACCTTATTGTAAGGGAACAATTGCTTTCATCCTCCGCAAAAGACTTAGTTGTTTTTCTGCGAGAAAGAAAGCCAAAAAATGTTAAAGAGATGACTACGTATGCAGATCAGTATGGTCTTGCTCACTGTACTAGTGAACCAATAGATAAATCGAGGTCGACATTTAACCGGTCCCAATTTCACCAGGTAGATTCGAAATCAAGTAACTACAGCAAGTATATGAATTCAGATAAAACAACCGTAGAGAAAGATTGCTATGTTTGTGAAGGAAAGGGTCATATAGCAAGATATTAAATTATAAACACTGTTTCTGCTTCATACAAAGAGCCGTCTCCAGAATGCTTGGTAAACACTGTGGGCATCCCTTTATATTTCTAAACAATTCTGGAACTGAATTGGTTGAGGTAATTAATACCTTACTTTCGGCAACGTGTATTTCCTTGCACAAATCGGAAACTGAAGCACAAGTATACACGTACTAGACCATTTCGGTTGAAATGTTTTATGAGGGATGCTAAACTTTAAAAAGTCAATATTTCATAACTTAAAAGAGCGTCCGTACAGGACACGACCAATTCTTTTTTTGAAACATCTGATGACAACAGTTTACAAGGGTCGTTTTCCAAAATCTTAGCTATAGGCTCCGACTCCATCACCATTGTAAAACTTAAAAAAAATAAAAAAAATACTTGAACTCTCTCACAGCTGTTTAGACTTTTCAGACGAAATGATGACCAACATGCCATCTTTCATTTTCTTTTCATTTTTTGGTGGGTTGACCCGTGGCGTTTTGGAGAATTTTCACCCAAAGAAGACCACCGGGTACTTCAGCTAGTGTTTAAGCACAATATTGGTAATAGCGTCAACATTAAGATTGGTAAAAAATATTATCGGGCATAATAAATGTTAAAAAAGTGATATGAACAGTAATCATACAAAAAGGCATTTAAGAGTGGGTCCACGTACATATTTCATATAAAGGTATTTTTTGTTTTAATATGAAAGGACTTGGTGAGCAACGCTTTAGTTGGGTTCTGTGTAAATAATGTTTTAGTTCACAACGAGTATTGTTTACTCCTTTTATATGCCACTAATAGAATGTTATCAGAAAATGGTATGTAAGAAATGCTGTGAAGGGGGTTTTAGTCTAGATTTCCGCCGTCAAAAATGCTGCTTATTCAGTAGGAGTAATTCACAGACCTACAACTCACTTTTATCATTTGAAAAAGGAGCCGGATTCATAAAAGTACAATTTGTGTGTGTATTATTACCTTAAACCGAAGGAAAACCTCAAAGTATTATTTGGGAAAATAACCATTTTTGATGCAGTACTGCCTAAAGAGGATACAATCCCCAAACTTTTCTCACCAGATATGAGAAGACCAATGTTGGCTTTAATCCAATCCAATCCAAAAGGAAAATATTCTGAGACAAAAGTTGACTTTTTGAGGGACAAAGTTCTAAAAACAAGCTTTAACGCATGTTCTAAAAATAGCATAAGGGTGACATGTAAAACATTTTATTTTTTTCTCAAGTAAGGGCAATGATGATTCTTTGTAATGATATGGTTGATTTGGTGATATAAATTTGCATTTTGGCTGGGTGATTGTTTTAAAATTATTAGCAAAACACAAAATGGCCTGTTAGCATGGCAACAGACCATACAAAAATGTAAGTTCTATTTTCGTTACTTGCTTACCAAGTTATTTCATATTTAAAAAGGAAATATTGACGAGGACAGTTATTTGAAATATTTACGTAGACCCACTCTTCATTTTTTTTATATTTTTTTTTAGTGATGGCGATGATGTAAGTTTTTCCATTTGTCATCATCAATACAAAGGAGTCTATATTTAGTTTTTTGTAACGCAACTCATAATATTTGCGACTTCATTAAATTTCAGCTTGTGGCCTTCGGTAAAAGGAGTTACCATAGTAACCAGCGAATTGCCTCTTATTGTCACTAGATTCATTAAAACTAGATCAATATCGTGGATAGCTATAATATTACTGTAAAGACTCCTCTTAAAGGTAGTATACACCATTGGTAATTGGTTGAATTATGAATATTGGGTGGGTTTGGGGGATTGCAATTTATAGTTTAAATATAGTGTAACTGACCTGTCCGAAGTTTTACAATCATGGATGCCGAGAAAAGCACGAAAAACAGCGTTTGTTTTCAACCGGCTTCGAGCAGTTATTCTTATGTTATTTGTGGTTTTTTGCGATAGCCGTTCGTTATACAATTCTATTTTTTAGAATAATTACAGGATATCTAGCGCAATCATTTTTTTGGATGCCTAGAATGTTATTTACTTTCAGATGAGTAAGATATATCTTAATTATTCGGTAGTAAATATTTTCGATATTTGCAAATGGTGTATCCATTTTATCTCTGACTTTCTCATGCAAGTTTTAAGAATGGAATCAACCAGCGTAAAATTGATATAAACGCGTATGCAGTCTCCCGGGTGTCCGTGCCTTCAGCGCTTAACGTTTATCCAGAATCTCACAGACCGATGAGGTTATCAGCTTACGATAAAACACCAGCCAATCAAAGGCTACGGTTTGTAACTGCGGGAATACTGACCAATTACTAGTCACTGACGTGAATGACGTACTTACTTGAATAACCAATCAGAGAGGATGAGAGATACATATCGTCTGCCTCAACCCATTCTTTTCTGTAAACTATACCAAGTCCCACCATCGCCAGGCCTCTGTATCACAGGAGCATCATAGCATTTGTATAGAGAGGACAGCAGCCGAAAGCAGTACGGCTTGGCATTTAGTCGTTGAACAACCATTGTGGATAGTTCAATCAGACACGAGAATTCGCTAGATTTTCTTCCCGATTCTTACTATATGTGGCGCACATTATACAAAAACAAATAAAACAAACTGTGGTCGACGTTAAGTCATCTGATTTTAACGAATCTTTTAAGTAATGGAAGCAATGGCGAAACTGACCTTTACTGGGTTTCAACTGTTTCACATAATATTCATCATATGTCGGGGCGCTACCTCGTTCGTCTCGGAATATGAAACCTCTTATGCAGGGAAACATGCGTTTTATGCCGCAGAAAATCGAGCCCTAAAAGGGTTTGCGTTTGCAACCAAAACTGTACGATCGCGTGTCATCTGCGGACGTGAATGCAGCATGGATCAACATTGCAAATCTTTTAACTTTAATGACTGCAGTAAAATGTGCGAGTTAAACCGTGCCATAAGACGGCAGCATCTCGACCACTTCAATGCAACTCAAGGGAGCGTGTACTTTGATGCAGATGAGTACACACCTCTCTATTCACTGGCTGATAGTTCCTTAAATCGCGACAGAAGTTGCAAGATGCTCTTAGATGCTGGTTATCGTTCAAGCGGTATCTACACAATCTACCCAGAGGGATTCGGCAATGACAGTCTTTGTGTCTACTGTGACATGGAAACTGACGACGGGGGATGGATCGTGTTTCAGAGGCGACAAGATGGCAGCGTGGACTTCTACCGTAACTGGGCCGACTACCAGTCTGGCTTTGGCGATCTGTCCGGTGAGTTCTGGTTGGGTAATGACAACTTGGTGACTCTGACGTCTGATGATTCAGGTGGATCATGGGAGCTACGAGTTGACTTAGAGGACTGGGACGGTAACACGGCATTGGCAAAGTACTCAGATTTCCAAATATCCCCGGGTGAGTACAATCTGAATTATGACCAATACGATGCCAGCAGCACTGCCGGCGACTCTCTTGGGTATCACAGAGGACGTCCCTTTACGACGAAGGATCGTGACAATGATGATGAACCAGAACTTAATTGCGCACAAAAGCACGCAGGAGCCTGGTGGTTCCAAGAGTGTTATTGGTCTCACTTGAATGGTCAATATTACAAAGATAAATATTTCGGTAATATGGGAGTAAAATGGGATTCATGGCAATTTAGTTATTATTCTATGAAAGCATGTGGCATGAAAATGCGTGAAATTGGATCTTGAACGCCCTATCCTATATATTGTATATTATATAGATTTTCCAGGCCAACTTTAAACAAAAACTCATTCAAATTAACACCAGGCTCATTTAATTTTGTTTCGAAATGAAAGCTTTGTTGCATCAGCATTCAACAGTCAAAAGGAGTAATTCTATTTCAGCAGTTAGCATTCACTGGCCAAATAAGATCATTCAAATTCACGAGGTCGTCAACCATTCAATGTCATCATTGGCTAACATGTTTTAAATGTTTACATTCAAATTCGTATTTACCTATAAAGGCAAATTCTGATTTAAGAGTATTACACTAATTCTGCGTTTACCTTTAAGTAAAGCGTTTTTGAGTGAAAAGTAACGCGATTAGAAAAGGAACTGTGGAAAAAATATACATGAAAAGAACAACCTTTTGTTTTAGTTAATGTTATAACGAACCATAGCAAATTTTGTTTTCATTTCAAACCACAACTGTTCAAACTTTACCTAATACACTCTCCTAGATACAGGGTACAGGCTTTAGCCGGGAAAACCTATAGTGGAAATTCAACCGAAGAATGGTGAAACTGTAGTCTTTAATGGCTGTACATGAAATAGAAAGTCTAAAACGAACCTGAATGAAAAGAACAAAATCGTGTGTGCACAAACACGAAATTGAATGCAATAGTGACTAAAAAGAAACCCTAGTTTGATTGAATTAGGGGGGACGTAAATTTGAATGCGTGTTAAGAAAATTGAATTAATTTGTGAGGAAATTGGCCGGGAAAACCTATATTAATTTCAAATATTTGTTTTAGTTATAATAAAAGTTGGCACTTGTAATTCATTGTACAATCAAGATTACCATCTTACACCTTTAATACGTTACATTGTAGAATAAACATTGTGTACGACAGTACCGTCAACACTGTGTTCAGCAAACGCAACTTGCTGGCCACTTCTATAAACATTTTTTAGAAGCTAAACATTGCACGTGTAATTATAAGCATGAATGATGAATCGCCAAATACTTTCGATCAATACCTTGTTAGTGTTTGGACGCGTCTAAAAGGAATAACAAGACAGTATTTAGAAAGGTGTTTCAATGTTAAAAGCAGGTTTAAAATTGGCCAAAAAACCTGCTTTGGGCCTATTTTTAAACATTTTTTAATTCAAATTCACGAACTCCCACGTTCAATTCCGTCCAGACAAAATTACAAGTTTTTTCCGAACCAATTTAGTCATTTATCATTCAATGTCAAAGTGTGGTCACTCTGTTTAAACATTGGATTGAGAATATTCGTCATTACTTATCAAATTGGTCTAAGCTGTTGCTATAGACGAATCTGGTCTGTAATGACGAATATTCTCGACCTGGTGTTTAAAAGGGTGACCAAACGTTTAAATTGAATGACAAATTAGTTAATTGGTTTGGTAAAAGCGTGTGACATTTTTCTTCGAACAAAATTGAATTTGACAGTGGGTACATTTTAAGATGTTTTATCATAGCCAGGAAAACCTATATAAAATATAACCTTCAAAGGATATTGTCAAATTATTGGCAAAATGCGTTCGATACTAAATGAACATGACTCGTTGGACACGTGCAGCACTTAAAATTAATCCATGAATTCAGCTCTGAAGACAATATAGTAAAGATGTTTTTACCGCACAATTTATCTCGTTTAAAATATTATTCATATGAAAGAAATGCAACATTGTAGACGTGGCCTTCCAACGTATGTTTACAATATACACAAATATTGAATTTACATTACCCCGACGCCAATTCCATCGTATGAATATTTTCAGAAACATTTCAAACAATGTGATGACCTTGAAAGAATAATTTTTGTGTTGTTTTTAGCATTTGTGACCTGCTCCAACGAAACCCAAAGTAAGTCGCACTGATGTGATTGACTTTGTGTTACCACCATTAAAAATGAAAAATTAATAGTGAAAATTGAGCGAATTTTCGATTATGGATTAGGTAATATTAAAACCATATCACCTTCACCTTGTTATTTGTTTGCCTAAAAAAAGGTAAAGTGGTGAAATCATGACGTCAGCTTAGAAAATGAAATTGTGCATTTATATTTCAAAGGAAAAGATGCAATTTTAACTCTTTATTTCATTCAAAACTTTTCAACGTTATTTTTGAAAAACAGTAAACAAAAAACACACAAACGAAATTAGAAATGAACAAACAAAATCAAATGTAATTGTTGAGTCAGTTTGATTTCAGTATCAATTATTCCTGGTTAAATTCCACACAAATTGAATGTTTCACAAAATCTGTTGATAACAAATGGTTTAAATTTGTTACTGTTGCGTAAACTAATATTACACAAATTTAGAGAATCAAGAATTTTTTTTAATTTTACATATTAAATTAGTCGATATCAATATTTATAATTTTCGAATTTACTGCAAGAACACGAAAAACAGTATTCGACTATTTATTCGTCGTTTTAGCAAAGAGTTAAAACTGTCACCCGTTTTTCATTGATGTTTTGGTCGCTACAGCTCCTGGCACAGGTTGTTTTCCTTCTAATTTGGTGGGGGACGAATTATTTTTTCCAAAATAAAGCGTCAAACCAGTGGCCGAACTAATGTTTTAGTGACGGTATTGACCGAACGAGTAACTTAAAGGTAGGATACACCATTTGCAGATATCGAAAATTGTCACTACCGAATTTATTAAGAAATATCTTACTTATTTGGAAGTAAATAATGATAGTAGGCATTCAGCAAAATGATTGCGCTAGATATTCTATAATTGTTACGGCGATTGTGAACAAAACCCAACAAACAAGAACAACATAAGAACCACTGCCCAACGCCGGTTGAAAACGAACGCCGTTTGTCTTGCTTTCCTGGGCATCCATGATTGTAAAACTTCAAACAGATCAATTAAACGATATTTACTATAAAATACAACCCCCCAATTGAACTCCACCCATTTATGATAATTCAAGCAATTACCAATGGTGTATTCTACCTTTAACATTAACGTTTACGCGACATTCTATTTTTACTTTTATGACTGTCTGTGAATTTGCATTAGCACATGACCTGCTATTTTCAAGAAATAAAAGGGAAATTTGGAGCCCGATCGACGTGATACGAGTGCCGCAATGGGAACACTTATCTTGGTGCATCGTACCCTGACTCGTTTATGTTTAAAATAACACGAGCCTTTGGAAGCACCAGTCTATATAGCTGGGCCTTATCCCAATCCGGACGCGTGATTTTTTCCCCAGCATTGTAAAGGCCAATTATCATAACTGGGCGTGTCTAGACCCTACTGAATGGAAGATACTTAGGTTCTCGAAACCTTGCTTTCCCTTAAATTAAATTCATCCCACAATAAACTTACAATCTAAAAATAGTCAATGAAAAATGAGCACCATCCGAACTCGAACCCCAATCTTACGATCTATAACCTAACCCATTATCTACTTGGCTACTGTGAGAGGTCGAAGGAAGCCGTTTTTCAAAGTGCTTTAATGTACCTCTGGGCCTACGTGTAACTAGTTGACTGAACAATAACAATATATTTTAGTATTATTGGTAAAACTACTGAATAATCATGACGCGAGGGGTGTAGAAACGCCCATCTACCCTTTACCACGCTGGACAAAAAACTACGCAATCCGGACGGCAAACGCGAAAAATAACATAAATATAAAACGAACGCCGCTTTCCTTTTTGTTATTGTTATTTTTTTAACGGCATCTATTTACATTTGCATTTACTTCATTTTTTGGCAAAACAAATATTAACATTAACACAGAAATACACATGAATATTAGCAAAACAGACTGTGCATTTATTTTGTCCAGATCCGGCTGAGTCTGTACAAACGAGAGCCGACTGTACACGTACATGTAAATATTAAACTAATCTAAAAAGCAAGATAAATTGAGACTTGGTCAAAGAGGTGATCACGCATGAACGAAAACAGTCTTTTGGAGAGGGTCTTAGACAGAGATTTTGGAGGTCACACGGAAGTGAAATAACAATCTTGGAAAAATGGTCAATGAAGACAATTTCTAACAGTTAGTTGGGCAATAGTAAAGTTTAAAGAGAAAAGTGTCCGTCTTCTTTGTGTTTGGCTGTGGAAGAAAATGTAGTGGGATGATGGTATGTTTATAGAGACATTTAATGACAAAGGAAATACTTAAGTAGATGAGTCTATTATAAAGAGGGGACAGTTTAAGTTTAAATAAGCCTTCTTCATATTATGTGAGGAGGCATGGCAACGTTGTAAATAAGGCACGATTTTGTGAAGCGCCGTTATCGTCTCAATACATTGAATCAGTTTTTTTCTGATGAGGTAACCAAACTGGTGGTTCATATATTTCATGATTGTAATACTTCAGACAGATCAGTTAAACGATATTTACTAAAAAAGAAAAATTCATCAAATCCACCCATTTCTGATAATGCGAGCACTTAGAATGGTGTACATTTAATGTTAATGTATACACACGTTGTGTGCGTCACATAAATTACATACAGCACTAATGCATAACATGTGGTTTATTATGTCCACAAAAGGCGAACATTTTCAGGTTAGAACCGTCGATCGACTACACTGCCTTAAAGTTTTGCAAGTGATTTGCATGGGTCCATAAAACACATAAGGTGACCTTTGTGCTTAAGACAACTTGTAGCAAGTTTTCTTCTGTGGGCTTCGAGCAGAGAAGATCAACATAAACTGAGTCTGGAATTCTCTCGTTTTTCTAGGGAGTATGGCTCAGGCCATGATCCTAATGATGAACACTACGTGGGAGGGTAACCTTGTAATTTATTAGTGATTTGTAATTAGTAATTTGTTTCATAGTTGTGTGAGATAATTATTCTGTCATTTTTGCGACCATGTATTTCATTATTATATTGTCAGATTGTACGATATGTTTTTCCGGTCAATTTTGGCAAACGAGCAGCCAATTTAACCACTGCGCCATACTATTTTGCGCAAAATCGAATGCTGCTGAAAATGGTCCTTCGATTTCGTTTTATAACTAGGCAAATGTACTGTTATGTCATTCGATTTAACAACAAAAACATTGATTTTAGCAATTCAACAAAACGGCATTTAAATTCGCAGGAGCGTTTTCAATGCGTGTGTTCGGCCATTCAAACTCATTATTTGGCAGGCATTTCCGTCATTTGTCCAATCTATTAGAGAATTTGATTGCCTCTTTACGAAATTTACGATTGCCTCTTTATGATTGTGTGTCACAAAAATGAACGACGATATGCTAAATTAAACAAATTGCTAAAGAAATTTGAATGTCTCAAAACTAAAATGAATGCCCTAATTTAATTTTAAAGCACGGCAAAATCTGGAGAGGCAAAATCGCTTTATTTTGAACGCACAAACATTAAATTGCTCATTTGCCGAAATTGACCGGAAAAACCTGTATTTGATAGCGTACGTACATGTACATGTAAATAGCATGTGTTGACATTTAACCTTCTTGTTGTATTGCTGTGGCATATTTAATTGTACTACGCCTTAATAATACTGTGCATTTAATATAATAAGTGACGACGTACTTTTATCCGCATATGTTTTGTGCCGGACTGTATATGTTCTCCTACATGAGAACTACATGTACGCGTTCGCTAATCATCGACAATTTTCGGTTACATTATGTGCTGCGTAATTTTCATTGTATAATTATATTTATAGAGTTGTGTTTAATGAAATTTTACCATTTTGTAGATACGCTAGATCAGTTCATTTGTTTGGCAGACGTGCCTCATATGAATCTGTTTGATAATAATAATTAATAAAAACAAAAAAATTGAACCAGTTGTTGTAGGCCTGTGCTTAAGTTAAGTTGATTGAGTGTTTTGAGCAAAATATTGTTGTTACATACACACACGATAATGTAACGCTAGGTTTTTAGCTAATTGTGTTTTGCACTGTAGTTCACCCCAGTGTGAAGGATGTTTTATCAATGACCTCATTGTCTTGGCATATTAGTGTGTGACATTTAAATCTTTGTAAGATTGTGTCAATTTGAGGATTTTTGAATTAATTGCAATTGTACTTTTGTCTACAGTGAGGTTAGACTTAAATATTTTTGACTGTGCAAACTGTGTGCAGACTAGATGGATTTTAAGTCAGTGATTTAGGTCTGATACTGTATTTGAACAAGTCATATTTTGTGTACATTGCCAGACGTGTATCCCAGCCATGTATGTACCAGACTTTATTTCTAAGTCACATATTGCTTTAGCTGAGACCATAGTTTGTGCATTCACATATATTTTACGTGAATATGATAAAGATACATGTCCTGTTGGTAGAGGTGTGGTGAATAGCATTGAAGCTGCATTGAATGATAGATTCACTGCATTTTTGATTTTTTTTGGTGGGAAAAACCTATTTGTAAAGATAACGAATTATAGTCACCTGGCAATTATTTCGTGTTGTCATACAGTTGAAGTGGTAGCATTATAAGGCGCGAAATGTGGCAAAGAAACCCCTCCCCCCCCCCCATCTTTTGTGTTGACTATTGTGTTCCCTGAATCTCAGGAATTCTTTTTAGGTTTCAAGGGGGGGGGGGGGGTGTTAGGTGTGTTAGAGTGTGTATAAGGTATAGGGATAAGAGGGGGGTACCCCTCTGCCACATGTCGCGCTGGGTGTAAGTGGTAAATACAATTTTGGAAAAGGCTGAGTCACTTGTTATTGAGCCAGTTTTAATTAAAGCTGATAACTTTGTAATGCCGAGGTGACAGAAGGAGTTCTTGTTTCTCCTACTGTGAGTGTTTTTAATGATAGCCTCCATGTAGTTAGCTTGAGTACTTTAAAGTGTCATTTACTTGGTTTGCCAGATGGCAACACCGAGGAAAAAGGAGGAAACTGTTCCTTGTCTTCAGAGATTGTAATTGACTACACAATAGTGGTAACTGTTTACCGAATCACAGTACAAATACCTCACATTCGGGGTGTTTGTCTATGCCAAGCATACTGCTTTGTGTTTAGCTATGTACTGCTATTGTGAGTGGTTTTGCTCTTAATGATTGAAAGAGATTTATCTGCACCGTATCGGCTCATGTCATTGTATACAGTTGTATTTTTGAGTCACTGATTTTTGTGTCACAAGTCGAGTCGAGCCATGTTAACGAAGTGACTCGCGTTGAGTCGAGTCATTAGGTCAATATGGTCGAGTCGAGTCACGGTGTGTAGTCGAGTTGAGTCATGTATTTAGCTTGAGTCAATTCAAGTCACTAACAAATAAACACGTTACAGAAACACAAGGTGGAAATCCATGACACGAATGTCTGTTGTTTTATGAAGGAAGGAAAACGTGCACAGACGGCCACTGTATAATAATATACCATGTGTACTTATTATTCGCTAACATAAACGTGACATGAACCGACACTGGCGTAAGTCGTTTTGCTCTTATTTTGGGGACTCGACTCGAGTCAAGTCATTCTGATGAAGGACTCAATCGAGTCGGGTCATTTGCCTGCGCTCGGGTCGAGTCGAGTCATTTACCCATCGGGACATGAGTCGAGTCGAGTAACCAAAAAATGTAACTCGATTCGAGTCGAGTCATTGACTCGAGTCATTACAACTCTGTTCTATTTTTGTTTTAATATACATGTACAAAGTAAAAGCGCTTGCTCTATGGTAACATTAAAATTGAGTTGTCTGATTTTCTTTGTGTGGAGCTGCATGGCCCCCTCTACAATGGTTGAGGTTCGTGTACACATGTTCCCCGATGAGCCAAACTAAAGTGTATAAACATGGGAAGAAATTAAAGATATAAAACAAAACGTCGGATATGCATGTTTTCAAAAATGGAAAAATATGTCTTTGAAGATAAATTATGTTAGACTCTTAATAAAGAAGCATGTATCCTTTAAGGAATTTATTTTGTAAATTATTCAAAAGAAATTCCTTGATATTGTAATTTTTTGCAAGTTCTTATTTTTGTCCGTCAGCCAGTATAAAATTGTAATAAAAACATATAAATGAAATTAAAAAAAAGACTCGATCCAAGAACACTATCGGAAAATGAGAAACTCTCATTTATATTCGCTATGATTGTAGTCCAGTCAATTTACATCAAATTAGGGCCTGACCTAGATTTAATTGCAATAGAATGTATTATCACACGGTCACGTGGGTGAACTAGCATTCTTTGACATTTGGCAGTTGCTATGGTGTTTCGACTCACATTTTGTCTTGAATCCTAAACATTAGCTTGCAAAGGCATATCAATCGAAGCAAGTCACCAGGCAGATTGTTCAAGGACTAAAAGTCCTGAATGTTAGTCTCCAAAAAGTGCTCGAAAAACAACCTTCCACTCAATAGAATACATTAGATTTCTTACATGAGGTTTGTTTATTTAAGTTTGAAGTTGTTTGACGCTTGATTGATTTCTATTGCAATTAGTTCTAGGTCTTAGCGTAAATTGACCGAACTATTGCGCCCTGACGCATCCACATTAAAAACGTATGAGCAGGAAACATGTTGGCCCCGAATTACACAGTACTGTGCTGTAGTGGGTGTGCAGAGAAAACAACTTTAGAATAAACCACTTCAAAACATGGGGGTGCATACAACATAGGATTGGTCACTACATCTAGCTCCCCTCTAGATTTGAAGCGTAAACGAAGAAATCGACAATAATAATTTACTACATTTGGAGTGCGTCATTATTTGGCTGCGCGTCCGGGAAGTAAAAATGATACGCTGCCATGTGACGTCATTCCGTCATTTCTGGTAGCACCAGAAATCTATAGGCTTATAGATTTTCGTCATTGACTGGCGAAGAACTTGAATAAAGATGAAAAATCTACAAAGGCCGTTATTGACAAGGCAGTGAATATTTATGAGGTGTAGTAAAACAAATACAGCATAGTTTAATTCTGGAAAATAGTGGGAATTACTGGTCACTCGGTGTAGGTCCGCTCTACTACATCCCTCTTCGAGTCAGGATGTGGTCGAGCTGACCTACACCTTGCAGGCCCGTACGCAGGATTTTTGTATGGGGGTGGGGGTGCGAATTTGTACTGATGGGACCAGCAATGGAACCACAAATTTCCGTGTGCCAGTACCGTTATTTCTACATCAAAATACTATTATTTACCCCGGAAAATGTGGACCTTTTGGTAATTTGGGGGGCGAATTTGTACTGATGGGACAAAAAATGGGACCCAAATTTTTCGTTTGCCATTATAGTTATTTCTACATCAAAATACCATTATTTACCCTGGAAAATGTTGGTGTTTTTTTTGGTCGCACCCCCCCCCCCCCCCCCCCCCCCTTGTGTACGGGCCTGCCTTGGGACCACTTATTCCCTCTTGTTCCCCTCAAATCATGCTGTATTTGTATATTACTCGTTCTGCGTGGAAATATAAAGTTCATGTCGCTGGAAAATATTGTATGCATCTACTAGGCCAGCGTACATGTCTACCCATTGTTTTATTTTGTCTTTTGACCATAGTGACACCGTCAGTACTTTTTAATAGGTTTCCCCTACCCGTCACACATGTGTTTTTCTTTGCGGTGCTACTGAGGAACCAGGGCGGAATCGTTTTTTAAAATACAATGTACTTATACCGTGTCAATGTACTTATACCCCGAAAAGGTTGGTTATTCTATAGAGACTCGTGGGAAAAGGAGCCCAAAACTAGTGAGGAAAGAAAATATTTAAAAATATAAATATATTAAAAAAATGTACCCCAAAAACCACACAGACTAGAAAGTAATACATATGACGATTTCAAAGACTTTTCCATACAAATGAAACAAATCCTGGAGAAATTGAGAGAAGATCCCAGCTTATTTATGCACATGCGTGCATGAAATATAATTACATGTAATTACGAAACTGATCTATAATCTTGACGTCGGGGATTTAGATCTACCCATTTATGATAATTTTCCCCGACCCGCCACAAAAATACGCCGCCTTCAATTCCTTTGTCATGGTATTTCGTTTATTGTTGCCCAACTACATATGTATATAATAATGAAGTGATTATTTTGCCAAGCGATCACGTGCCTCTCCTGAATATCTTGATACGCTTTGACCGGTAACTCTAAAACGGTTTGCGCCAACTCTTGATGGCTTTCCTTTGGACCTTTCCGACGGTGTCTCAATTCTACTAGACAGTTACTGTCCCTACCCGAGCCAAATCTGTTCAGTATCGTAAAGCCTGGTTTATAGTCGGTCGCGCGACTGAAAAATGAACGCACAATCATCTGATGCAAACGGTTTATAGTTGGCGCTGAAGCTTCAGCGACTATAGTCGCGGAAGGATGCCGGCGACGTCGCTAAAGAGTTCAAATGATTGAACTTTGACATGGCGCTGACCTCATTGTATTTGGATTTAGGGGTGCACTTGCCTAATTCAAGCCCCATTGAAAACAGTGTAAAATCAACAACGTTAAGGACCAAGTTTCATGCAAACTGACATCGCTGGGGTTTCTCAAACAACAATCAGATTATTGTACTGGCCTTTATCTTTCCATTTCTTTTCAATTTTTGGTGGGTTAGCCAGTTACATATTCTTTAATATTCACACCAAAATAAACTCACCTTCCGAAAAGTGATACTTTCCGAGCCTTAATTCAAGCAGCCATTTTACAAATGGCATCCCTCCACATTCTAGAGCAATTAGGACCAATTTCCAACCGTAATTTTATCAAGTCTGCCCTCAGAATCAGATTGAAGCTCACAAACCAGGGAGTTGATCCTAGGCTATATTAACACAATCCCACCAAACGGCCTCATTTTTCAAAAAGAAATTGGGGGGGGGGGGGGGGACATTTCATGCTAATGCGTTCGCGTAGAATTTTTTCCTTCAATTAGGGTAGTGCACCCTTAGGGAAAACTGAGCTTTAGTCAACATCCAACATTTTGGGACATCTTCAAGGGGAGAAAGCAAACTTAAACAAGTCCCCATAAAACCTGTAAAATATCAAGGTTAACCGTGTGTTACCACCAAAAAGATGAACGAACAAACCGTGACTTACATTTTATACAAACAATAATAATAATATGAGCAGTTATATATAATGGCGCGTGCCCATTAAGGGCGCGTGCCTATTATTGGCACGTGCCCATGGCACTTGCACGTGCCCAACAAGTAGTAAAGAAACGCCCCCGTGGTGGCGAGGTTGTAATTATTCTAAAGACTACACTAAACCTAAACACGTAGTAAATTGAATAACGTGGAGATGCGTCATAAAGATTGTTACCGTTCTGCCCGCGTCAAAGCGAGAGGAACGGGGCTATTGTTCTTAATTACCCGGTTCTCCTGTGAGCACACGTGCACCGTTCTGCCCGTGTTCCATTCTCGACAGCAATACAATAGAGCGGTCACGCGTGCTTGAACGCATTGTGTTAAACGGCTGTGGAAGACGACCACACAACGAATATCTGATGTAAGCTAGTGGTTTTACGTAGGCCTATAATTATGTTGTGTTTACATAGACAAACTATTGTAATACGAACAGAAAATGCTGTTTTTCAAAATTATTTTCTTTTCTTTCGCAGGTGCAAGATGGATAACTGGCAGTAAAACATTGATAGAAAAGTATCCCAATTTATTAAAGAATGTTAAGAAGATCTTGGGGTGAGATTGTACGTTAATAGCCGATAGCTCAAAACAGTGGTTTGCTAAAAGTAGGCATAGTAATTTGGATTTTAAGTTATACCAAGAACAAATTGAATATTGTGAATTTTATTTTCTAAAAACTCACTTCAGCGGCCCTTAATAAAAACAAGCTGTAAGCAAGTGTAAATAAACGCAGAGTTTTAACATTCAGTGAAGTTTCAAATGGTAACTTGATCAGACGAAACCCTTCAGTACTCAATACACGCCACTGTTTTGATTTGTAAACCCAACCCTTATTGAATGTGAGACAGCAACTGTATAAACTGAATGTGACATTTTGGTATATTTCTAGTTACATGCCATCTGTCAACTAAATTATTTGAAGATTTATTCCTGATGTTTGTCTTGGATGTTTGAGCAAGGTTTGTACCATTCAAACATTGTTTTTTTCTGAAAAATTTATCGCCATCTAAAAAATGAAATGATTGCCCTAGTTTCCGGGTCGCTATCATTTCCATGTCGAAGTGGAAAATGAACCTCTTTTAGAACACAAAAATAACCTTTTCCATGAAGATAATTACATTTTCCGAGATAAAAATGACATTTCCGGGACAACAAAACCTGTCGGGGACAAAAATGAGCCTTTTCTGAGACAAACATGAACCTTTTCCTGGACAAATGAAACTTTTCTAAGTCAAAAATTGTCCTTTACCAAAAAAACAACCGCCACTTACCAGGTCAAAGTATCACCTTTTTCTATAGGATTAGAAATTACCCTTTTTGGGGGTCAGAGCTTTCGTAACTATGCAACTTGGCCTATACATAGTCTATTTTAACCCATATTTTGAGCATTATGCTGCTAGCTGCTACTTTAGCCCATCACACGCCCTATGGGGCACTTTTGAGACGATTGGTGGCAGCAAACACAACGGTCCTTTTACAATGTTTACGCCACGTTTAAGCTAACGTACGCATGTTCGAAATGATTAAAAACAGAAAAGGACCGTTGTGTTTGCTGCCACCAATCGTCTCAAAAGTATCATATTCTGAATGTTATTGTACTGTAGTATCTCGCTGCATCACGCGCGTTGGTCAGTGTCACGCTTTAACTCAGCGATATCAAGTTTCTTGATTCAAATTGTCTCGATCTCGACTTTCTCAAGTTCAGCTCTCGGATCCAGTCGTCCAAACATTCTTGCTCAATTATTGCATCATGCCCCGAAAAGATGACCTGAAAAGGAAACTAAGGGTGTCAGACCAAAGCTCACAGTCAGGACATTAACGAGGTTTTTTTTTAAAAGAAGACCCGTCCTGGTCCTACATTGCCAATAGTGCCTAGTGGGCCATCTCTTTGTGGATAAGTTGCTGAAATGCTTCCACGAAGGGTGGGGTGGTTACAAAACATGTTCCTGTAGTACAGTTGTAGGGGGAGGGGGGGGGGGGGGGGTGGTAAGAGAGACAGGAGACGGCGTTTTGTTTCTGTGCTGTCGCTTTAATTCTCCCCATTGTGGGTTCTGAGTTGGTGGGTTTGCAGGACACAACCATGCGGTGACGGAAGATTTTGAGAAACACACCACCAACAAAAGAAGACAGAAAAGAAGATACACTTATTAAATAATAATTCCTAAAATTGCGAGTATGTGGACAAATTGTGTACCGCAGTTCCACTACAAACTATGAGAGCACACTAAAATTACACACTTGTTTTATCCACCAAAAGTATCATCAGAATAACCTTATTAAAACTACTTTAACAATTCACTTGGTTGCACTCAAGAAAAATGTCATTAGTTTCTCACAGACTTTGCAGAAACTTAATTACAGTCAAGTCCCAAAAAAAATTAGTTACATGAATATTCGACAGGTTTCATTAAAACTTTCTGATTAACGGTCCATACAATGTGCACAAATTCCAGTTCAACTAGTAACTTAACACACGACATGTGCAAGTCTACATTAGCAGATTATTCTAACACAAGAGGGCGCTATTCAACACGAATGAGCTCCGATTTCACAGCAAGTTTCACCAAAATAAGACTTAATTTGTGGCACAAGCAACTAGACTGTACATGCACTTAAGCTAATAGTGTTTCCTTACTTGTATTCATTATAATACATCCAGGGGTAAAGATCAAGAGGAGAGTTAATTACATCCCCAGTTATCCAGTGGCCCAATAAACGCACGTTATTTATACATCGATAAACCGGAGTCGCCATGCTTGTAAAATCGGCGTAACTAAGCTTCTTGAGATTAGCTACTTTTACTCAATGTCGGAATCTCTATTTCTCTATATCGTAAACTCCAATACCTACTACATCAGCCAAGCAATGTTAAAAGATATATTAATGGTAACGAAACACGATAAAATTGTACCCGAGTTGGTGGGTTTGCTGGACACAACCATGCGGTGACGGAAGATTTCGAGAATAACCACCACCGCACGGTGGCGCCCTACTCACCCACCAATCGCAGTTTTTTAGAACAAGCTATCTGATCCGATTCCAATCACCACACAGTGACATCACATGCACGAGAAAACCCAAATGTAACAGTAACCAAAACATAATAATAGAAGTTTGGTAGTTCGGGGTTATTTTAATGTACTTAAACCAAACACCACCAAGGTTCATACTAAAATTATAAGATAATAAATAAGTCGCCTGCCGAGGCGTACTAGAATAATATATAATATACTTGCTCGTTGGTTTCGAAAGGTTATTGCTAAATTAATAGAGGACTTGCCCGCAACTGCCAAGGCTTACCAAAATAAAGAATGAAGACTCCAAGGGAAACGTTTGTTTTATAAGTATAGACAACTATGTGGACTCGTCCTCTGTGAGAGACAAACACCACCCAACCAGTATCGGAACCCACACAGTTAATATATTAAAGCTTGCTATTTACTATAATGGTCGACGTGTTATTATGCCAGCCGTGCTCACTCAAATGAAGTTGTCGTCTATGCGAGCTGGAGTGGACTGGTGCTCTCACGTAGCACCTCACGCTTTTATACTGGTGGTTACGTAAGGGCCAATTTAAAAGAAAAGAAAAGAAACACATGCGTCTTCTGCACGCACGAACTCTTTTATTGCTGAATACTGGTCGCATATTTGGGACCGTTTAACAAAAAGGAAGAATTCACCACAGAAGCAAGAACAATAACACACCAAACAAAAGGTTTGTTATTTATTATTGTTAAATTGTGTCATTTATAGCACAATCATTAAATACAAATGTATAAAGATGTAAATAGAGGTCGCAACGGGTGGCATTGACTGTAAACATGCCAGAAAAAGGGGGTAGAGTGGGTGGGTAGGGTTGGGGGGGGGGGGGGGGGGGTGGGGTTAAGTGCCCCTGACCCCTCCTTTTTAAAAATCCTGGATGGATCCGTCCTGATGAACACAGCCAGATTATACTTCATAAACAATAGTTTTATTTCATTTCGTTTATTTATCAGGACATACATACATGTGGCCACAAATCTACATTTTTTAAACCAATATTGATTAGATATTATATTTTCTTTAAAATATAATCAGAAAATGACATAATGTGTATCTTCATTTTGAATGCTACACTTTGCAGAAACTTTTAAGAGATAGGGTGACCTATAATGAGGATATAAACAAGCACTATTTATAAATCAAGATAACATCAGATAACCTAATTGCCCAATTCCCATGTGGTAAACAATGATTAACTCAGCCCATTAACTGCACAGTTGGCAGCCACATAACAGACGGGGCTGTCCTGATCGTGCTCGACTTAGTTCAGCCATGAGCGTAGTTCAGCCATGAAGCAAGGAAAACAAATTCAGCCATGGAGCTAATTCGGGCGATTCACAATGCAGTGCGCCACCAAGCGTTTGACTCAAAAGAGCCACTTTTAAATTTTACGGTCGACTTCTTCCGTACATCCTACTGTAGTGAAATATCTATTCTGCATTGTTCACGCGAGGTACAACACAAACATAAATGTATCCGAAAGCGTCGTTAATTAAAACATTGGTATTTGCAGAAATTTTTTTTGAAACTTTAATTGTGCGCATCCAAAAAGACGTAAAAACTAATGAGTTCATGCAAAATAAATACCGTTTTTCAAACTGATGCCGACTTTTCCCCATGATGCACTGCGGGTATAGCAGGATTTGCGCCTCCAACGGCAGCTTCTATGTATTGTGAATCACTCGAATTCAGCTAGCTTTACGTTGCAATGTACGATGTGCATGTGTTTACGCACGCGTACACGATCGTATATTTTCGCGCGCGCTGTATACACTGTACTTCGTATTCGCCAGTCTCCTGTCAAGAGTGGAATTGCAAGTGTAACGACAAGAAACCCTTCGCTGCGGTGTAAACAAAATATACGCTTACGGGCCTGTGTTTAATCCTCCAATGCACGCAGCTAGAGTGCATTGGCATGTAACACTGACATGCAGTAAACAACGCTCACAGAGCAAGGGTTAATTGCAATCACATAATGTACCTTTCAATAAGGAGACACTTTAGCGTGATTTTTTTTATTTATTAGGGAGATAAGTGGAATTAGAGAGACGTTACAATGTCTCCCTAATGTCACAGGTCTATTTGGAGGCAACATTTTCAACGTAAAAATCCCAAATTTTGTTGTGGTTGGATAAGGGAAAATTGGGGTCAAGAAAGTTATCAATCAAATATTCCAATTTCCTCATAAACACTCTAACCCGCTACCCCCCCCCCCCCCCCTTCTGGTCGCCACAAAGCCTGGCCTACACACAAATCATTACCAATGTGAAACACGCATAATCAGCGATGGTTTTATATAATACACACGCACCCGGTCTATTAGTGGACGACCGAGAATTTCCTGCGTTCCTCATAGGGACCAAAGCAGACCGCGTCGGGATGTGCGTCTCGCGCGATGATTGGTTTTTTTACGGACTCGGGGTTCCCCGCGTCTTGCGCTTGCAATTACATTTTCACAGTAGATTTGAGCCGAATGCAATATAATAGGAGATAAAGTTCAACCACACGGGCGCCACTGCTCCGCCACCGCACAAATCCCAGCATATGTACATATAGGTCGTCTTTCAATTTATTTTTGTATATTTTTAAATATTTTTTCACTCGAAAGATATTGCAATTTACAAATCTACTCCACGATTCCAACCTCTTTGTTGGGTCAAAACAGATGAAGGAGAATTTTAATTTGCATCAACCCTTGATGTATTTTTTCACGTTAAGAACCCCCCTAAACAATAGCTTATGAAAGGAAATATATTTTGATGTAGAAAATTCACAGCTTCAAACTGTAAGTGTACATTTTGCAGTTACACAAAAAGTAACAAACCAAATTACTGTTCAAAAGTTAACTTTATTTCAAGCTATTAACAACTCTAAATTTCATGTGAAAGTATTCCCTCTGGCATGCAGTCATTTACCAAAAGTCCAAAGATGCGTCTCAGGGACGCATTTTTAGAAATGTCCATAAGAAGTTGGTTCTTATACATAATAAACAGCACTCACCGAGCTAAAACGTCAAGCACCAGTCTTTAGATTTTAGAACTGTTGCATGCAGCTTCGAACGATCAAAATGCCCTCCTGACAAAATGACTACGCCTATCAACAAACAATTGAACAACGACACAATGGAGAAACCTAAAGCATAAGGCATACCTTTGCATATTGATGTCATGCAACTTACACGGAAGTCATTAATTCAAAAACAACAACAATGCATTGCTAGTTGGTGTATTATTTTGAGTGTGATACTGTGCATGCGCAAAGGCTCAAAATGCTATGGGATCCGTGCATTACTAGGTGGATTATTATTTTGAGTATGGATAGTGCGCATTCGCGTAAAGTCAAAATGCCATGGGGTCAAAAGTTAATGTAATTTCAGAAATACTGACGCAAAATCGTTATCATGCAAAATTCATTACAAGCAAAATACACATTTGTCATTTTCTAGATAAATTTCTTACTTTCGGAGAGAATTTTTTTAGAGTGAAATTGCACTAACCGTAAGCTAGGTACGCAGTTCCGTTGTGCGACAAAAAATATGTGCGACAAAAGAATTAACAGCAATATTTATTCAGTTTTTTAATTCCAAATTGTTTGGTGATTCTCGTGCAGTTATCATTTGAAATTACACCAAACACACGTGCACGAGCACTGCATAGCTTGACAGCGTGGTGGCAGTTTAGGGTTGTGTCGAATAATACTGAAATTCGAATATTCGATCATTAACCGAATTATTTGAAACTCTTTTTGCAAGTTTGAATTTTGTATAAGAAAGACAAAAAAACGATGCACGTGCACACACGACTGTGATGTAATTTCACCTATTTATTGGTCCCATTCATTTAAGATGGGTAAAGTCCCCTGACAGTTATGCACGAGTACTGTAAATATACTGCAAAACACAACAACCATTAATATTCATCGCTGACCGAAGTGTAACCAGCTTGGTATGCAACTTTTGGCCAACGAGAAAGTCAGCTGCATCTGGCCTTTGTAAATTAAAACTGCATGGGCGAGTTTCGAATATTTGGTCGCGTGCTCTTCCGAATAACCGAATACTAAATTATTCGAACAACAACAGCCCTATATTTTAATATGTTGACAAAGTACACCTTGGCTTTCACACTAATATTTTTGGGGTACATAAAAACTGGGTTTGCTGCGGTTACGCTTTTTGTTACGTTTTAAAATTGTTGTTTCAGCATTAAAGACAATGGGAAAACTTTAGGCACAGGCGTTTTCAATGAACAACTGCGTTTACAATTTGAAGAGACCATCTCTAATCTGGGGCTAATTTTATGGAGCTGTTAAGCACAAAATGTTTTCTTAATATAAAATCTTCCTTGGCAAAAACAGGGTTACAAACCAAACTTAAGGTTGATGTATATTATCTGTGACTGGTATTTAGCTTGTTTTTACTTAACATGAAAAGCGCACGGGGTTTTGGCTGGTAACCTGTTTTTACTCAGCAAATTTGTTTGCAGCTCCAGGAAATTGGCCCCTGGTTTGGTTAGCGTGGTCCCAAATTGACCTTACAGCAACAGCGCCCTCAGTTGTCAGAAATAGCATGATAAATTGTCAACATAAAAAAGTGGAGATTGCAAAATCTCCACTTGATGGTACAAGTATGGAATTGTTCACACAGTCAGAGTATGTCTGGAGAAAGATAGTTGGCTCAGGCCCATGGCAGGTTTGACTAGGTAGAATAACAAGCAATAACAACCATTTTGAAAATGTTACCTATAAGATAAGTAGTTGGCAGTAGAACCACGATAATACTGTTAAACAAACAACAAAACACCTCTTTATAGATGTATGGTTCTGAAAAGAACCACACATCTCACTATAGAGTAATACCTCACTAAAGAGTATTACTGGTGTTACCGCAAACTACTTATCTTATTGCCTTTTTGCCATGCAAACCTGCAAATCGTATTATATCTATATTTCTTCAAAGGTCAAATCTGCGATGGCCGTGTAGCCCAATATCTTTCTCATGACATACTCTGACTGTGTGCCTAATTCCATGCTTGTATCATCAAAGGCACAATTCCCCGAAATATTTCCCCATCTGCCCCACTAGGGGCAATACAAAATGGGAGCAATATTACGACAAGCTTGTTAAACATCATCGCTCAAGCTTCAGCTATTGAGACTGTTTACGACCAATTTTAGAGAATGCTATTATGTACCAACTAGACAGTTTTTTCTGGCCTGCTAGATAATCAACACATATGTAATTATTGCTATACAACCAGTTTCAAATATATAGGGCGCGATGTATAAAGATCGGTAACACAATTAACCCTTTCAATCCCACGGGCTCCAAAAAGAGCCTTTGTTGTGATATGCTTGGATCCCGTGGGCGACAAAAAGTCCCAGGATTTGCCAAGAGCTTGACGCCCAAGGCGACTTATTTCACCAGCGAAAACATAGCTTGAGAGTTCTTTGTTTGGCGCCCTCTGTTGATAGAAATAAAGTTTTTGAAGTTAGCGCGCCATATGCATTGCATGCAGGCTAGTGTACGTGTGTACATGACTAGGTTAGCTACCGGTCACGTGACTGACGCGACGCGCGACATAGCGTCGCGTCCCATGCATATCCATTGCAGTTAAAGTAGGGATTCACCGAAGTAGGTTATACGTATCGCTGTGTTTTTGCAATCGGAATGGAACAAATCCTAAATGATGACATTTTGGCTGAGATTTTAGCAGATAGTGATTCCGGATCTGACGTAAATGACACTGAAGAGTCTTCGGACGACGAGAGCATGCTCGGCGAAAACACAGCAGAATTTCAAGAGGTAAGCGCATGGTACAGGCTTGAGTGGGTACCCTCGAGTATAACGGAAATTAGAGTATAACTGTATTCATTTGATGTACTATAGTGCATGTACATCAAATGAATACAGTCCTATAGAAATTCACCTCCACCCATAAACATTATATATAGCCTGTCGTGCAATTTTGCGTCCAAAAAGATGCACTATAGTCTTAACCTCAAACAAGAATAGCTTCGTAGGCCGTTTGGCCTGGTATTTAGACTCCGTATTATTTTGTATTATATTTGGCAAGAATTTGGAAGATGATTCACTATGTGTCAATCACAGTCAATACCATTCACAAGGCATTCACATTCATGACATATATCTGCAACGACTATTGAGGCCACCATGATCGTTCTTTTCTCAGTGCAATATTCATTTTAGGCATGTGCTGCAAATTAGCATTAACAAATATAGGACCGATAATAAAATTTGATCTTTGTTCTTTTGCAGCCTATCTACCAAGATGACAGCCATTCAAGTTCTTCCAGATCAAGAACCGGAAAAGTCAATTTCCGATCTGGTTGGGAACGACGAGACCACTACGATTGTGGGACTGTGCAGTTCACTGGAAATCCTGGCCCAACTGGCGACTTTAGAACACTCTCGGCAGTGGAGATCTTCAAGCTGTATTTTTGCCAACTCGTGTGGGATATGCTCGTCGACGAGACTAATCGCTATGCACAGCAAACAATGGACTCAAATCCTGAACAACAGTTCTCCTGGTACCCAACCAACGTTCCCGAAATGATGGCATTTGTAGCACTTATCATTGCTATGGGCATAAACAAATCACCTCAATATAGGATGTATTGGTCAACGTCAGAAATTTTGCAAATTCCATTTTATCCGTCGGTAATGTCGAGAAATCGTTTCAGTTCAATTCTTCGGTTTCTCCACATCTCCAATAACCAAATTCCTCGTGAATCCTCGGCTAAACAAGACAAACTTTCCAAAGTTCGGCCCTTGATAGAAGTCATTATCCCGAAGTTTCTTAACCTGTATAAACCTGCGCAGAATCTGTCTCCAGACGAGAGTATGTTGAAATTTAAGGGACGCTTAAGTTTTATTCAGTACATGCCCAACAAACCAGTAAAACGTGGGATGAAAGCATTTTCATTAAATTGTAGTAAATCAGGATACACGTGCAATTGGGAACTGTACACGGGTGCTGACAACACAAAGACTGTAAAGGATAAGGTACATGTAGAGTCCGAGTCATCAGACTGCCATCCACCAAACCTGACAGTTGCCGGAAAAGTTGTTGTAGAATTAGTCAAACCACTTCAGAATAAGGGACACGTCATATACTGTGATAATACGAGTCCGTCGCTGATAGCAAAACTGTCTGTACAAGGCTTTGGATGTTGTGGAACTGTTCGATATACTACTAATGGAATACCCGAGGTCGCAAATCCAAAAAATCATAAAATGAAGAAAGGTAACGACCCGATCTTTTTGGTGAAAGGTGGGCAATTTTGCATGGTTTGGCAAGACAAAAAATCTGTAACATTTCTAACTAATGTCGGCAGCACTGCAGTGTCAAAAAAGCAAACTCGATGTAAAAAGAGCACTTCTGGATTTCGTGAAGTTATGAAGCCCGACTGTATTTTATCTTATAATTCCTAAATTATGTGAATATATGAAATATAATTGGAATTCTATGAAATAATAATGAAGTACAAGTCGAAGAGGATTAGCATTCCTTTCCACGTGATAGGTATGCGGACCACAAAAGCATTCAAAGCTTTCTATTGATATTTAAATGAGTCACTGAGGGGTGACCCGTGTATATAACCCCATGTAAGAGAGCACAGGCCATCTTTTCTGAGTGGTTATTAAATAGGCCAAATAGTAACTCTGGGTTGGGTTGAAGTATATATACTTGTCTATAAAATAGAAAGGGAGGGATCCTCTTCGACTTGTACTTCATTATTATTTCATAGAATTCCAATTATATTTCATATATTCACATAATTTAGGAATTCTATTTCATAACATTCGTACAAGTCTTCAGAGGATTAGCATGTTCAAAGCTAGGAATACTTTCAAATAAATATATATATATATATACATACACAATTGACTGAAAAAACGCCATACATGCGATGTCGTAACCGTTTATATTTAAGGTATCGTCTTCGTTCACATATTGGAATCGAGTACCATTTTACCAAATGACGTTTCTTCTTCTGGCTTAAGGTAATACTTAGCGAAAGTAGTGACATTTGTCCAATCCGCTGTTTTTAAGATTTCTTGCAGGGTTACACCTTGGGCGAATGCCGTAGACGTGGATGCACTACGAAAGCTATGTGCAGAAAAAATTGTGGCATCTATTCCTGATTCACTTAAAACAGTCTTTAACCACCTAGCTAGGGTTGAGGACGTCACTTTTTTATGCGGTTTTCTTGTTGATACAAACAACTTTGTTTCGTTATTTTGCGCTCTAAGGTTCTCTGTCCTTTGTAAATAGTCCTTTAGAGTGGTGAGAACACACAACTTGGTGTTCTTTTCAAAACGAGGAATAACTATCTTGTTATGTCCTACCCTCTTCTTGGGGCAGGTAGTTTTCAAAATGTCCATAACAGTTATAACACAAGAGTCCTCAAGGAAATTAAAATATCTTAAATCTAGACACGTCAGTGTTTGTAAGCGTTGAGCAGACACAAGGGCCATCAACGATAACAGTTTTTGGCTCAAACTCAAAAGTGAAAGTTCTTTGTTTTCGGCCAATGAACTCAAATAATCTAAAACTGTAGAAACTTTCCACATTTTGGAATACTTAGGCATCGGTGGAGTTAAATTAAATACACCTTTAAGTAGTCTAACTACCAGGGGGTGTTGACCAGCTACATGTCCTCCAAACGTTGGCAGTATTGACGAAAGTGCCGATCTGTAAGTGTTTATGGTGGCATATGACTTTCCTTGAGAATGTTCGTGAGCTAGGAAATTGATTACGTTTGCTAAAGCGGGAGACAATGGATCAACCTGTTGTTTACCACACCAATTAGACCAACAGTTCCATGCCGATTCGTATTGTTTTTCAGTACGCATCCTCCATGAACTTGCAAGGATATTGGAAGCTTCTGCCGAAAAGCCTCTTGTTTGCCAGTGTTGTTTGAGATTAGCCACGCGGCCAAGCGTAGGTTCGGTACTTGATGTTGTAACTGGTGTGAGGGAGACAGACACTCCGTTGGTAGAGTGAATGGACGGGCAATTAACATCTGTAGCATCAGTGGAAACCAGGGCTGGGCTTTCCAGACAGGAGCGATTAGAAGGCTCATCGGTGTTTTGTCTCTGGTTATCTTGTCTAGAATTCTAGAGAGCAAACAGAAAGGTGGAAATATATATGGTATCATATTTGACCAGGACAACGAAAATGCATCAGTCTCCCATGCGTGGGGATCTGCTTTCCAGGATACATATCGTTCCAATTTATGATTGGCGTATGATGCAAACAGATCAATATTTGGTCGTATTGTTTTCCGAACAATGTTATCAAAAATGTCCAGTTGTAGACTCAATTCTTTGTTAAGTTCTTTTCGAGAAAGTGAGTCTGCCACCGTGTTGTTAACACCAGCGACATGAGTTACAGATAAATGAATATTCCTTTTAATACACCACTTAAATATGGATGAGGTGATGTCATTCAAGAGGACAACGGTTCCTCCCATTTTTGAAATGTATGAAACCGTTGTGCTGTTGTCCGATTTTATCAGGACATGGGCTTGGTTAAGATTTCCACAGAGAGAGTACAATGCATTATGTACTGCAGTTAACTCCAGAATATTTATGTGGAGAACTTGTTGGGTGGATGACCACTTACCCTGGGAAAAGGAATTGTCCTTTTCACATATAGCTCCCCAGCCCGTCCTGCTGGCATCTGTGTAAATAACACAATCAATTGGAGGTATTTTAATATGGGATTTCACTTCATTGTTTGATAAAGTCAACCACCACTGAATTTCTTGAATGATAATGGGGCTAACTGCAATCTTTGCATCAAAGTTGCCATGATTTATGTTTAGAGCATTAGTTTTAGTACGCTCTAGATGTCGAAAATGTAATCTCCCTTTTGGAAAAGCGTCAAATGTTGACACTATCATGCCTATAACTTTGGCCAGTTGGCGTATGGGAACACATTTTTTGGATAGCAATTGAGATCCTTCAGATTGTAGTTTGTCAATCTTTGATTTTGGAACTGCTATTGTCATGGCAGTCGAATCGAATTCAAAGCCAAGATAAGATAAGCTTGTTTGAGGAATTAAGCAGGATTTCTTACTATTAATAACGAATCCCAAGGATTCAAGTACATCCCCAACAAATTTGGTATGTTCGATACTTTCGACTACTGACGAAGCCATGATAAGGATATCGTCCAGAAAGATTACCAGTCGAATTCCTTTACTTCTAGTTATGGCTAGGATTGGTTTCATTACCTTTGTAAAAATGCGCGGGGCAGAACTTAACCCAAAGGGTAAGCAAGTAAATGCATAATATTTATTTTCCCATGAAAATGTCAGGTAACATTGATGTTCTTTGCACATCGGTATCGAAAAATACGCGTCTTTGAGGTCAATTAATGTAAGCAAATCATTGCAATGAATGATATCTTTTACAAGTTTCGTATTTTCCATTTTGAAGTGTTCGTATCGAACATATCTATTCAGGTTTTTCAGATTTATAACCGGTCTCAGGCCTCCAGATTTTTTCTGAACGAGGAATACGTTTGACACGAACTTGCACTCGGATCGATGGATGGGTCGAATGGCACCCTTTATAAGGAGATCTTGGATTTCCTTGTGAATAATATGCATTTCCTTATTGGAAGAAGATATTTTTTGCGGCTTGTTAATCTGAATAGGATCTTCTAAAAAATCGATCCGACAGCCTGAAATTGTTTCCAATATCCATCTGTCTGAGGTAATCTGAGACCAGTTACTTTGAAAGTTTTTTAACTGTCCGGCAATCGCCAAAGGATTTATTGGAACGTACCAGTTTTTTACTTCCGATGCTGCGTGGCTCGACTCTGCAGGTCTGGGATGCTTGTCCCAGTTGCGTCCTCGGCGGTTACCGCTCGGATTGTAGGTAGAGTATGATGAGTGCCCGTAATTAGGGCGATCTCGGCCAGCATTAAAGCGAGCTTGGGGTGCACCTCGGGGCTTGTGAGAAGGGTAAGGTACAAAACGTCGGTTTGTGCCTCGTTTGTTACCATCAGAAGTTGTCAATTTCCTGCCGGCTTTAAAGGCTTCAGACACTTGCTTCATAGAAGTATTTAGGTCTTTTCCAAACAATAGTTCAGAAACAGGAGTAGTGCGTGAACACAAGCCTCTGTACATAGGGTTTAGGCATGGTTTTAACTCTTCTCTGCGTTTCATGCTCATTTGATATGAGGCACTGCCTACCAAAGTAATGCCATCGAGGGCCAGTTCTTTGATTTTGTCGACCTTAATCGGAGCACCCGATTTTGTAGACTCTCGCAATTCCGTAATAATATGAAGGTACGGCAACATGCCCTTAACGACATGTTTTTGTATTTGCTGGGAGGCCGAATCTTTAGATCTGGCAGATGCCGGAATTGTTGCCCATAGGTCAGGATTGATTCTGGGAGCTGTAACTGCTGCCGTATTAGACGGTAAAGCATATTTGTCAGTAATTTTTGTGTAAGCTTCCTTTTTTATTGGCAATGTAACTGCTTTAATAGCTCTGTCTGCCAAACCTGAAAAAACTTCCGGGCCCGAGGCCTCTGTAGTTTCGTACAAGCCTTCACAAGGAAGCCTGTCAAAGTCTCCATAATCAGTGTTAGGGGGAGAACTAGCTGCCACGTTACTGGTCAGCTCAAAGTTTTGTTGAGGGTCATAGCAGGCACCCTGCTGACCAAAAAACTCATCGTCAAATTCGTCTGTGTCTTGACCGACGAATGCTGTTTCATCAGGTTTGTCTAGTAGGGTGGATAACATATCATGTATACCCGTAACAGAGGAAGATAATTTCTTTATCTCCACTGAGTTAGCTTGAAGCTTCGCTTCTAAGCTTTGGTCGGTTTGGCCTCGATTCTCGTGGCCCTGACCGGGTTGAATGTCGAAGTCTGACGGTGCGTCAATCTCCAAGGAGTCCATCATGACTGTCCGCAATATTGTACACACGAAGAAAAAAGATGGCCTGTGCTCTCTTACATGGGGTTATATACACGGGTCACCCCTCAGTGACTCATTTAAATATCAATAGAAAGCTTTGAATGCTTTTGTGGTCCGCATACCTATCACGTGGAAAGGAATGCTAATCCTCTGAAGACTTGTACGAATGTTATGAAATAGAATTTAAATATGGGAGGCACAGATTTAGCAGACCAGTGTTTTCAGTACTACAATCACACCCACAGAAGCTTGAAATGGTGGAAACTAGTTTTTTACCATCTTCTCAATATATGTATTGTCAATAGCAGAGTAATATTTAACAGCACAGCAGGGAGCAATGTCAGTAACCTTGATTTTCGTATAGGGATTGTACAAGGCTTGCTATTGGGTTGGGAACGTAATGCAACAAGTCGGTTGAGATACCATATTCCTATTGATTTGGCAAGACAACAGCACTTTCCTGGCAAAAACCGCAATGGAAAGAAACGCGACTGCATTGTTTGCAGTAACCGCAAATTAGGCCGGCGAAAACAAACTGTGATTATATGTAAGCAATGTATGAAGCCTATGCGCATAGTTCCTTGCTTTGAGAATTACCATACCACTTGATTGTAAATACATACATACTACATGTATTTGCCTCCAACCTTGCCTCCACCCCCCCCCCCCCCCCCCTCCAATCAATGTTGAGAAAATACGCGCTGCAGATTACACTCCAAACCAACATTGATGGGGGGGGGGGGGGGGGGGGGGGTATAATTACTTATGATGTATGTACAGTAAATACATACAGTAAATAGTTTGTTTCCAGGCAAATTGTTTTTATCATAGCTTTTGATGCATGTGTATGCACCGAATACAAGTAAATGGTTCATTTTCAAGAAAATAACAAAGGAATTAAAAACAAAAGTTCTCATCCAAGTTATTGTTTTTCACACGTAAACAAAATCTGAAACATGTGCCGCAGTGTATTTATCACATGTTCTGAATTATTACCCGTTTGTATTACTTTTCCCCCGAGTGTAAATACGTATCTAATTATTTCATTATTGTGCTTTTACACTTACAAAATAAATAGATGCACACAATTTGTTTTCCTTGTAGACTTTTTTTCCAACAGTTTTACATACAAATATCTCAGCCAGTGTGTACAGTATGCATGTAAACACAGTGTGTTGAGGGCGCACTTCAATGAAATTGCTCAAAAACCACTGGGGCTGGAGTCACACTGAGCTCCTAATTGCTGTGGTAAACAAGGGTAATATCTTGCATGAGTGGGTGGGATTGAAAGGGTTAAGCGCAATATTGGTAATAGCGTCAACATTAAGATTGGTAAAAAATATTATCGGGCATAATAAATGTTTAAAAAAGTGATATAAAACAGTAATCATTCAAAAAGGCATTTAAGAGTGGGTCCACGTACATATTTCATATAAGTGTCATCGGTATTTCGTTTGGTTTAATATGAAAGGACTTGGTGAGCAGTGCTTTAGTTGGGTTCTGTATAAATAATGTTTTAGTTCACAACGAGTATTGTTTCCTCCTTTTATATGCCACTAATAAAAATGTTATCAGAAAATGGTATGTATAGAAATGCTGTGGAGGGGGTTAGTCTAGATTTTCGCCGTCAAGAATGCTGCTTATTCAATAGAAGTAATTCACAGGCCTACAAATCACTCTTATAATGTGAACGATTCATAAAAGTACAATTTATGTGTGTATTATTACCTTAAACCGAAGGAAAACCTCAAATTAAATTTTTCAGTTTCTTTGGAAAAATAACAATTTGTAATGCAGTAATGAAACATATTCTGAGAACCCTGGCAAGTTGACTTTTTGAGGGACAAAATAGCTTTAACGCATGTTCTAAAAATAGCATAATGGTGACATGAGAAAACAATAAAATGCTTTACATTTTATTATTTTTTTCTCAAGTCCCTGATGATTCTTTGTAATAATATAGTTGATTTGGTGATATCAATTTGCATTTTGGCTGGGTGATTTTTTTTCAAATTATAAGCAAAACACAAAATGGCAAAAAATGTAAGCTCTATTTTCGTTACTTGCTTACCAAGTTATTTCATATTTAATAAAAATAACTGACAAGGACACTTATTTGATATATTTACGTTGACCCACTCTTCAGTATTTTGTTTTAGTGATGGCGATGATGTAAGTTTTCCATTGCCATCATCAATACAAAGGAGTCTAGATTTTGTTTTGTAACGCAACTCATAAAAAAGTCATAATATTTGCGACTTCATTAAATTTCAGTTTGTGGCCTTCGGTAGAAGGAGTTACCATAGTAACCAGAGAATTGCCTCTTATTGTCACTAGATTCATTAAAAATAAATCAATATCGTGGATAGCTATAATATTACTGTAAAGACTCCTCTTAATAGACGACTTTATCTATGACTTTCTCATGCAAGTTCTGAGAATGGAATCAACCAGCGTAAAATTTATATGGACGCGTATGCAATCTCCCGATTGTCCGTGTCTTCAGCGCTTAACGTTTACCCAGAATCTCACAGACCGATGAGGTTATCAGCTTGCCATAAAACAGCAGCCAATCAAAAGCTACGGTTTGTAACTGCGGGAATAACCAATCAGATGGAATGAGAGATACACATCGTCAGGAGCATCCTAGCATTTGTATAGAGAGGACAGCAGCCGAAAGCAGTACGGCTTGACTTGAGTCGTTGAACAATCATTGTGGATAGTTCAATCAGACACGACAAATCGCTAGAATTTCTACCTGTGATTTTAACTACGTGGCACACATTATACAACAAAAAATAAAACAAACTGAGATCGACGTTAAGTCATCTGATTTTAACGAATCCTTTAAGTAATGGAAGCATTGGCGAAACTGACCTTTACTGGGTTGCAACTTGTTCACATAATATTCATCATATGTCAGGGAGCTACCTCGTCCGTCTCTGGATATGAAACTTCTTATGTAGGGAAGCATGTGTTTTATGCCGCAGAAAATCACGCCCTAAACGGGTTTGCGTTTTCAACCAAAATTGTACGATCTCGTGTCATCTGCGGACGTGAATGCAGCATAGATCAACATTGCAAGTCTTTTAACTTCAATGACTGCAGTAAAATGTGCGAGTTGAACCTTGCCACAAGACGGCAGCATCTCGACTTCTTCAATGCAACTCAAGGGAGCGTGTATTTTGATGCAGACGAGGACACACCTCTCTACTCACTGGCTGATGGTTCCTTGAATCGCAACAGAAGTTGCAAGATGCTCTTAGATGCTGGTTATCGTTCAAGCGGTATCTACACAATCTATCCAGATGGATTCGGCAATGACGGTCTTCGTGTCTACTGTGACATGAAAACTGACGGCGGGGGATGGATCGTGTTTCAGAGGCGACAAGATGGCAGCGTGGACTTCTACCGTAACTGGGCCGACTACCAGTCTGGCTTTGGAGATCTGTCCGGTGAGTTCTGGTTGGGCAATGACAACTTGGTGACTCTGACGTCTGACGATTCACGTGGATCATGGGAGCTACGAGTTGACTTAGAGGACTGGGACGGTAACACGTCATGGGCAAAGTACTCAGATTTCCAAATATCCCCCGGTGAGTACAATCTGAATTATGACCAATACGATGCCAGCAGCACTGCCGGTAACTCTCTTGGGTATCACAAAGGGCATCCCTTTACGACAAAGGATCGGAACAATGATGATCCAGAGAAACTTAATAACTGCGCACAAGTGTACACGGGAGCCTGGTGGTTTAATTCGTGTTTTGCGTCTCACTTGAATGGTAGATATTACCCAGGTGAGAATGCCGGTAATTCCAAGGGCGTACAATGGCATTCATGGAAATCGCGTGGTTATTCTATGAAAGCATGTAGCATGAAAATGCGTGAAATTGGACCTTGAACGCCGTATATATTGTATATTATAGGCTTTCCCAGATAATATCGGAGTGTGCACATTCGTTTGTAAAAGTCAAATTCAATTTCGCGCTGATTTTGATAACGACGTATATCCGGGTGTCATGCATAACGTTTCGTTTAAATGATTACAAATCCGTGATTAGGCGTTCGATTTGACGCATATTTGGCCGATTATTAAGAATGTGCGATTTCGCAGCAAATATAATTTGAACGCAAGTATCATGAAAATGCGTGAAATTGGACCGTATTCTATACATTGTATATTATATTAATTTCGAATATTTGTTGTAGTTATAATAATAGTTGGCACTGGTAATTCATTGTACAATCAATATTACCATCTTGGTTTTTCCAGATTCCTTGAATTCTTGGCTTTAAAATGATATATAATTTATTGGGTAGGGTATTAAACAAATATATATAATATTCACGTTACACGTCCTTCAATTTAATGTCCTTCCCACGTGACCGAGAATCGTTCAATAAAAAAGAAACGTAAGCTGCATGTATGATTACAAAACACAATACTTGGCAGTTCAAAGGAAAACATAGTTGGGAATTGGATCATGACAGAACCCCCAAAAAGATTCCCCCACTGTCAAATCGGCTGTTTCCAATCATAACTCAATAATTATAGCATAGCGCGACTTTACGCTGTTTTCGTGAGAGCAGGTCACAAATCGCTATAGATATTGCTTATCAATACTCTGTAGTGTCTGAACACGTCTAAAAGGAATAATGACAAAGTATCTAAAATTGTGTCTTATTGTTAAAGACAGGTTTAACATTGAATTTTTAATGGAAAAAAAGCCCCTGTTTTTTGGCCTATTGTAATACTTTTTTATTCAAATTCACGAAGTCTCTTATTCAATTTTTTCATTAAAAAATACAAGCTTTTTCCGAACCAATGTAGTCATTTATCATTCAATGTCAAAGTGTGGTCACTCTGTTTAAACATTGGATTGAGAATATTCGTCATTACAGATGAAATTGGTCTAAGCTGTTGCTATAGACGAATCTGGTCTGTAATGACGAATATTCTCGACCTGGTGTTTATAAGGGGTGACCAAACGTGGAAATTGAATAATAAATGACCTAATTGGTTTGGCAAAAGCGTGTGAATTTTAATTCAGACGAAATTGAATGTGAAAGTGGGTGAATTTAACATATTAGCCGAAAAAAACCTACATAAACAAAAATATCAAACTAAAGGGTTTTTCCTGGCTGTAAACAACTATATTGTCAAATTATTGTCAAAATGCGTACAATACTAAATGAATGTGACCTGTTTTGACTTGCAAGCCGAGCAGAACAATAGATCATTGGACACGTGCAGCACCTAAAATTAATCCATGAACCTTTTTTTTTATTCAGCTCTGAAGACAATATAGTAAAGATGTTTATACCGCCCAATTTATCTTGTAAAAAATATTATCATATGAAAGAAATGCAACGTAGACGTGGCCTTCCGACGTATGTTTACAATATCCACAAATATTGAATTTGCATTACCCCGACGCCAATTCAAGGGGCGGATCTATGATTTTTGTAAAGGGGGGGGGGGGGGGTCCACATAAATACTGGAAAATATTTAGTGGGGCAGACACTGCGAGCGCATAGAGCGAAGCCCATACGGCGTGGGGTTCCGGGGCCCGCTTAAGGGCCCCTAAAAATGTTGGATTCTAGATGCTCTGTGGTGCAATCAGAGGCATTTCCTGGCCACTTTCCCCTGATTTTTGAGCCGAAAATGCGTGCAAGGGAAACGTTTCTGACGCTGCCACTAATCCCTATGGTAGTTAATGGTACTCACGGCCAAACACGAGACAATTTTAATACAGCGTATCAGTAAGGTACCAACTAAATAGCCATAATGTGTACACATGTACAATGTTATACGTACATGCACACCCCCGCGCACAACCCGCATGTGCCTGTATGAATGGGAAATGTATCAAATTGCTTGTACTTGTACATACACGTACACAAATGTATTAACAATGTACATGTACAAAGACTGACGTTGGCTGCACAATATACAAAGACGTTAGCTGTATGCATGATGCATGTGCGGCGTGTTTTGTCTACCAAAGTACCAATGTTTATAATGCTTTCATTGGCCCAAAATGTGTCCACAGAACCGATGATTCACTCTCTATCTTCAACCATACTTTAATTTGTAGTAAATCAATTTACGCCCCCCCCCCCCCTCGCCGCCTGTATCCGCCCATGAATTCCATCGTATGAATACTTTCAGAAACCTTTAAAAAAATATGATGCCCTTAATTGAATGAATTATTTTGTGTTGTTTTTAGCATTTGTGACCTGCTCCAACGAAACCCAAAGTAAGTCGCACTGATGTGATTGACTTTGTGTTACCACCAGTCAAAATAAAAATTAATTGTGAGAATTGAGTGAATTTTCGATTATGAATTAGGTAATATTAAAACCATATCACCTTCACCTTGTTATTTGTTTGCCTAACAAAAAAAGTAAAGTGGTGAAATCGTGACGTCAGCTTAAAAATAGCAATATTGCATTTATATTGCAATAGAAAAGGTGCATTGATTTAACTCTTTATTTCATTCACAACTTTTCAACGTTTTGGGAAGAATTTTGGAAGAACAGTACAAAAAACCACACAAACATAATTATAAAAGAACAAACAAAATCAAATGAAGTTGTTGAGTCAGTTTGAATGATTCCTGTATCTATTTTAAATTTCACACAAACATTTAATGTTGCACAAAAGCCGTCAGTCTAACTGTGGATGAGTGGGTGTGTTTTTTGTTTCTTTTGATAATAAAAGGTTTGTTACTATTGAGTAAAAAAAAATACAAAAATGTTGAGAATCAAGACAATTTAGAATTTACATATTAAATTAGTCGATATCATTATTTATAGTTCCCGAATTTACTGCAAGAACACGAAAAACGGTCGTCGACTATTAATTCGTCGTTTTAGAAATAAGTTGAAACTGTCACCCGTTATTTATTGATTTTATTGTAGCAACTACTACTGGCATAGGTATTGTTTTAACTTGGCGGGTGACGAATTATTTTTTACCAAACGACATCCCAATGGATGGATTGTTGAGCGCCCTCTACAATACCTTAATACACACATATCGGTACATGTATATTGTATTGAACGAGTGGCTAAAATTACCAGTTTGGTATAGAAAGTACTCACATTATAAGGCTGTCTGTGAATGTGCGGAAATGGGATCATTTCTCTTGGTGAATCGTACCCTGACTTGTTTATGTTTAAAATAACACGAGTCCTTCGAAGGACCAGAAAATACAGCTGTGCCTTTTCCCAATCCGGACGGCAATCGCGAAAACGAACGCTGTTTTCCTTGTTTTTTTTTCTTTCTCGGCATCTATTTACATTTTCATTTACTTCATTTTTCGGCAAAACAAACAATGACAATAACACAGAAATACACATGAACATTAACAAAACAGACTGTGCATTTATTTTGTCCAGATCCGCCTGAGTCTGTACAAACGAGAGCCGACTGTACACGTACATGTAAATATTAAACTAATCTAAAAAGCAAGAGAAATTGAGACTTGGTCAAAGAGGTGATCACGCAACGAAAACAGTTTTTTGGAGAGGGTTTTAGACAGAGATTTTGGAGGTCACATGGAAGTGAAATAAAAATCTACGAAAAGGGGTAAATAAAGACAATTTATAACAGTTAGTTCGGCAATAGAGCAAAGTGTTTGTCTTCGTTGTGTCTGGCTGCGGAAGAAAATGTAGTGGGATGAAAGTATGTTTATAGAGACATTAGGATGACGAATTTGTTTTTAAGTAGATAAGTCTATTATAAAGAGGGGAAAGTGTAAGTTTAGATAAGCGTTCTTCATATTACGTGAGGAGGCATGGCAACATTCAGTTGTAAGTAAGGCACGAAGTTGTTAAGCGCCGTTGAATTGTCTCAATACATTGAATGTGGTCTTTCTGATGAGGTAACCAAACTGGTGGTTCATATATTTCTTGATTGTAAAACGTCGGACAGATAAGTTAAACGATATTTACTATAAAATACAACCAACTAAAACCACCCATTTCTGATAATTCAATTACTTACCAATGATGTATACTACCTTTAATGTCAATGCATACACAAGTTGTGTGCGTCACATAAATTAAATACAGTACCAAGGCATAATGTGGTTTATTACACGTTCATAAAAGGCGAACATTTTCCGGCTGGAATCGTCTATCGACTACATTCAAACAGCTCGAATTGTATAATTGTGTTGTTTATGCCACAAGTGACCTTTGTGCTTCCCGCGCAAAGACAACTTGTAGCAAGTTTTCACCTATGGGTTTTGAGCAAAGAAGACCAACATAATTTGGTGTGAAATTATCTCTATTTTCTGGGGGAGTATGGCTCCGGCCATAATGTAAACCACGTGGGAGGGTAACCTTTCTAGAAACTCCCAGTGAGTAATGTTGTAATTGGATTCATATTTGTGCGAGATAATAATTGTTGTGTCATTTTTGCGACCATGTATTTCATTATTATATTGTCAGATTGTACTATAGGTTTTTGCGGTCAATTTTGGCAAACGAGCAGCCAATTCAACCACTGCGCCATACTATTTTGCGCGAAATCGAATGCTGCTGAAAATTGTCTTACGATTTCGTTTTATGACTAGGCAACATTATTGTGTCATTTGATTTAACAAAATAACCATTAATTTTAACAATTCAACAAAACAGCATTCAAATTCGCATTTCCGTTATTTATGCAATCTATTAGCCCACTGGATTGCCTCTTTATGAAATTGAAAACAAATCTCAACACAAATCTCCAGTCGAACCAGCTTTGCTAAAATAAATAGTTGTGCGTCATAAAAAAGAACGAAGATATGCTAAATTTAACAGATTGATAAAGAAATTTGAATGACTCAAAACTAAAATGAATGTCCTAATTCTGAATTGGAACACGGCAAAAACTGGAGAGGCAAAATCGCTTTATTTCGAACGCACACAAATTTAATTGGCTGCTTATTTGCCGAAATTGACCAGGAAACCCTATATTTTATAGCGTACGTACATGTAAAGTGCAGCTAGCCATGTGTTGACATTTAACCTTTTATGTAATGCTGTGGTATATTTGATTGTACTAAGCCTTAATAATGCTGTGCATTTAATATAATAAGTGTTGTCTTGTAAAATTATATTCAGGAGATCGTCGTCATTATAGAATGTAGTCTATGTTTTATTGCATATTTTGTTGAATGCTCGTCCGCTTTAATTGGAGGACCGTTCCTCCTTCCCCCTTAATTGACGTGGGTGTGGTCCGCTACAAAAGGGCGTCGTCGACAGGATGGAGCATTTAACATTGCTTTGACGACGTACTTTTATTGCGATATGTTTTGTGCCGGACTTTGAATTTTCTCCTACATGAGAACTACATGTACGCGTTCGCTTCCGCACATTTATTGTCGCGAAATATTGATATGATTTGTGCCCATACTCAGCATTGAGAGGACTTCATCGACAATTGTTTGTTACATTATGTGCTGCGTAATTTTCATTGTATAATTATATCGTTTAAATTGTGTTTGATGATATTTGACCATTGTGTATGTCACAGGCTGTCTCAAGCTTAGTCTGAGGACCTATGTCGGTTCGTTTAAAAAGTCGGGATATTGCTCATAAGAAAAATCACACAGATAGCAAAGTTTAAGTTGGTTCTTTCCCCTTGGAAAACTATTCTATTATTATTGGATCAATCATATCATTATCGTCACGGTCAACAGTGGTTGGTCAGAAAAGAATAAAATATAAGATATCACAATCATCAAAATATACGTGTGACGTTTCAGTGGTGTAACGGTTAGGGTAACAATACAATCAAAACAAGGTAGGACCAATCAGCAAAAACAACTACAACAAAAGTTGTAATTTGGGAAAGAAAAAATATAAAAGAAGGTGAAAGGCGAGTACCAAAATCTCAGAGCATTGGACTCCAAGAAACAAATCCTCAAGTGTCCAAGGTCAACAAACCTTAAATTTTGTGTAAGCCAAAAGTATGAATAGATACAAACAAACGCAATGAGGTTATTAAACCACTGAAACATCAACACGCATAATAGCAATACAATAAAAGGTAGGACAACAGTAAATTATTATACAATGGTAATATGAAATCTTAGCTGGGTTTCAGCGCGTCGGGGCTTGTCTTGGATGGCAGATGCAACGGGTCGTACTCGGATGGGGTCCGCGTAGTGTAACGTCGGTCCTGACAAGTCCAGCGAGCGGTGAGCCAGACGGGAAAAGGGGGGTGGTGAGAAGCGAAGGGCCGAGCGAAGAATCGAACCGGGTCGACTCTCCAAAGCGTGACCTGGGGACTCGTGTTCTGTATCAACAGAGCACGTGGCAAATGATGCGAAAATGTCGTTAGGAACGTAACTTTTGACTAAACTAGTAAAAGTTGACTTAGGGAAGTCCGCACTCGTTCCTACGCATAACTATATCATGAAACTGGAAAGTGAGAGCACTTTAGTTCAGGTCCACTCGCATCAAAGGTCTTTTTCGCTTCTAAGGTTAGATCCAACTTTGTATTAAATTTACTAACTAACAACAAACTTTAAAAGTAAGACTACCAAGAATAAAGTAAATCAAAATAGTCCAACAACTAAGAAACCTGAAAAGGTTGGGGGTGTTCACCCAGAACATTATTCTACGACAAAAGGAAGTCGTAATAAACAAAACAAAATATGAGCAAGGAAATAAATAGTCCTGCATGGTGGTACATGAAGGTCGGTCATCTGGGGGCAAAGGGCAGGGGTGTTTACATGCTCAACAGCAATTACGGTCGTAAATGCGCTAACTTAATTGAATGGAATGTGTAAAAAGCCTGACCAGCGGTAATATCTCGAACTAGCAACACATAATGTGAAGGGACTCGAAAGACAATAAGTCCTACTACAATTAAATGGATTATTTGCACACATGTATTTTGTACAGTGTATGAACACGGCAAAACAAAAATATAACGCAACTAAATTATAAGAGAGCCTATCGCAACTTAAATTGACTGCTCCTGATTTCGTCTAAATTCATTCAACGATATAGTCAAAAACAATGTGCGTGTGGGCAGTGGCCTTACACAAGGTCACTTAGGGACAGGATTACATTGGACACTCAATCCCGTGCCCATGGTAACAAACTATAGTAACACATGGTTAAGACCAGACCAGAATCAAGTGGGATACAATGATCCAGCAATTAGGGATAGGACTGCATAAAAATACCTTATCAAGGGTTTGCCTAAAATCATGAATGCTCCAACATAGGATAACAGGGAAATATGATAAGTGAATATAAGATCGGTAACTCTGCTAAATTAGGGAGTCGTCAGATAAGTTATATACAACTGGGTAACCGAGGCGGTTATTCGGACATTGGGGGTATACGGTGCTGGTAATGTAAAAGTAAGTCCGGCAGCGCAGCGGACATACAAACTCACTTAATTCCGATCACTTCAATGGTAACAACAAAACACCAATATCATATAAACGGCAACGCCAACATTGGATAAGGAAATAAAAGGGATCATAGAGCAACACGTACTATTTACATTATCATACAATAAAGATACAGCATAAATCAACATTTGGCAGTAAGATTATCGATGGCTGCAACTCATACTGGATCTAAGGTTGTCAAAATTATCAGTCGGTAGGACAATTTCTTAGGCCATCATCATCAATAATACATACAAGTTGAATGGTACAGAAATAAGAAAAAACATCGGCTTACCTGTATCAACAGAGCACGTGGCAATATGATGCGAAAATGTCGTTAGGAACGTAACTTTTGACTAAACTAGTAAAAGTTGACTTAGGGAAGTCCGCACTCGTTCCTACGCATAACTATATCATGAAACTGGAAAGTGAGAGCACTTTAGTTCAGGTCCACTCGCATCAAAGGTCTTTTTCGCTTCTGACGAATTGAGGTGGGACAGGGGATAAAAACCCCACTGTGCACGCGCTCGGACAAGTTTGGTGGGACTTTCTAATTGGCCGAAACTAGGCAATAAGGTCATTTTCACGGGAAGACCAATCCGAAAAGGAGTATAAGAGACTAACATTAATGGGGACGTGGACAGCTAGGGATTGACCAATGTGGTGCCATCCGTGTGCCACGTCGAACAGCGTGATCGGGTTTTCCATACTTGAGACAAAGAAAAACTGCAAATCTTGCAATTATAGGCAGATGCCACAACAGTGTGACCAAGGTCTCCCAGACTCGAAACAAAGAAAACTGCAAGTCTTGCATTTTGTGGCTGATGCAACATATGCATCTGTCCTTGTGGGTACAAATAAAACTTTAGCCGTACCGTGAACAATTAGAGATATCTGGTCGGAACAAATTTAAAATGGTTACAAATGTAACAGGGTCCGACATACTCCCCTTCTAAAACCGTGGCGTCCACGACATGGTAACACAAAGATAGACAATTTTACCGTTGACACATGACATTGACAAGGTTATTGGTGACCTCTAATGCCCGCTGTTGCGTCATAAGGTGTTGCTCGAGGAGTTTGGCCTCTAGCCCTTCAAATCCGTAGTAATTTGGAGGCCTTCTGGTTCGCACAGGTCGAGAGACAACGTTTGGCTCATCTGAGTCGGGGCCAGTCGCTGTTTTACAAGTGGGCTCCGGAACAGGGGGGTCTGACTTTTCTCCATCATGAAGTTGATCACCCGAGGCGGATGGATCGGTGGGAGAACTGCTTTCACTGGAAGGAGGATCCAACTCCGCGTCCTCATCATGAGTTTGCTCATCTGAGTTGGATGAGTTAGACGGAGAATTGGCATCAGTGCTGCTGGCGGACGGCATGGGTTCATCTAAGCGGGAATGGTGCGAGCCCTGGGTGGAGTCACTCTCAGCAGAGATAGGGGCGTGAGATGGGAGGTCGTCGGCGGGAGGTGTCGACTCTGATGAGATTACTTCAGGATGGAAGATCTGGGCATTCGGGTCGAGATTGATCGATCGTCTAGGGGTCGGTATTGGGCGAAGTGCATAGAAGTTGTCATCCGATCGGTCAGAGTCCAATGCGTCATCCATGTCGTCAGCGTGTTCAAGTAATTGTCGTGTAATGGGACGTTTACGGCGAGGCTTGGGTTTAGGTCGCTCGGTTTCATCAGGCACATCATCACCGGATGGGAAGAACCCACAGGGGAGAAGCATATTTCGATGAAGCGTTTTATCTGGGCCCTCGCCATCAATTGGGCTCACGACGTACACTGGCATGTCGGGGCTTATTCTCCGATGCACTCTGTACACGGTTTTTCTCCAACGGTCGGCAAGCTTGTGCGGCCCTTTTAGGCCGACATTTCGGATGAGTACCCTGTCACCTTCCTCCAGTGCATTTTCCCGTACCTTCTTGTCGTATCGGGACTTATTTTTCTGTGCAGTTTTCTCCATCATAGCCGACGCAAGCTCATGGGCTCGTCTCAATCGCTCTTGCAGGTCGGTTGCATACTGGTCACGATTCTTGACACCAGACTGCGAGGGTAACCCAAACAGGACGTCGATCGGCAGGCGGGCCTCACGGCCAAACATTAGGAAGTAGGGAGACATCCCAGTGGATGTATGTTTTGTACAGTTGTACGCATGAACAAGAGGACCAACGTGTATCTTCCACTTCTTCTTCTGATCTTCATCAAGAGTGCCGAGCATATTTAGGAGTGTCTGGTTGAATCTCTCACATTGGCCATTTCCTTGGGGATGGTACGGGGTAGTACGGCTTTTCCTTACGCCAGCTATTTCACACAATTCCTTTATGAGTTGAGCTTCAAAATCTCTACCTTGATCAGAATGTAGCCGTTCAGGGAAACCATAATGAATGAAGTAAGATTCCCATAGCACCCTGGCAACAGTGCGAGACTTTTGATCTTTGGTTGGGAAGGCTTGGGCGTACCGTGTATAGTGGTCGGTGATGACTAGGATATTTTTCGTGTTACTATCATCAGGCTCCAAACAAAGGAAGTCGATACAGACTAACTCCATGGGTGTCGTGGTTCTTATGGGAACTAAGGGCGCGGACTTCTGGGGTCGTCGCTTGCGTCTCACACATCTTTGACACGTCTGACACTTCTTCTCTACATCTATCGCCATCTTAGGCCAATAGAAACGGGAGCGAATGAGGTCTAATGTTCTATCATACCCAAGGTGGCCGACATCATCGTGCAATCCTTGTAGGGCTTGGTTGCGATGACTCTTAGGGAGAACTAGTTGCAGGGTGTCGCGCTTATCATTTGTGATGGTCTTCCGATGGAGAATATCATCTTCAAGGGACAGTTTATCCCACTGACGAAGGAGTATTTGGGCCTCTTCCGACAGTGCTGACCGCTGCTCAGTAGTGGGGCGTTGTCCTTTCTTTACATATGGGATTATTTCACCAATGGTACCATCTTCTAGCTGGAGTTGACGCCAGTCATTGGCATCCGTGGTCGGTAGGGCTGTCTGGCCGGTCAATTGGTTTAACTCGCAGGGCACGATATACTCTGGGTTGGTGATACTCTCTACTAGGGCATGGCCGTCATCATTATCTTGGGGGGTTTGGACACCACGTTGTACATTATGTAGTTGACAAACGGCCTGAAAAACTTCCTTCGAACACACGGCATTCTGACCACTTTCACCAAGTCGTTCACGGAGTCGACGTAGCTTTTCGTCGTTGGACAGTGACTCGTCATCTGCCTGTGGTGTTGGCTGAGGTCTTCTGGACAGACCATCGGCATCGGCATTACTTTTTCCTGGGCGGTACTTAATAACGAAATTGTAGTTCGCCAATGCAGCCAACCAGCGGTGTCCAGTGGCATCCAGTTTTGCCGTAGTCAACACGTACGTCAGTGGGTTATTATCTGTTAGGACAGTGAACTCTGCTCCGTATAAGTAGTCGTGGAATTTCTCTGTAACGGCCCACTTCAAAGACAGGAATTCCCACTTGTAGGCGGGGTAGTTTAGCTCGGACTTTGAAAGACCGCGGCTAGCGTACGCAATGACACGCGGTCGGCCATCGTCATCTTCTTGGTAGAGTGCTGCGCCAAGCCCAATCCCACTTGCATCGGTGTGAATGGTGAATGGCTGGTCGTAATCTACAAATCCAAGTACGGGAGCAGAAGTTAGCTTTTGTTTGATGGTCTCAAACGAAGTCTGGCACGCTGAACTCCAGAGGTGACCAAAAGGCTCGGTTGGGCTGCGAAGTTTTGGTTGAGGTTTCTTCTTCTGGTTCTTGCCAAACCGCCGTTTCGTCAAATCGCAACCAGCAGTCAACTCGTTGAGGGGTTTTGCTATTGAAGAATAACCTTCGACAAAACGACGATAGTAGCCGGTAAACCCAAGAAATGACTTCAATTCTCTGGCTGTGTTAGGAACGGGCCACGACTCCACTGCGTCAATCTTGCTGGGGTCGGTACTCACACCTTCAGCCGAAATGACATGACCAAGGCACTTCACAGATGACTGAAAAAACTTGCACTTAGTAGGACTAAGTTTGAGCCCAAATTGACGAAGACGGTCGAGAACTTGAACCAGCTTAGCCTCGTGCTCTTCGGCGGTCCTTGCAAACACAATAATGTCGTCCAGGTAAACAAAAACACCGTTATGATGAAGATCACCCAAACATCTCTCCATGAGTCGTTGGAAAGTTGCAGGGGCGTTTGTTATTCCCTGGGGCATACGATTAAACTCATAGAATCCCAGAGGACACCAGAAAGCGGTTTTGTGTTTGTCGTCCTCTGCCATCTCTATCTGATAGTACCCCGACTTTAGATCTAAACAGGAGAACCACTTTGCGCCATTCATTGCATGCAAGGTATCTTCAATTTTCGGTATGGAGTATTGGTCTCGTATGGTGCGGCCATTCAGTTTCCGATAGTCAATACAGAGCCGAATGTCCCCATTCTTTTTCCGGACTAACACGATTGGCGATGCGAATTGGCTTGAGGACTCGCGGATGATCTCTTTCTCCTGCAGTTCCCTGATGTGTTTACGGGCATCAGCATAATCTGCAGGGGGGATACGGCGACAACCCTCACGATATGGCGTTTCGTCAGACAGGTTGATGGTGTGTTTAACGGCAGCTGTGCACCCAATGTCTAGGTCATGTTTGGAGAATACATCAGAACGGTTACGGAACAACTCGGTAACGCGCCTTATATCATCTGCGGGAAGGGGAGAACCTTCAAAGTCAAACTTGACGTCTTCATCACTGGAGGGAGACGGAGACATATATGGTTCTTGTGCACCAAACGGCAGCTCTTCTACAATACTAAACGCTGAGGCGAGGCGGCATCGGGCGGGGATCACTACACTCTGGCAGGACTTATTGGTAAGGATGACTCTTGTCTTTGCCATTCTGTGGGCGGGTAACTCAACCATGCAGGTTTTAAGTTCAACGCCATCTGGGAGCTGGGATGTGTTTTCCTTCTCGACTAGAACATCAAGTCTGGACCGAGAACGATTGTTAATTCGCGTTGTTATTTCAACCTGTTCACCTGGCTTAAGTGCTGTGGGTTTTAGAGTTTTAACTGGCCCAAGTCTTCCGACAGATGTCAAACGGGGGGAGAGTTGGTAGACTTGTGCCCACGCACTATCAACTGGAAGGTTTCGGAGGAAATTCTTGCCGCCTTTCTGCTGACAAACCCGCACCATTTCTCGCACTACGCTAGTGTTAGTACCGACAAGCAGGGGTACATCGTCGGCCCCTTGACGATTCGGACATACAAGGGCGAGGGTCGTGACTTCTCTCTGCATCCCAGCGGAACTAGCTGGAAACTTTAGGTTTAGCTCGATATACCCCTTATATGGGACAGGCTGACCAGCGGCGCCTATCACCGCGAGGTGTGATAAGGGTTGTAGCTGGCGATGTGGAAGATGGCGGGCGTGGTACGTAGCGGTTATGCACGTGACTTGCGAACCGGTGTCAAGGAGGCATTTGGCTGGCTGTCCATCGATGAATACATGGGTAACGGCCTGACCACCAACAACACCTGGAGGGACATCTGAAGGAGAATCTCCCTGACACCGCATCGACGCAGTCGGATGACGCACTGGACCCTTAGATGAGTTCGGGACGGCTGTTCGGGCACCTACAGCTGTCCGCTGCCGTTTCCCGAAATCTGGTCGCCCTTGGCTTTGGGTAAACGAGACATCATTTTTTCTTGCACAAGGGCAGGGTTCTTGAGCCTGGTGCAGGAGTCCATGCGGTGGCCGTCCTCGCCGCAGTTGTAGCAAAAAATAGACCTAAAGCTCCGACCAGGGGATGTGGTTGAAGGAGATGGTCTACGGGGAGTGCTGGGTTGATTATTGAAGAACCCGTCAAGTCGGCGGTGCAGGCGGTCGACGGCTTGCCGCAGCTCGGCTACCTCTCCGCCGTCACTTGGTGTTGGGCTGGGGGCCGCCTTTATACTCTGGTTTTCCGCCGACGCAGTTTGGGCCATGGTAGCTACCCTCTTTGATGACTTGGGTTCACCTTTTCTTCGGTCAGACTTCTCCTCTAACAAGGCCTCTGCTGCCCGCACTTCCCGAAGTAGAAATAACATGTCAGGGGGATTTTCCTTCTTGGCCCTGAGTTGCAGCATGTTTAGAAGAGGGTCGTTGTACAGGCAGCCTCTTTGAAACTGACTACATAGGGTCTTGGCAGAGTCGTCGGGGTCGATACCGTCCATCTCAACAACTTGAGTCAGGAGTGTGTGGAGTCGAAGAAGATAATCCGAAGCCTTCTCTTCCATCTTCTGATATGTACACCTGAAGTTGGTCAGGAGCTCATCGCCATCTGCAGTGGGCCCATATGCGCGAGACAGACAAGTCAGATATTCGTGTGCCGCACTCCCATCTGCTACGGCCCAAACGACGTTTAGAGCGGGTGGGACTAGGGATTCTGTTATTCGGCTCTTCTTCTCGCTGTCCGGAATGCTGTAATCCTTCACGAGCTGGCGAGCCAAACGTCGCCAATTTTCGAAGTCTAACTCGCCAGATGGAACTGGAGACTTGCCCGAAAACAGTCTCAAACGGCGATATGATCTACTGGAAACCTTGTCAATGACATGCACAACACTCGGCTTGTTGCCATCACTTTCCTCAACATTATCATCTATCTTTGGTTCTTCTAGGCCTAACCCAAGGGACTTGAGGTCGTCCATGGTCTTCCCGTGACCGGACAGAAACTCTTCAAGAGCTTCGGAAAACGCCGCGGCCATCGTGATTTTGTTGATACAGGTGTTAGATTTACAACAATGCACAACTTATCAGTATAACAATTATGGCGAAGGAATAGTAATGGAAAGTAAGAAATGCAGCAAGTGAGAATAAAATATACAAAATACAAGTTCAACCCGCAAATTACGATCAATAATCCGCAATATGAATAGGGGATGAAAACCTGTCAACATATACAAATCAACAATGAATATGAACCAACAATATTAGAAGATAAAAACCAACTCAAAAAATCAGCTTCTGTATAAGATTAGTGATGTTTCCCTCCAAAGAAAAAAACGATCCACAAGAAAAAGCAAACTTTTTGTGTGTGTGTGTGTGTGTAAACAACAACCAGGAAGGTGAAAGTGTGGAAGGGAAACAAATTTTAAAATTGAGCAAATCCGGGTGGTGCCTCCATTTTGTCACAGGCTGTCTCAAGCTTAGTCTGAGGACCTATGTCGGTTCGTTTAAAAAGTCGGGATATTGCTCATAAGAAAAATCACACAGATAGCAAAGTTTAAGTTGGTTCTTTCCCCTTGGAAAACTATTCTATTATTATTGGATCAATCATATCATTATCGTCACGGTCAACAGTGGTTGGTCAGAAAAGAATAAAATATAAGATATCACAATCATCAAAATATACGTGTGACGTTTCAGTGGTGTAACGGTTAGGGTAACAATACAATCAAAACAAGGTAGGACCAATCAGCAAAAACAACTACAACAAAAGTTGTAATTTGGGAAAGAAAAAATATAAAAGAAGGTGAAAGGCGAGTACCAAAATCTCAGAGCATTGGACTCCAAGAAACAAATCCTCAAGTGTCCAAGGTCAACAAACCTTAAATTTTGTGTAAGCCAAAAGTATGAATAGATACAAACAAACGCAATGAGGTTATTAAACCACTGAAACATCAACACGCATAATAGCAATACAATAAAAGGTAGGACAACAGTAAATTATTATACAATGGTAATATGAAATCTTAGCTGGGTTTCAGCGCGTCGGGGCTTGTCTTGGATGGCAGATGCAACGGGTCGTACTCGGATGGGGTCCGCGTAGTGTAACGTCGGTCCTGACAAGTCCAGCGAGCGGTGAGCCAGACGGGAAAAGGGGGGTGGTGAGAAGCGAAGGGCCGAGCGAAGAATCGAACCGGGTCGACTCTCCAAAGCGTGACCTGGGGACTCGTGTTCTGTATCAACAGAGCACGTGGCAAATGATGCGAAAATGTCGTTAGGAACGTAACTTTTGACTAAACTAGTAAAAGTTGACTTAGGGAAGTCCGCACTCGTTCCTACGCATAACTATATCATGAAACTGGAAAGTGAGAGCACTTTAGTTCAGGTCCACTCGCATCAAAGGTCTTTTTCGCTTCTAAGGTTAGATCCAACTTTGTATTAAATTTACTAACTAACAACAAACTTTAAAAGTAAGACTACCAAGAATAAAGTAAATCAAAATAGTCCAACAACTAAGAAACCTGAAAAGGTTGGGGGTGTTCACCCAGAACATTATTCTACGACAAAAGGAAGTCGTAATAAACAAAACAAAATATGAGCAAGGAAATAAATAGTCCTGCATGGTGGTACATGAAGGTCGGTCATCTGGGGGCAAAGGGCAGGGGTGTTTACATGCTCAACAGCAATTACGGTCGTAAATGCGCTAACTTAATTGAATGGAATGTGTAAAAAGCCTGACCAGCGGTAATATCTCGAACTAGCAACACATAATGTGAAGGGACTCGAAAGACAATAAGTCCTACTACAATTAAATGGATTATTTGCACACATGTATTTTGTACAGTGTATGAACACGGCAAAACAAAAATATAACGCAACTAAATTATAAGAGAGCCTATCGCAACTTAAATTGACTGCTCCTGATTTCGTCTAAATTCATTCAACGATATAGTCAAAAACAATGTGCGTGTGGGCAGTGGCCTTACACAAGGTCACTTAGGGACAGGATTACATTGGACACTCAATCCCGTGCCCATGGTAACAAACTATAGTAACACATGGTTAAGACCAGACCAGAATCAAGTGGGATACAATGATCCAGCAATTAGGGATAGGACTGCATAAAAATACCTTATCAAGGGTTTGCCTAAAATCATGAATGCTCCAACATAGGATAACAGGGAAATATGATAAGTGAATATAAGATCGGTAACTCTGCTAAATTAGGGAGTCGTCAGATAAGTTATATACAACTGGGTAACCGAGGCGGTTATTCGGACATTGGGGGTATACGGTGCTGGTAATGTAAAAGTTAGTCCGGCAGCGCAGCGGACATACAAACTCACTTAATTCCGATCACTTCAATGGTAACAACAAAACACCAATATCATATAAACGGCAACGCCAACATTGGATAAGGAAATAAAAGGGATCATAGAGCAACACGTACTATTTACATTATCATACAATAAAGATACAGCATAAATCAACATTTGGCAGTAAGATTATCGATGGCTGCAACTCATACTGGATCTAAGGTTGTCAAAATTATCAGTCGGTAGGACAATTTCTTAGGCCATCATCATCAATAATACATACAAGTTGAATGGTACAGAAATAAGAAAAAACATCGGCTTACCTGTATCAACAGAGCACGTGGCAATATGATGCGAAAATGTCGTTAGGAACGTAACTTTTGACTAAACTAGTAAAAGTTGACTTAGGGAAGTCCGCACTCGTTCCTACGCATAACTATATCATGAAACTGGAAAGTGAGAGCACTTTAGTTCAGGTCCACTCGCATCAAAGGTCTTTTTCGCTTCTGACGAATTGAGGTGGGACAGGGGATAAAAACCCCACTGTGCACGCGCTCGGACAAGTTTGGTGGGACTTTCTAATTGGCCGAAACTAGGCAATAAGGTCATTTTCACGGGAAGACCAATCCGAAAAGGAGTATAAGAGACTAACATTAATGGGGACGTGGACAGCTAGGGATTGACCAATGTGGTGCCATCCGTGTGCCACGTCGAACAGCGTGATCGGGTTTTCCATACTTGAGACAAAGAAAAACTGCAAATCTTGCAATTATAGGCAGATGCCACAACAGTGTGACCAAGGTCTCCCAGACTCGAAACAAAGAAAACTGCAAGTCTTGCATTTTGTGGCTGATGCAACATATGCATCTGTCCTTGTGGGTACAAATAAAACTTTAGCCGTACCGTGAACAATTAGAGATATCTGGTCGGAACAAATTTAAAATGGTTACAAATGTAACAGGGTCCGACATGTATATCTAAGCGCCTAGATCTGTTCAGTTTTTAGGCAGTTGTGCCTCATATATGAATCTGTTGAAGATTATTATCAAATTATTTTAGACCCAGTAGTTTAGGCCTGTGCTTAAGTTCATTGAGTGTTTTTGAGCTAAATATTATTGTTACACACACGTTGATGTATAACTCTAGGTTTTTAGCTAACTGTATTTTGCACTGTAGTTCACACCAATGTGAAGGATGTTTTCGGCATTTTTAAAAATTATTATTGATACGAAAGGACTTGGTAAGCAAGTGAACAAAATAGAACTAAACAACATTATATGGCCCGTTGTCATGGTAACAGGTCATTTTGTGTTTTGGGCATTTTTTAGCCAGTTTTGAGGCATTTGTTTTGCTTATTTTAAAGAAATCACCTAGCCAAAATACAACATTTGATCACAAAATCAACTATATCATTACAAAGTATCATCCTTGCCCTTACTTGAGATTTTTTTTAATGTTTTAAATGTCACCCTTATGTTATTTTTAGAACATGCATTAAAACATGTTTTTTAACTGGATCATTATAATTGTTAACCTATTTTTGTCCTTAAAGCAAGTTTGTAGAACTTGTAAAATTAAAATTTGTGACCCCATTCAAAAAGTCAATTGCCAGGGGTCTCAGAATATTTTCCTTTTGGATTTGATGAGAGCCAACATTGGTACTCTTTTCATATCCGGTGAGAACAGGGGTATATTCTTAAGGCAGTACTGCATCAAAAATTGTCATTTTCCCCCAACAAATGAAAAATCAATTTGAGCAATTTTCAGTTTGAAGAAATAATACACACAAACAAGAATACTTTGATGAATCGGGCGCTTTTTTCAAATCATAAGTCGGAGTATGATCATTTTTGATGCAGTACTGCCTAATTAGAAGATACAATCCTCTAAACTATTATCACCACATAAGGAAAGACCAATGTTGGCTCTAATCAAATCCAAAAAGAAAATATTCTGAGACCCCTGGCAAGTTGACTTTTTGAAGGGACAAGAATAGGGTAACAAATTTCAATTGTACAAGTTCTAAAAACTTGCTTTAACGCATGTACTAAACACAGAATAAAGGTGACATTTAAAACATTAAATTGTTTTCTCAAGTAAGGGGAAGGATGATACTTTGTAATGATATAGATGATTTGTGATCTAATTTTGAATTTTTGTTGGATGATTTTTTTTTAACAAGCTAAAAAACAGTTTTGGCGGCCCCAAAACTGGCTAAAAATGCGTAAAACACAAAATGGCTCGTTACCATGGCAACGGGCCATATAATGTTGTTTAGTTCTATTTCGTTCACTTGCTTACCAAGTCCATTCATATTATTAATATTTAAAACAAATGCGGAAAACAAATGATGTTACTTGTAAAAAACATCAAAAAATGGGAAGAGGTACCAACAACATTTGTGGCTGGATAACAAATACATGTATGCACATTGTACTTTTGCTTGTATATTGCAATACAAAAAATAGTTCCAATGACCGATGACGTTGAATAAACTGAGTGACGAGAACCAATCCGTGATTGATTGTTTCTCCATTAATTTGAAGTATTGTTGAGTGTGCGAGAATGCGATTCTATCGATGTGATTAGTAGCTGTGAGGCGATTAGGGCTTAAACGCGTATGGATGGCTGCCATCTCACCTGCATCCTCGTCCTCACGAAGGGCGTCAACGTCAATAAATCTCAACGATGAGCTCTGGGAGGTGAAATGGTTTTCTAATTTCTGATTGGTTGCAACAAAGTCTAAACAAATGTGTTCACGCATTATTGAAATATACCTTACATTCATCTTTGATGGGGGTCGTGCGCACTAAAACACCCTATAATAATGTAACAGACTCCGTCAATTAAACATGACTCCCAGACTTTGCCCTTTCCCATAAAGATATAGAAATCTGTCTTAGCCTTGCATGAGATCAAGACAGACACATGTACAACAGAATGTGGACAGAGGGCAGCACATAACGTGCATAATAGTTTCCCACCAAGCATAGGCACAAATCCCGGGGGTACCATGTGGGTGGTATATATCCCCCAAGTTTGACCAGGTGCGGGCCTACTTGTTTTCCGGGACAAAAACGAACCTCTTTTAGGACAAAAGAATAACCTTTTCCATGAAGACAATTACATTTTCCGGGATAACATTGACTTTTCCGGGACAAAAAAAACCTTTCGGGGACAAAAATGAGCCTTTTCCGGGACAAATGAAACTTTTTGGGGTCAAAAATGAAAGTTTTCTAAGTCAAAAATTACCCTTTACCAAAAAAACAACTGCCATTTACCAGGTCAAGGTATCACCTTTTTCTAGGATTGGAAAATACCTTTTTGGGGGGTCAGAGCTTTTTCGGGTCAGAAATCAATCTTTTCTGGGTCAGAATGTAGTTGTCCGGATCACAAATTATTCTTCTTTCCGGGTAAAAATGACACTCTTCCGCGACAAAAATGGCACTTTTGTCTACATCGTTTTGACCTAGAAAAATGTCGTTTCTGACCCGAAGAAGGGTAATTTTGGACCCAGAAAATCTTCAATTTGTAATACCTGGAAAAAGGTAAAGCAAGCAGAGATCAACATTAGGGTCTGACCCAGCGGTAATCTAGCTGTGGTCCTATAAACTACTTCAATATGTCTACGAGTGGAGGTGAATTAGTTTAGGAACAGCACCACATCAAACGACAATGCCCCCCCCCCAAAAACAAAAATCAAAAAAAAACTTTAAAAAAACATGTCTGCCCCCCCCCCCCACCCCCCAAAAAATTCCGCCCCCCAAAAAAACCCCAAATAGCTCCCCCCCCCCCCCCCCCCCAAAAAAAAGGGAGAAAAAATCCGCATCGTAACTATGCAACTTGGCCTATACATGGTCTATTTTAACCAGCATTACGCTGCTACCTGCTACTTTAGCCCATCACACGCCCAATGGGAGACTTTTGAGACGATTGGTGGCGGCAAACACAACGGTCCTTTTCCATTATTTACGCCACGTTTAAGCTAACGTGCGCATGTTCGAAATTATTGAAAACAATAATGAAAAGGACCATTGTGTTTGCTGCCACCAATCGTCTCAAAAATCTCATATTCTGAAGGATTAATGTTTTTATTTTATTGTACTGTAGTATCTCCCTGCATCACGCGCGTCGGTCGGTGTCACGCTTTTACTCAGCGATATCAGCCCAAGCTCACAGCCAGGACATTACCCAGTTCTTTTTTAAAGAAGACCCGTCCTGGTCCTACATTGCCAGTAGAGGACCATCTCTTTGGAAACGGTTGTGGATAAGTTTGCTGAAATGCATCCACGAAGGGTGGCTGAACAGTAACCAAACATAATAATAGAAGCAAGATTTTTTTTTAAATAACACACTAAACAAAAGGTTTGTTCCTTTGCATGTTTATTTTTCTTATTCGATTTTGGATGCCGCACCGATTTTTGTTGTTATTTGTTATTACGAAGAAAAAAAATCACGAAATCAACTAAAAAAATATCGGAGCCCTAACTCTCATACCTATTTTCAGGTGTATCCTTCATTTTTATTGAGCAAATTCATCATCTTTCTTGAATGTAGGCCTACTATTTCCACAACGCAATCGTGAGAAAATCCTCATTGCGACTATCGTGTTGAACTAAAAATATAAATCGGATGGTCGTTTAGACTCCAGTAAAATAACTTTGGAGCTAAAGCAAGATAAGAACTCTTGAAAAGAATAACAATATATGTATCAAAATGGACACAGAAACACACATCGCAATCACTGCATAATGTTATTATATGCACTACATACACATCCGCTTCACTTTTGTATGTGTATAATTATGCAAACAAGAGACCACGCTCTATTTGCGCCACTCGCTATTCACTTGTAATTCAAGCTGCAAAATAAAATTTTCGGGGCTTTCTTGGCTGAATTAAAAAAAAAAGGTATTTATGAATGGGAATAAATATGCGTTTGGTCGGTATTAATCACTCTGTTTAAGACCGCTTGAAGTCTGTGTGCTGATAATGACCCGAGCCGAAGGCGGAATGCAATTAAGGAGATAAAGTCCAACCACACGGGCGCCACTGCTCCGCCACCGCACAAAACCCAGCATAAATGTAAGTCTCTCTTTCAATATATTTGTGTATATTTGTAAATATAATTTCACTCGAAAAGTATTGCGATCTACAAATTTACCCCATGATTCCAACCTCTTTGTTGGGTCAAAACGGATGAAGGAAAATTTTAATTTTAATTAATTTGCATCAACCCTCGATTGGTTTTTCGCGTTAAGACTATCTACGAGGTGTCCCCAGTACCGTAAGCAGGGATGCATAGAGGGGTCATTGCAGAGGGATCTTAGCCTGTAATAAAAGTCTCCACAACTTCAGTGAAAGTACATGCCAACACGTACAAAACAATAGACGTAGTTCCAGTCGCAAAACCATCTCCCCACATCAAGAGGAGTCTTTACAATTATTATAGCTTAAAAAATGACAGCACGAACTGCCCATAATTATGGTGGCTCTGAAGGGACATCGCACATCGCACATTTCTGCGCAGATTTCTGCGATGTCGCCGATTTTATCGTACATTTCTGCGCAGAATTCTGCGATATTGCAGATTTTATCGCACATTTCTGCGCCGATTTCTGCGATATTGCACATTTTATCGCACATTTCTGCGCAGAAATCTGCGATATTGCAGATTTTATCGCACATTTCTGCGCAGAAATCTGCAATATCGCACATTTTATCGCACATTTCTGCGCCGATTTCTGCGATATTGCAGATTTTATCGCACATTTCTGCGCAGAAATCTGCGACATCGCACATTTTATCGCACAATTTATCGCACATTTTTTTCAACATTCGAACGTGTGTTTGGCATTTGAATGTCGAATAAGGAGCTGGTAGTATGAATATTGAACGTCGAACGAGGAACTACGTGCAAACAGCTTCGTACAGTATACATCTACTTTCAGAATTTGACCTTTTCTATGCAGAATACTATGCAGAATACTATGGAACTATTGAAAACAATTCAAATAAAATTAACCACCAGGGAGATAAATGTCCATTCTTAATTGTTTTCTTTTCTTTTCGACTTTTGTTTTATTTTTAACTCAACAAAATACACAAAACAAAACAAATTATATAATTGTTATTATTCAATCTGCACAAACTAAGTTTGAAGAATTTGCAATTTGAGATACAAACTTATGCACAGTATTTATACTGGCAAAGGCTATATTTTTTTTACATAATTGAATCTGAATAAATACTCAAGTGTAGGCACCCGTGCTTAAATCTACAGTTAAAAATAATAACAAAATAATGCAAAGATTCAAAATAAAATCAGGATGATCAATATTGTATCCAAAACAATAGATTTATAACATAATTATTTTTAAACGCACATGAGCATGGCTTTCCCACCAGTTTTTAAATTAAATCCATTCCTTTTAACTTGTTCACACTCAAACAAAATATGCTTCATTGTCTCTGAAAGATTTGAACAAAAAGAGGAAGAATCATCATCCACAATTTTCCTTTGGAAAAGTCTAACATTTGTCATTAACCCTAACCTTTCAAAATCCTCCAGAATCCTCCTTGCAAAATGCAGGACTTTGCAGGGAGAATCACTAAGGTCACTTGGAAGTTAATGCATCGAAGGACTTTAGGGCTTTGGTTTTTTTTGCCACTGGAGGATAAAGCAGGATCCAGGTCATAAGGCCTAAACTCTGATGCTGAATGATTTGGCAGGATTAAGGTTACTTGGGTATTTATCCAAATAAGAATTTTGAAGGATTCAGGTTATTTGTTAATTTGTACTTTCACACTGCTCGTGCTCTATGCGCATGCTCCATATAGCTTCAGTCAAGGTGTAAGTTATGTGTCAAGGATAGGAGACGTTAACAAACCAAGAGTCATGTGTGCAGAGTGACTGCAGACCCTTGTTGTAATACGATAAACCAACTCATTGCAGGATTTTGCAGGATTCAGGCAGTGGTCACCAGTAACAAATAATGTAGGATTTTGCATGCAGGATTCAGGTTACATGGAGTTTTAACACTTTGGAATTGCAGGATTTTTCAGGAATCAGGTTATGTGTAACAAAAATAGGGTAGGGAGTTAGGGTTTAAGAATTCATATTAATTTTATACTGGAAGATTTATGTTTTAAAGTAAAACAATTAATCTTACTCCATTCCTCCTTATGAATGTCAAATTCACGACTAAATTTAGTCAGTACTAGTACTAGAGGTTCGAAAATTATAGAATATAAAAAAGGAACACATTTGTTTAGTAGACAAACCTGCATTATCATAATTATACATATATTATTTCCTCTATAACCCAACACTGATTTATAGCAAAAACCACTTTCAAAATATTCTTTCAAATGACCGGGATGGCAGAATTAATACCTCTCCAGTACATAAAATAAATATCTTGGACCCCTCTATTTACCCAAGTCTCCAACGAAATAATGTTGCCATTGCACACAAAAAGATGGCTTTTATCTTATCTTCATTCCCTTATCCAAGGTTTTGAATTGTGGTTTGAATAAAGGGAAATGTCCTCACAAAAACGTACAGGATGCATGTTATTAAATTAATTGAAAAAGAAAATAAGGTTATACATGTACATGTACACACATGTACATGTAAATACAGTATACATGTACATGACATGTACCGTAATTTCCTGCGGTAAAGCCGCACGGCGGTTAAGGCGCAGGTCCCTAAAATCACCCAAACTTTTTTCAAACGTCAACAGATAAAGCGCACTGCCGAATAAGGCGCATGCTTGAACGCACCCAAAAGAACACCAGACGCCACCCGGTGTAGGTACATCGCCACAAAGGGGTCATTTTGTTGCCTTAGAAGGATCCCACTATTCCAAGCAAGAATTTGCTGAGTACTTGAGTTTATCTGGCACGCAAACAATGTATGAAAACTTCAAACCAGTAGTCACAATATCGCACGAGGTTTGCCGATACATATCATGTATCACTAGCAGTATAAACTGCATGCACATGCACATGTACATCACATGCAGCGATCGCGTGCATGGTATCCCTAATTGCGACACCCCCTAGTCTTTTTTCCAGTCGTTGTGAATGCTCCGCGCTGTGTAGTTCGGATGGTGAATTGCATGAAGCCGGAACGTAGACGAAAAAACGTTTAGAAAAAGGCCACATAGTACGGGCCAGCTTTTGCATGTACTACATGTGCATGTACTATATGCATATGTACTATATGCACATGTACTATATATGCACATGTACTATATGCACATGTACTATATGCACATGTACTATATGCACATGTACTATATGCACATGTACTATATGCACATGTACTATATGCACATGTACTATATGCACATGTACTATATGCACATGTACTACATGTATATGCATATGTACTATATGCATATGTACTATTTATGCACATGTACTATTTATGCACATGTACTATTTATGCACATGTACTATATGCACATGTACTATATATGCACATGTACTATATGTACTACATGTATATGCACTATATGTACTATATGCACTATATGTACTACAGTCAAACCTTGATATAGCGGCCATCGACGGTGCCGGTTTTCGTGGCCACTATACGCAAGTGGCCACTATAGCAAGACGTACACATGTACACACACCCATACATGTACATGTATGAAGTCCAGGAACCAAACAACAGGGGAGATTTCAAAGTCAACAGAGGGCGCACTTCATTTCTGCGGCCGGAGTACACAGGTTTCACGGCAATGTAATTGTACACATTTTATTTGCTGTGGGCTATTATGGGTTGGCCACTGGCCGCGTTACGCAGTGGCCGCATTAGCAGAAATGGTTATGGTATGTTTATGCAAGAATCAAACTGGGACCAAGCAAAGGTGGCCAGTTAAGCCAGGTGGCCGCTGTATCAAGGTGGCCGCAATGGCAGGTTTGACTGTATATGTATGCACTATATGTACTATATGCACATGTACTATATGCACATGTCTGGCACATGTACTATATGCACATGTACTATATGCACATGTACATGTACTATATAACCTTAACCTCTTTATGTACATGTCATGTACATGTATACTGTATTTACATGTACATGTACATGTACATGTACATGTATAACCTTATTTTCTTTTTCAATTAATTTAATAACATGCATCCTGTACGTTTTTGTGAGGACATTTCCCTTTATTCAAACCACAATTCAAAACCTTGGATAAGGGAATGAAGATAAGATAAAAGCCATCTTTTTGTGTGCAATGGCAACATTATTTCGTTGGAGACTTGGGTAAATAGAGGGGTCCAAGATATTTATTTTATGTACTGGAGAGGTATTAATTCTGCCATCCCGGTCATTTGAAAGAATATTTTGAAAGTGGTTTTTGCTATAAATCAGTGTTGGGTTATAGAGGAAATAATATATATATGTATAATTATGATAATGCAGGTTTGTCTACTAAACAAATGTGTTCCTTTTTTATATTCTATAATTTTCGAACCTCTAGTACAAGTACTGACTAAATTTAGTCGTGAATTTGACATTCATAAGGAGGAATGGAGTAAGATTAATTGTTTTACTTTAAAACATAAATCTTCCAGTATAAAATTAATATGAATTCTTAAACCCTAACTCCCTACCCTATTTTTGTTACACATAACCTGATTCCTGAAAAATCCTGCAATTCCAAAGTGTTAAAACTCCATGTAACCTGAATCCTGCATGCACAATCCTACATTATTTGTTACTGGTGACCACTGCCTGAATCCTGCAAAATCCTACAATGAGTTGGTTTATCGTATTACAACAAGGGTCGACTGCAGTCACTCTGCACACATGACTCTTGGTTTGTTAACGTCTCCTATCCTTGACACATAACTTACACCTTGACTGAAGCTATATGGAGCATGCGCATAGAGCACGAGCAGTGTGAAAGTACAAATTAACAAATAACCTGAATCCTTCAAAATTCTTATTTGGATAAATACCCAAGTAACCTTAATCCTGCCAAATCATTCAGCATCAGAGTTTAGGCCTTATGACCTGGATCCTGCTTTATCCTCCAGTGGCAAAAAAACCCAAAGCCCTAAAGTCCTTCGATGCATTAACTTCCAAGTGACCTTAGTGATTCTCCCTGCAAAGTCCTGCATTTTGCAAGGAGGATTCTGGAGGATTTTGAAAGGTTAGGGTTAATGACAAATGTTAGACTTTTCCAAAGGAAAATTGTGGATGATGATTCTTACTCTTTTTGTTCAAATCTTTCAGAGACAATGAAGCATATTTTGTTTGAGTGTGAACAAGTTAAAAGGAATGGATTTAATTTAAAAACTGGTGGGAAAGCCATGCTCATGTGCGTTTAAACATAATTATGTTATAAATCTATTGTTTTGGATACAATATTGATCATCCTGATTTTATTTTGAATCTTTGCATTATTTTGTTATTATTTTTAACTGTAGATTTAAGCATCGGGTGCCTACACTTGAGTATTTATTCAGATTCAATTATGTAAAAAAAATATAGCCTTTGCCAGTATAAATACTGTGCATAAGTTTGTATCTCAAATTGCAAATTCTTCAAACTTAGTTTGTGCAGATTGAATAATAACAATTATATAATTTGTTTTGTTTTGTGTATTTTGTTGAGTTAAAAATAAAACAAAAGTCGAAAAGAAAAGAAAACAATTAAGAATGGACATTTATCTCCCTGGTGGTTAATTTTATTTGAATTGTTTTCAATAGTTCCATAGTATTCTGCATTCGAAATGGAGTGATTGTGTGTGGTAACAGATAGAAAAGGTCAAATTCTGAAAGTACATGTATACTGTACGAAGCTGTTTGCACGTAGTTCCTCGTTCGACGTTCAATATTCATACTACCAGCTCCTTATTCGACATTCAAATGCCAAACACACGTTCGAATGTTGAAAAAAATGTGCGATAAATTGTGCGATAAAATGTGCGATGTCGCAGATTTCTGCGCAGAAATGTGCGATAAAATCTGCAATATCGCAGAATTCTGCGCAGAAATGTGCGATAAAATCTGCAATATCGCAGATTTCGGCGCAGAAATGTACGATAAAATCTGCAATATCACAGATTTCTGCGCAGAAATATGCGATAAAATGTGCAATATCGCAGAAATCGGCGCCGAAATGTGCGATAAAATGTGCAATATCGCAGAAATCGGCGCCGAAATGTGCGATAAAATGTGCAATATCGCAGAAATCGGCGCAGAAATGTGCGATAAAATGTGCGATATTGCAGATTTCTGCGCAGAAATGTGCGATAAAATCTGCAATGTCGCAGAAATCGGCGCAGAAATGTGCGATAAAATGTGCGATGTCGCAGATTTCTGCGCAGAAATGTGCGATAAAATCTGCAATATCGCTTATTTCTGCGCAGAAATGTGCGATAAAATCTGCAATATCGCAGATTTCGGCGCAGAAATGTACGATAAAATCTGCAATATCGCAGATTTCTGCGCAGAAATGTGCGATAAAATGTGCAATATCGCAGAAATTGGCGCAGAAATGTGCGATAAAATCTGCAATATCGCAGAATTCTGCGCAGAAATGTGCGATAAAATGTGCGATATTGCAGATTTCTGCGCAGAAATGTGCGATAAAATCTGCAATGTCGCAGAAATCGGCGCAGAAATGTGCGATAAAATGTGCAATATCGAGGAAATCGGCGCAGAAATATGCGATAAAATGTGCAATATCGAGGAAATCGGCGCAGAAATATGCGATAAAATGTGCAATATCGCAGAAATCGGCGCAGAAATGTGCGATAAAATGTGCAATATCGCAGAAATCGGCGCAGAAATGTGCGAAAAATGTGCAATATCGCATATTTCGGCGCAGAAATGTACGATAAAATCTGCAATATCGCAGATTTCTGCGCATAAATGTGCGATAAAATGTGCAATATCGCAGAAATCGGCGCCGAAATGTGCGATAAAATGTGCAATATCGAGGAAATCGGCGCCGAAATATGCGATAAAATGTGCAATATCGAGGAAATCGGCGCAGAAATATGCGATAAAATGTGCAATATCGAGGAAATCGGCGCAGAAATATGCGATAAAATGTGCAATATCGCAGAAATCGGCGCAGAAATGTGCGATAAAATGTGCAATATCGCAGAAATCGGCGCAGAAATGTGCGAAAAATGTGCAATATCGCATATTTCGGCGCAGAAATGTACGATAAAATCTGCAATATCGCAGATTTCTGCGCATAAATGTGCGATAAAATGTGCAATATTGCAGAAATCGGCGCAGAAATGTGCGATAAAATGTGCAAAATTGCAGAAATCGGCGCCGAAATGTGCGATAAAATGTGCAATATCGAGGAAATCGGCGCCGAAATATGCGATAAAATGTGCAATATCGAGGAAATCGGCGCAGAAATATGCGATAAAATGTGCAATATCGAGGAAATCGGCGCAGAAATATGCGATAAAATGTGCAATATCGCAGAAATCGGCGCAGAAATGTGCGATAAAATGTGCAATATCGCAGAAATCGGCGCAGAAATGTGCGAAAAATGTGCAATATCGCATATTTCGGCGCAGAAATGTACGATAAAATCTGCAATATCGCAGATTTCTGCGCATAAATGTGCGATAAAATGTGCAATATCGCAGAAATCGGCGCCGAAATGTGCGATAAAATGTGCAATATCGAGGAAATCGGCGCCGAAATATGCGATAAAATGTGCAATATCGAGGAAATCGGCGCAGAAATATGCGATAAAATGTGCAATATCGAGGAAATCGGCGCAGAAATATGCGATAAAATGTGCAATATCGCAGAAATCGGCGCAGAAATGTGCGATAAAATGTGCAATATCGCAGAAATCGGCGCAGAAATGTGCGAAAAATGTGCAATATCGCATATTTCGGCGCAGAAATGTACGATAAAATCTGCAATATCGCAGATTTCTGCGCATAAATGTGCGATAAAATGTGCAATATTGCAGAAATCGGCGCAGAAATGTGCGATAAAATGTGCAAAATTGCAGAAATCGGCGCCGAAATGTGCGATAAAATGTGCAAAATTGCAGAAATCGGCGCCGAAATGTGCGATGTGCGATGTCCCTTCAGAGCCACCATACATAATATATATTTAGTTCGAGTGAAGCTAATTAAGAGGTAATTATTAAGGCCAACTTCTTCTACCGAAGGTCACAAGCTGATTACGTCGATTTATAACCTAAATTGACAGACATTGTCCAACATTCGGAGAAGTCTGAATGTGTAGCGACAATGCAGTTTGTGCGTAGTTCTGACAACGTATATGTGCGAATGTCGTGTGTAGCGTTGCCGAACTTTGTATGACCAGTCCACATACACGAAGAACATGCGACTAAAGTGCGAACAACAGGAATGTTGCACGAATCTCGAGCAACATTCGTGCGGACATTTCGCGACACATGCGACACATGCGAACTTTTCGCGCATATTTCTCGAATAATGAACTTCGTGCGACATTTATGCGACATTCGTACATTATGTCGCGCGATTATCTTGCGACCGGCGACCCGATGCGTCTTTGGCGAAGTCACCTGTTCTTACTGAGAAGTACGCGAACAGTTCGTGAAAAGCTTGAGAAATGACCGGACGAACTTCGCTGCTTTCGCGAGACATGCGCGAGACATTCTCCAAATTGTCGGAATAAGTTTGGGGTTTCACGAAGATTTTTTGAACATCACGCACGTCGTGAGTAGGTCGTGCGCATAATGGCGAAGCTTTCTATACATTTTTGAAGGCAAATTATGACCAAATTACGATCCGGGATGCTGAAAACGTTCTTCAGAATTGTTTGAACTTTTTCTGAAATTTCCGCCGAACTAAAAACGACTCCTGGGAACCCCCGCGCATGTTTGGCGAACTTTTGGAACCTAAAATACGAAATGTATTTTAGATGTGTGATTCTTTACAGAACCACACATCTCACTAAAGAGTATTACCGTGGTGTTACCGCAAACTACTTATATTGTAGGTAACAATTTTTTTAATGGCTGCTATTGCTTGTTAATCTACCCATATAAAGGTGAAACCTGCAATAGACCTACAGCCAAATATCTTACTATAGACCTACTCTAAGGCCACATAAAAAAAAATACTTGTTTAGCGTCCGGCCACTTCAAATGTTTAGGGTCGGGAGGGAGGTGTGTTTTTTTGTGTTTTTTTTATACAGGGTGTCCACACCAGAGGAAGACGTGCACCAATGTTGCCCACTTTACATCTCAGATGGCATACTGGGGATGTATTAAGGTTTAATTCCAAACTTTGCTTAAAAGAACAGTTTTATTCAATGTTAAACAGTACAATATCCAATAAAACTGTCAAAAGATTAAAAAGAAAAGATGTTTTTTTTCACATTTTAAGCTACTTTGTTTGTAAGCAAGCAGCCGCGGCGAACTGCACTCAAAGGCAATGTAATGCAATAGTTTTACATATATGAGGCAGTCTCGTTATTGACTGTGTGTTCTCCCCCCCCCCCCCCCCCCCCTCAAAAATAAACCATCCCATAAAAGAACCCGTCCAATCTTGTTCTTCCTTCTAACAATCTCTTCTTTTCATTGGGTGTAAATTATATGCCACAAAGTGACATTTCCCAGCCTGTTGAAATTCCAAAGTCTACTGGCTGATACAATGTATACATTTTGTAGGTCAGCTGTCAATCATTGTCTGGATTTCTTACCCCTACTTGGAATATATTCGGAAAATACTCCCGAATATTTCTCCTGTGGTTTTACTTTATTTCTCTTGCACTATAAAGCGTTTATTATGTAAAATTACATCACGGAACCATTATAAATTAAAAAATGTAACGAGCTCTTACAATTTCCACGAAATAGATCGTTTTTGTTAAAGACAAGAAAAACGGAAAATAAATCGTATTAAATTTTGCCCCTCAATTTGTTGGAAAAATGTTTAGGAGCTCAAAATATAAGGTGTTAAGGTTCCGTTTATTTGTTTTTCTCTTCCTTTTAAAAAAACAATGAAAACAGAAATAAATGTTATTAAATAAACCTGGAATTGATTTCGCTAGCCTTGTAGTTGTCAGGTGTACCTGTATGTCGATTTTCTTATATATCAGAAAAACCAAGACTAAATCGTATTATTATTTACCCCTGAAATCGGTTGGGAAAATTTTAGAAGTTCATTCAAATAAGTCTTTAAGTATCCTTTCTCCTTTTTTTTCTTTAAAAACAAAGACAATAACATAATTAACCTTAGGAATGTAACCTTTTTTCTGTTCATCTTAATACATTTTGTAAATAGGTATAGCAAACTTTTGCAAAATTACTTACAGCCAACTTAATGACCATCCGTTGGGTCTAGAGATAAATAAATTCACTCCAGGAAAACACCGACCAGGGCCTATTAAATAAATTATGTATCTGCCTGGCAAGGGTTGGCATAAGTAAATACAATGTATCTTTGTTGGAGATAAGCGGGCCTGAACAACATTCTTTGAGTAGCACTTTGTGTTGAGTGAATGTCTGTGCTGAAAAAGGAAAGTCAACACCCAATGACAATGAAGATTTTTTAACTGCCTCAGGATTGGATAACAATCTTGTCACTCGGGAAGTGGTGAGCTGCGGTTCTGAGGCTTTGATGTTGGTCTTTTCAAGAAACTCAGTTGGGTCATTGTAATCTTTTAGGAACTGGTATTGCGATTTTCGATAAGCTTCTACAGACGTGTGCGCTTTTAGCTTATATCTTTGCATTTTTTCACTAGACCGCCGGACTACTTAGGAAAGGGTTTTGACTAGACCGCCGATGTTTTGACTAGAATTTGGCTAGCGGACCAGCGTTAAGGTCGAACCCAAATGTTTAAGTTTCTGCCGATAGGTGCGCTGGCACCGGAAATTTCGTCTGCTAGCGTTTGCAACAGTAGAAAATGCACTGTGGCGGTCTTTTAGCGCATTTAAAAAAAAAAAAAAAAAAAATAACAAAAAGTGGTCGGGTGGGTTTTTCAGGGTCGGGCGGGGACGCTAAACAAGTAATTTTTTTATGTGGCCTAACTGTATGAATAATTCCAGGCTTGTACTATCAAAGACAATCCCATCACTAATTTGTCGTACTACAACACGCGTTCGCCGTTGCAGTGAAAAATACACCGCACGTATTAACGTGCATGAAATTATTTTTATCTCAACTGAATTTTACAATGGTGCATTGTAGCAAATATCGACTCCTGCAAATGCAACCAAATTAATGAGATATCCATTTTGGTAAACTGTGTGGCAATCTACCGTACTAGGGGCCAATTTAATTGAGCTGCACCAAAATGTGCTTAGCACATTAATCTTGCTCAGTAAAAACAGGTTACCAGTCAAAACCCCGTGCGCTTTTCATGTTGAGTAAAAAACCAGCTGAATACTAGTCACCGATAATGTTGTGACGTTGACCTTTGCTTGGGTCGAACACACACAAGAATCACTCCCAAACAGATACAGTTGTTATTCTCTACTTTTCTCCGGTCTTGGGCCGTTTATTCAGCCCAAAACTTCCGTATCAAACTAACATGAAAACTCCAGTCACAATGCGGCTACAAAACTGGTCCGGCGCAGGTCACCCAGACGGACCGGCAGGGGCTTCACTACGCTCTGGTGCCGCCCAAATAGACGCGCTGGCCCGGTAACGCGAACCAGTGTGCGGGTTCTTGCTGCTATCGCTTAGGCTTGGCAAGGAACTTGCATTCATTTGTCCAGAAACTTCTGTAAGTTTGGCAAGCAGTCTGCTTTTATTATTATAATAAAGATTGCAGAAGACTCTTTCAGCCAATCTAGGAACGGGGTACCCGCCATTCTAGAGCAAGACTATGCCGTATAGGCCTAACTGTAAGCCGTGACTCGTGTCTGGGTTAAGAGTCGTATTAGCATATTTATTTAAATATTCAAAGTGGGTTAACAATACGACTTTTTCTCTTACTTAATTTATAAGTTTTCAGAATGGAATCAACCAGCGTGAAATTAATATGAACGCATTATAAAATATCTCGATTGTCCGTGTCTTTATCATGGCATTGCATGGCGACAATTAATTAAAACGAATTAAGAGTTCACTTCAGCGCTAAACGTTTATCCAGAATCTCACAGACCGATGAGGTTATCAGCTTACGATAAAACATTAGCAAATCAAAGGCTACGGTTTGTAACTGCGGGAATAATGACCAATTACTATCACTGACGTGGAATGACGTACATGAAGCATGGACCCTACATCTAGCTCCCCACTAGATTTGAAGCGTAAACGAAGAAATCGACAATAATATAATGTAGTAGTTCAGCGTGGAAATATAAATTTCATGTCGCTGGACGATATTCCATGCATCTACTATTATAATAGGCCAGCGTACATGTCTCCCTGAACGAGTAACTGCACATGTCTTTACTTCTGGAACACTATGTACACTTGTATCACGATCTGTGATAACATTCTCATTTAAAGAAGCAATCTTAAGTCTGTCAATGCTGATTTGGTCTTTCTTATCAATTGACATCAAGCGTGAACAACTTAGTCTTGTTTGCAAGACAACGTATTCGCGGTACGCAGCGCGCGTAGGCCGCCGATGCTACGGCGTACGTTAGAGGGCGCCCGCAATGGCGGCTTACGCGCGCTGTATACCACGATTAGGTCGTCTTGCAAACAAGACTACTCCTAACTAAGACTTTGCATGGACCTTTATATGGTGCTTGTAATGGTTTCTTATCATAAGTGCAAAGGAGTCTAGATTTTGTTTTGTAACGCAACTTATAATGTTTGCGACTTTATTACATTTCAGGCTGTCAATTTAGGTTATAAATCGTTCTTCTTTGAACGTAATCAGCTTGTGGCCTTCAGTAGAAGAAGTTGGCATAGTAGCCAGATAATTACCTCTTAATTAGATTTACTCGAACTCAGTCAATATCGTGGACACTTTGTGTTGTCATTTTTAAAGCTATAATAAAAAGACTCCTCTTTATAGACTACTTTTTCCCTGACTTCATTTCTTATTCAAGTTTTGAGAATGGAATCAACCAGCGTGAAACATTGATATGAATGCGTATGAAATATTCCGATTGTCCGTGTCTTTATTTGGCGTTGCATGTCGACAACTAATTAAAACTAATTAATAGTTCACTTCAGCGCTTAACGTTTATCTAGATTCTCACATACCGATTAGGTTACCAGCTTACGATATAACATCAGCACATTTTATTTATTCAATTTCTTTACCCATGGTGTGCCCACACAGTTTAAAACTGGTTTTCATTGGGGCCCTGCATACATAATTAATAATAACAGTACATATAATAACAACAACATTTACATAAAGTTACAAACATCATTTTACAGACGTACAAGGATATTTACAGGAATCCAAAACATTGACTAATTCTGATTCACGAGATAGGCGAAACCCCCCCAAAAAAACACACAAAAATAAAATAAAATAAATCAATCAATAAAAAAACAACAAAATGACCTTTTGGGGGGAAAAGAAGAATGGGAAATTACCACCCGGCTCCACATTATAGTGGCAACCAAGTTAACTCCGTAGATCAGCGCAATTGGCATAATATCTAACGGCTACGGTTTGTAACTGCGGGAATACTGACCAATTACTAGCCACTGACGTGAATGACGTACTCACTTGGATAACCAATCAGAATGAGAGATACACATCGTCTGCCTCAACCCATTCCTTTCTGTAAACTATACCAAGTCCCACCATCGCCAGGCCTCTGTATCACAGGAGCATCCTAGCATTTGTATAGAGAGGACAGCAGCCGAAAGCAGTACGGCTTGACTTGTAGTCGTTGAACAGCCATTGTGGGTAGGTCAATCAGACACGACAAATAGATTTTCTTCCCCAATTTCAACTATATTATGTGGCGCACATTATACAAAAACAAATAAAACAAACTGGGATCGACGTTAAGTCATCTGATTTTAACGAATCCTTTAAGTAATGGAAGCAATGGCGAAACTTACCTTTACTGGGTTGCAACTATTTCACATAATATTCATCATATGTCAGGGAGCTACCTCGTCTGTCTCTGGATATGAAACTTCGTATGCAGGAAAACATGCGTTTTATGCCGCAGAAAATCGCGCCCTAAAAGGGTTTGCGTTTGCAACCAAAACTGTACGATCTCGTGTCATCTGCGGACGTGAATGCAGCATAGATCAACATTGCAAATCTTTTAACTTCAATGACTGCAGTAACATGTGCCAGTTAAACCTTGCTACAAGACGGCAGCATCTCGACTACTTCAATGCAACTCAAGGGAGCGTTTACTTTGATGCAGATGAGGACACACCTCTCTACTCATTGGCGGATAGTTCCTTGAATCGCTACAGAAGTTGCAAGATGCTCTTAGATGCTGGTTATCGTTCAAGCGGTATCTACACAATCTACTCAGCGGGAATTGGCAATTGCGGTATTCGTGTCTACTGTGACATGGAAACTGACGGCGGGGGATGGATCGTGTTTCAGAGGCGACAAGATGGCAGCGTGGACTTCTACCGTAACTGGACCGACTACCAGTCTGGCTTTGGCGATCTGTCTGGTGAGTTCTGGATAGGTAATGACAACTTGGTGACTCTGACGTTTGATGATTCACGTGGATCATGGGAGCTACGAGTTGACTTAGGGGACTGGGAGAACAACACGGCATGGGCAAAGTACTCAGATTTCCAAATATCCCCGGGTGAGTACAATCTGAATTATGACCAATACGATGCCAGCAGCACTGCCGGTGACGCTCTTGGGTATCACAGAGGACGTCCCTTTACGACAAAGGATCGTGACAATGATGATATGGAAGTTAATTGCGCACAAATAAGCACAGGAGCCTGGTGGTTTAAGCAGTGTTTTGCGTCTCACTTGAATGGTGGATATTACCCAGATGAGAATGCCGGTAATACCAAGGGTGTACAATGGTATTCATGGAAATCTAGTTTTTATTCTATGAAAGCATGTAGCATGAAAATGCGTGAAATTGGACCTTGAACGTCATATCGTGTAAATTGTATTGTTTTTTCAGGCCAAATTTAAACAAAAAATCATTCAAATTAACACCAGGCTCATTCAATTTCGTTTTAAAGTGAAAGCTTTGCTGCATCAGCATTCAACAGTTAAAAGGAGTAATTATATTTTAGCAGTTAGCATTCACTGGCCAAATAAGATCATTCAAATTCACGAGGTCGTCAACCATTCAATTTCACCAATTGGCAACATTTTTTTTAAATGTTTACATTCAAAGTCGTGTTTATTTACCTATATAAAGGCAAATTCTGAATTAGGAGAATACAGAATTACACTAATTCTGCGTTAATAAACATTTAGGTAAAGGATTTTTGAAGGAAAATAAACGCGATTAGAAAAGGAACTGTGGAAAAAAAATATACATGAGAAGAACAACCTTTAGTTTTAGTTAATTTGATAACGACCCCCTGATAATTTGTAAGCTTTTGTTTCTTAAAAGCATTTGTTAGTTTTTAATTGGACATGGTTCGAACATTACTAGAAATAAAAAATAAAACATAAAGACCAGTGCAAACGATCACAAGACAATAGCGAAAGATTTTGTTTTCATTTCAAACTTATCACCATAACTTTTCAAACTTTACCTAACACTTTTCTAAATACAGGGTACAGGCTTTAGCCGGAAAAACCTATGGTAGAAATTCAACTGAAGAATGGTGGAACTGTAGTCTTGAATGCCTATAAATGAAATAGAACGACTAAAACGAACCTGAATGAAAAGAACGAAATCATGTGTGCACAAACACGAAATTGAATGCAATAGTAACTAAAAAGAAACCCTAGTTTGGTTGAATTAGGGGGGAATGCTGACTTTTAATGCGTGTTAAGGAAATTAAATTAATTTGTGATGAATTTCGCGGGGAAAACCTATATATTAATTACGAATATGTGTTTTAGTTATAATAACAGTTGGCACTTGTAAATCATTGTACAACCAAGATTACCATCTTACATCTTTAATACGTTACATTGTAGAATAAACATTGTGTCCGACAGTACTGTCAACACTGTGTTCAACAAACACAACTTGCTAGCCATTTCTATAAACATTTTCCAAAAGCTAAACATTGCGCGTGCAATTATAAGCATGAATTATGACTCATTAGATATTTTCGATCAATACCTTGTTAGTGTTTGAACAAGAAAGTATTTAGAAAGGTGTTTCAATGTTAAAACAGGTTTAAAATTGGCAAAAAACAACTGTTTTATGCTATTTTTAAACTTTTTTTAAAATTCAAATTCACGAACTCTCACGTTTAATTCCGTCCAGGCAAAAATTACAAGCTTTTTCCGAACCAATTTAGTCATTTATCATTCAATGTAAAAGTGTGGTCACTCTGTTTAAACATTGGATTGAGAATATTCGTCATTACAGATCAAATTGGTCTAAGCTGTTGCTATAGACGAATCTGGTCTGTAATGACGAATATTCTCGACCTGGTGTTTAAAAGGGGTGACCAAACGTTTAAATTGAATGGTAAAAGCGTATGACCTTTTTCGTCGAACCAAATTGAATTTGAGAGTGGGTAAATTCGAAGATGAAAAAAAAAATGTTTTAAAATAGCCAGGAAAACCTACATAAAAATATAACCTAAGGAAATCTTTTTTTTTTCTGGTTCAAACAACTATTGTCAAATTGATGTCAAAATGCGTACGATACTAAATGAACATGACTCGTTTTGGACTTGCAAGCCGAGAAGAACACTTATATCATTGGACACGCGCAGCACTTTAAATTAATCCATGAATTCAGCTCTGAAGACAATAATTATCTGAAGACATTATCCCGACGCCAATTCCATCCATCGTATGAATATGTTTAGAAACATTTCAAAGAATATGATGCCCTTGAATGGATGATTTTGTGTTGTTTTTAGCATTTGTGACCGGCTCCAACGAAACCCAAAGTAAGTCGCACTGATGTGATTGACTTTGTGTTACCTCCAGTCAAAATAAAAATTAATAGTGAGAATTGAACAAATTTTTAATTATGTATTAGGTAATATTAAAACCATATCACCTTCACCTTGTTATTTGTTTGCCTAACAAAAAAGGGGTTAAATCGTGACGTCAGCTTAGAAAATGCAATTGTGCATTTATGATGCAAAGGAAAAGATGCATTGATTTAACTTTTTTATTTTATTCACACCTTTTTAACGTGGTTTTGGAAGAACAGTAAAAAACACAGACAATCATGATAATTATAAATGAACAAACAAAATCAAATGAAGCTGTTGAGTCAGTTTGAATGATTCCAGTATCAATTTTAAATTTCACACAAACATTTAATGTTGCACAAAAGCCGTCAGTCTAACTGTGGATGAGTGGGTTTGTTTTGATGTTCCTCTCGATAACAAAAGGTTTGTTACTAATGAGTAAAAAAAAATACAAACATCTTGAGAATCAATACAATTTAGAATTTACATATTAAATTAGTGGATATCATTATTTATAGTTCCCGAATTTACTGCAAGAACACGAAAAACGGTCGTCGACTATTAATTTGTCGTTTAAGCAATAAGTTGAAACTGTCACCCGTTATTTATTTGTTTTATTGTAGCAACTACTCCTGGCATAGGTATTTTTTTAACTTGGCGGGGGACGAATTATTTTTTACCAAACGACATCCAAATAGATGGATTGTTGAGCGCCCTCTACAATACCTTAATACGCACATATCGGTATATCATATTGAACGAGTAGCTGAAATTACCTGTTTGGTATAGGAAGTACTTACATTATAAGGCTGTCTGTGAATTTTCTATAGCACATGACCTGCTATTTCCAAGAAATAAAAGGGAAATTTGAAGCCCAATCGATGCGGTACGTGTGCGGCAATGGGATCATTTCTCTTGGTGAATACACTGACTTCAAAGCACCAGTCTATACAGCTATGCCTTTTTCCAATCCGGACGGCAATCGCAAACAAATAACATAAATATAAAAGAACAACTGTCCGACGGTTGAAAACGAACGCTGTTTTCCTTGTTGTTTTTTTCTTTCTCGGCATCTATTTACAGTTTCATTTACTTCATTTTTCGGCAAAACAAACAATGACAATAACACAGAAATACACATGAACATTAGCAAAACAGACTGTGCATTTATTTTGTCCAGACAAACGAGAGTCGACTGTACAAACGAGAGCCGACTGTACACGTACATGTAAATATTAAACTAATCTAAAAAGCATGAGAATTTGGGACTTGGTCAAAGAGGTGATCACGTAAAGAAAAGAGGAAGTCATTTGGGGAGGGTTCTAGACAAAGATTTTTGAGGTCACACGGAAGTGAAATTTTCAGGTTGGAACCGTCGATCGACTACACTGCCTATAAAAGTGATTTTGCAAGCGATTTGCATGAGTCCATAAAACACATAAGGCGGCCTTTGTGCTTCCCGCGCAAAGACAACTTGTAGCAAGTTTTCTATTTTGGGCTTCGAGCAGAGAAGACAAACATAAACTGAGTCTGAAATTATCTCGTTTTTCTAGGGAGTATGGCTCCGGCCACGCTCCTAATGATGTAAAACACGTCGGAGGGTAACCTTGTAATTTAATAGTGATTAACGTTGTAATTTGTTTCATATCTTTGTGAGATAATTATTCTGTCATTTTTGCGACCCTGTATTTCATTATTATATTGTCAGATTGTACTATAGAAAATTTCCGGAAAAACCTATAGGTTTTTCCGGAAATTTTCAGCAAACGAGCAGCCAATTTAACCACTGCGTCATACTATTTTGCGCGAAATCGAATGCTGCTGAAATGGTCATACGATTTCGTTTTATAACTAGGTAAATGTACTGTTGTGTCATTCGATGTAACAAAAAAAAAATATTTTAACAATTCAACAAAACAGCCTTCAAATTCGCAAGAGCGTTTTTAATGCGTGTGTTCGGTCATTCAAACTCATTATTTGGCAGGCATTTCCGTCATTTGTCCAATCTATTAGCAAATTTGATTGCCTCTTTACGAAATTTACGATTGCCTCTTTATGGTTGTGCGTCACAACAATGAACCACGATATGCTAAATTAAACAAATTGCTAAAGAAATTTGAATGTCTCAAAACTAAAATGAATGCCCTAATTTGATTTTAAAACACGGCAAAATCTGGAGAGGCAAAATCGCTTCATTTCGAACGCACGAACATTAAATTGGCTGCTCATTCGCCGAAATTGACCGGGAAAACCTATATTTTATAGCGTACCGGTATGTACCTGTAATGTGCAGCTAGCCATGTGTTGACATTTAACCTTCTTGTTGTATTGCTGTGGCATATTTAATTGTACTACGCCTTAATAATACTGTGCATGTAATACAATAGGTGACGACGTACTTTTACCCGGATATGCTTTGTGCCGGACTTTATATTTTCTCCTACATGACAACTACATGTACGCGTTCGCTTCCGCGCATTTATTGTCGCAAAATATTGATGTGATTCGTGCCTATACCCAGCATTGAGAGGACTTCATCGACAATTTTCGGTTACATTATGTGCTGCGTAATTTTCATTGTATAATTATATTTATAGAGTTGTGTTTAATGATATTTTACCATTTTGTAGATAAGCTAGATCAGTTCATTTTTTTGGCAGTTGTGCCTCATATGAATCTGTTTGATAATAATAATTATTATTAAAAAAATTAGAGCCATTTTTTTAGTTCTGTGCTTAAGTGGATTGAGTGTTTTTGAGCCAAATATTATTGTTATACACACGATAATGTAACTCTAGAATTTTTGCTATCTGTATGTTGCACTGTAGTTCACCCCAGTGTGAAGGATGTTTTATCAATGACTTCATTGTCTTGGCATATTTTTGTGTGACATTTAAATCTTTGTAAGATTGTGTCAATTTGAGATTTTTTAATTGCAATTGTACTTTTGTCTATATACAGTGTGGTTAGACATAATTATTTTTTACTGTGCAAACTGTGTGCAGACTAGATAGATTTTAAGTCAGTGATTTAGGTCTGATACTGTATTTTAACAAGTCATATTTTGTGTATAATTATTGCCAGACGTGTATCCCAGCCATGTCTGTGCCAGACTTTATTTCTAAGTCACATAGTGCTTTAGCTAAGACCATAGTTTGTGCATTGAAATATATTTTACGTGAATATGATGAAGATGCATGTCCTGTTGGTAGAAATGTGGTAAATAGCATTGAAGCTGCATTGAATAATAGATTCACTGCATTTTTTAATTCTTCGAAAAGCCTAGTAAAGATACTGAATTACAGTCACCCGGCCTTATTACGTGTTGTCATAAAGTTTAAGTGGTAGATACAATTTTGGAGGAGGTTCAGCCACTTGTTATTGAGCCAGTTTTAATTGAAGCTGCTAACTTTGTAATGTCGAGGTGACAGGAGGAGTTCTTGTTTCTCCTACTGTGAGTGTTTTTAATGATAGCCTCCATGTAGTTAGCTTGAGTACTTTAAAGTGTTATTTACTTGGTTTGCCAGATGGCAAAGCCGAGAGAAGAGGTGGGAACTGTTCCTTGTATTCAAGGATTGTAATTGACTACACAATAGTGGTAACTGTTAACAGGATCACAGTACAAATACTTCACATTCGGGGTGTTTGTCTATGCCAAGCATAATGCTTTGTATTTGGCTATGTACTGCTATTGTCAGCTCAAGTTGCCCCTGCATAAGTGTTTTTTGCTCTTCATGATTGAAAGAGATTTATCTGCACCGTATTGGCTCATTTCATTGTATACAGTTGTATTTTGTATTTTTCCAACTGAAAACTTGTTATTCATATTTTTTGATGGGAATTGTCTGTTGTATGAATTCTGATAAGTAATGTAAATTGCCGATAGGATACCGATGAAATAACAATACAAAATGGTGATTTAACAGGCAACTTTGTTTGCTATGTACATGTACTACATTTCACCTATAACAAGAAAGCAGAGTTGTAAGGGGTCACTGATTGTTGTGACTCAAGTCGAGTCGAGTCAATTTAAAAAAGTGACTCGATTCGAGTCGAGTCATTAGGTCAAGATGGTCGAGTAGAGTCACGGTGTGTAGTCGAGTTGAGTCATGTATTTAGCTTGAGTCAACTCGAGTCACTAATAAATAAACACGTTACAGAAACACAAGGTGAAAATCCATGACACCAATGTTTGTTGTATCGTGGAGGAAGGAAAACGTGTACAGACGGTCACTTTATAATTTTCCATATGTGTACTTATTATTCGCCAACATAAACGTGACATGAACCGACACTGGCGTAAGTCGTTTGCTCTTAATTTGGGTTATTTTGATGAGGGACTCGTATCGAATCGACTCATTTGCGTCGAGTCGAGTCATTTACCCATCGGGACTTGAGTCGAGTTGAGTCGCCAACAAAATTTAACTCGATTCGAGTCGAGTCATTGACTAGTCATTACAACTCTGCAAGAAAGTGTTCTATTTTTGTTTCAATACACATGTACAAAGTAAAAGCGCTTGCTCTCATAAAATTACAATTGAGTTGTCTGATATTTCTTTGTGTGGAGCTGCATATCATGCCCCCCTCAACAATGGTAGAACCCACCACTTTGTTGCTAGGGGTGACCTGTTCACTGCTGCACAGTACTGTGTAATTCGAGGCCAACATGTTTTCTGCTCATACGTTTTTAATGTGAATGCGTCAGGGCGCAATAGTTCGTTCAATTTACGCTAAGACCCAGAACTAATTGCAATAGAAATAGATCAAGCGTCAAACAACTTCAAATACATAAACAAACATGTGAACAATCTAATGTTTTCCATTGAGTGGAAGTGTTTTTTTCAAACACTTTTTGGAGACTTTTTGTCCTCGATAAATCTGCCTGGTGACTTGCTTCATATGCCTTTGTAAGCTGTTTAGGATTCAAGACCTCAATTCTATTGCAATTACTTCTCGGTCAGGCCCTAATTTGATGTAAACTGACAGGACTACAATCATAGCGAGTATAAATGAGAGTTTCTTATTTTCCGATAGTGTTTTTGTATCGAGTCTTTTATTTTATTTAATTTATACTTTTTTATTACAATTTTCCACTGGCTGACGGAAAAAAATAAGAACTTGCAAACAATTACAATATCAAAGAGAAAAAAATGTACAAAATAAATTCCTAAAAAGACTAAGGATACATATTTCTTTATTAAGAATTTAACATATCTTGAAAGACAGATTTTTCGATTCTATTTTAAAAACATGCACACTTTGTTTACACTTTAGTTTGGCTCATCGAGGAACATGCACGTTGAACCAATGCGGTTAAGCAAGCCATGATAAAGTGAAATGGCGCCCTCTAGCAGCAATTTGCGTTAATGTTTAAGTTAGGCGATACTTTTAACATGGATGTACACCAACATTGAGCTTCATACGTGTGAAGAATTTGCCCCATACATGTGTGCATAGTTGGAAACCAGAATTGAGCTTCATACGTGTGAAACCTGGGCACGTGCCTATAATTATGGGCACTTGCTAATAATTGGGCACTTTTAGGTTTTAAAAAGGTGGGATTGTGTAAAATACAGCCGAGGATCAACTCCCTGGTTTTGGGGCTTCCACAAAAATTGGGCCCTATTTGCTGGAGAAAGTTGAGAAATACCATTTTGTAAAATGGCAGCAAGTTTCCCTTATGGGCAAGTTAATATATCCTAAATTAATCGTGATCAAGAGGAAATCACGGCTTGTGAGTTCAGGCCTTATTAAATTAAGTAATGTGCATAAGACTGCAGTATATACAAGAGCATGTGTGCTACATGTACAGGTATATGATGTGTCCCGCTAAAGTGTTACAGCCAGAATGGTTGATAAAGTATACTGATGCTTAAAAATCACAATAGGTATTGTCAGTATTCTAAAAAAAAAAAATTTTACGAAGAATGTGAATGCAGTACTAAGCTGGGGTTAATCCATCTACTGTAGTGGGAGTGTGCAGTGAAAACAACTTTAGAATAAACCACTTCAAAACATGATGGGGGTGCATACAACATAGGGTCACTACATCTAGCTCCCCTCTAGATTTGAAGCGTAAACGAAGAAATCGACAATAATTGACTACACGTGGAGCGCGTCATTGGCCGATTCCACAGCGCGTCCGGGAAGTAAAAATGATATGCTGCCAGTGACGTCATTCCAGTGAGTATACAGCTCGATGCCGTGTGGTAGCACCAGAAATTCCCTCTAGAACCCGCCTCGTAGACATGTAGTATGTGGTATGGAACCAGTCTCAGTAACCTTACTTATAGATTTAAGGTTTCCGTCATTGACTGACAAATAACTTAAATAAAGATGAACAATCTACGAAGCAGTCAGTCCGCAGCGCACGCGTTAATGAGGTCATATCCCGAACTTTATTTGCAGGGCCCTCGTCGCAAATCGGCCACGAGATTTACGCGAGTAATTGCGAGAGTTAGACCGCTTTGTTTTCACGAGCTATACGTTGCAAACGAAGCAGTGAATTTTCAAAATAGCGTGGTAAGTGGAAAGCGAACGATTTTCTGAATCGAATGATATACAATATGACGAGATTCAGTATGTTTTTGGCAGAATTTTGTTCACTCGAAGTTAGGGTATGATTTTAAGGAAATTTGTTGTCGTGTGTTTAGTTTCTGCGCCCTGACTGGACTAACAAATATTGCCAAAAATGATCACTACACATCGATAAAGGAAGCAATGATCTTTCGTTTGATATACAATTTAGCCTGTGGCGATATTTTTTTCATGTATTTTGCGACGATTTTCGTGCGCGCGATTTCAACTTTTTCGGCCATGTCTTTCGGCTTGTACACTACGCAGAGCGTGTATTTCATTATGCACACAAGCACATACATATCAGTGTGTGTGTACATGTCAATACCGCAAAGGGAGGACACCTTGCAAACCGAGCGCGTCCTCGGTATGAAATATGGTGAAAAATGGCACTTTCGTGGCCGTTTTTCACTGTTGGTTAAATATCAAAGCGTTTGGGAGGAGTCCTCGGTTGACGCATAAGACCTGACGTGAGGCAGTATGCACATTTTTTACCCCGTCAAAAATAACGCAAAAGGGATTACTCTGAATGGCATAGCGCCCTCCGTTGGTTGCGCGTGTGACAATGACGTAAATGTAAACATATGTACATTACATGTGTACATTACATGCATGACAACATGTCTCTAATTAAACCAGCCCAGACATGTCTTAACTATTATAACGTTGTTTTGGCCTAAGTGCATATTGTAGTTTATGCGAAGACGTGTTCATTTGCAGCTAGCTAGGTGTACCATGGAGCTGGAATAAATGGTAAGTAGAGCAATTGTATTTGGAAGCTTGCATGTTACTCGCTATGAATGAATGTAGCAGAGTATGACATATGGGTATTTCCATAAATAAGGAACACAGTCTGTGACATGTGTATTTTGATCATAAAATCAGTAAAACAACTTTATGTTGAACATTACTTTTTAAAAATTGCATATTGACTAAGTTCCATATAAATGGTGATAAAACAATCATTCTGAACTAAAATTACAGTGGATTAGCTCCAAATAGGGTGGTTTACGCGGAAAAAATAGGGTTCCTCGCGTAAGTGGGACACCGAAATGAAAAATCTTACATTTGGGCATCCTAAAACATGTTTTTTGCTAATTTTATGTTCTTTTCATAACGATTGATCATGTTGCAAGTCAAAAATCCACTTAATTAATCACACTTGAACTAATCCCTAATTTTTGGCCAGGAAAGTGATTCCTGGCGGTTCCTCGTGTAAGTGGGACACCAAATCTTTATTTTTATAATTTTTTTTAATTTGATGCAAAGATGTCAATTTTTATTCATGTATGTGAAGAAACCACAATTCAGAAACAAATCAAGTAGAATTAACAGCAAATAACATGTGATACCATCTAAAAAATGAATCATCAATATGTCCCGACGTAATATTTGATGGGACACCAAGGTCATCTGGAAAAATTAAGAATGACCATAATTTTTAGATTTGATATATTTTCACCACCTATTCTGTCTAAAACTTTAAAACCATGTAAATGCTACAAGAAATGACCAAAAAATAGAGCCACTGCTGCTTGATATGGATTCCACACTCACAGTAAAGGTTCACTTAGTAAGCTATTTTTGGGGACACCAAACCTTACACGAGGAACCCATTTACAGAATTTCGCTCAAATTTTTAAACAAAATTTAAGTTTTAGGTTTCAGCTTATTGTTTTCAAAATTGGTTTGTTATCTATCATTTATGACCATCTGTAATCCATTTTACCATACGATAGGGCTGCAGATCTAACAAATTGACAGTGATGTAAAAATGTCACAGCATTTTGCCCAAAAAAGTGATATTGTCGGCATTTATTCCATCAAAATATACAAGTCCGTTTGTAAAATAAAAATATTTGTTATCTTATTATTGAAGATACACCCCTGCACAACAATATTTAAAAGTAAAAGTGAGCATGGGACTTGGACTTTCTTAGCTATGATCTGGTGAAGTCACTCATGTCACTGAAAATGATATTTTTCCAGTGAGACCTGAATTTATGGAAATACCCATATATGACGTGCTAATTTACGTTGTAATGTAATTTGTAATCAGACATGGCCTCGATCTCTTAATCTAGTCTATAGGATGATATGGGAAGTGAATATGCCTAATTTCAGAATAATATAGAAGTTATAACCAAATTTAACTGCTTTATTTTTCCAACGCAAGCATGAGTTGTTGAGCACCGTGCGAACAAGAAATAGTTAATTGTAGTTATTGTATAAATAATAAAACAAATAAGTAGCCACAATTATTAATATTTAATTGTATTATCAGTTTAATGGTATATTGTTGTTGTATTGTTGTGTAGTCTAGGTGTGGCTGACAGAACTACCATAACAAACATGAAACGAAGTAGTCGTCTTGATGGAACCTTGACAAATCACCAGCATCATGAAGGGGAGAACGTAATCGCACTGTGGCCTCCAGATTCATCATGGTATCCTGCCGTAATAATCTCCTTCACCAAAGGTAAGTGCGGAGCCTCTAAAAGGACATATGACGAAAACAAATGGAATGCCCTCGTAATTTGTGGGTTCACGTTAACCTTGCGTCAAGACCGTGCTGTAAAACATATTTACTTAACCGATTTCTAACAATTGCACAAAATGATTTTGAGCGCAGGAAATTATTTCAAGCGCACAAAAAATAAATGATTTCGAGCACACAAATTATTTCGAGCTCATGAAATTATTTTTTTCGAGCGCACGGGAAATTATTTCATGGGCACGAAATGATTTCGTGGGCAAGAAATACAAAACTAAATTTATTTTGTCACGGTGATTACTATTCGTCATATGTCCCATTAGGGGTTCCGTAGGTAAGAAATGTAATCCATAATGTAGAATCCCATTTGTCACACATAAATTAAGACAGCTGTATACCCTCTTACATCCCCCATGACATGTACCACATGTAAATAAACAATGCCATGTTTTCCTAAACTTGATTCCTCCCCCCCCCCCCCCCCCTTCAGAACCAAAAATATATATGATCTGTAAACAACAAATACTTTTCAACATTCCACTCCCAATTGCATGTAATCCCTTTAAAGTTTAATTAGTTGAATTTGTGGCTTTCTTATCAGGAAAGTACTGCGTCCGGTACACTGATGGTGTGACACGCTGCCTATTTGAGCACCAGGTGAGAAAATTACCATAGAATGCATTAATTAACAACAGACAGGTTAGGAAGAATACAAATGAAATGCGTAATTCTTCCAAATAGGCACTTGGGGAGACAAACTAGCGTAAGTTTTTAGGTAATAAGGAGACAGTGGCACTTAGGGATACATTTTAGTGTCTCCCTAAGTGCCTTAGAAGTCTTAGAAGTCGTATAATGAATGCACATGACACAAATTCTCATTTGAATTACATATCTTTTTATGAAGAGGATAAATACCGGTATGTCGTCAGTTAAGTTGCACATCAAGGGCGGATGTTGTTGCTTGTGATGGTGTTAAAATGGATAGTATATTTTAGAGATAACCCAACGAAATTGTTATTTGTTTAAAATTAAATGTGATTTTGATTTGATTTGTATGCCAGGTGGCCCATCCGATTTTCTCAAGTCTGCACTTAAATGGTTCAGACAGTCTACAAAGCAGTTCCAATTGGGATGATGGCCCACAGGCTGATTCTGGTACAGGACCTGCCGTTCGTCCTGCTCCATATGAGGTAATTCACACACACTCAACTTGTTTTCAGAACCCAAATATTCACTCTGGGTGCCCAGAAGCCAGAAACAAATTTATAAATCAAGTGTTTTTTTGCAAGCACCCCCCTCCCCTTCACCCCCCCCCCCCCCTTCACCCCCCCCCCCCCCCCCACACCCACCCCTCCCACCCCTCCCCACTCCCCCTCCTCCCCACTCCCTCTCCTTCAGAGGGGCAACTAGTCCGAGGCAATTAGGCATGTGCATCTACCCCTAAAGAAAATAACAGTGGTGTTTGGGGTTTTTTCCACTCGTTCTAAATCATAAACGTTTTCTGCATCCGGCAACATAGAAAGTAGTAAGATTTTGATTCATTAGTGAACTTGTTTTCTGAACCCTATCAAATATTCACTCTGGGTGCCCAGAAGCCAGAAACAAATTTGTAAATAAAGTGTTTTTTGCAAGCACCATCCCCCCCCCCCCCCACACCCACCCCTCCCCTCCACACCCACCCCTCCCCTCGCCCTCCCACCCCTCCCCAAAGAAATTGTTATTTGTTTAAAGATGGACTACAACGGAATAATGATAAAGGCTGTGTTGCTGTTTTTTGTTCGAGAAATGTATAATGATTACTAATATATCATTAGTATTCAATAAATCTTGTTCCTTCATGCAAAAAACAACAAAATTGATCGGCGTTCTACGACCCAGAAAAACTAAGTTTCAGCAAAAGCCCTTAACTCATGAATAATTCATACTTTGTGTGTGACGTACTACCCATGAAAACGCATACATATGGTGGCCCTGAAGGGACTCCGCAGATCGCGAATATTGACGTCAAATTTGACGTCAATATTCGCGACTTTTGGGGAAAGTCGTGAATATCGACGTCGAATTTGACGTCAATATTCGCGACTTTTTTGGAAAGTCGTGAACTAATATTGACGTCAAATTTGACGTCGATATTCGCGATCTGCGGAGTCCCTTCAGGGCCACCATGTATGCGTTTTCATGGGTAGTACGTCATCACTTTTCGCTGGTTTACAAGTCCGCTGGTACTATATCGTGGATTTCATTGTGGTTTTCAGTGGATCTTTGCCGGGAACCAGTACAGGGCGGGACATTTCAAAATCGAAGAATCGAGGTCTAATTTTGTCGGTCAAATTGCAACAAAATTATTTAGAGAAAAACATGACCGTAACAATAAAGTGTTACCTGAACACAACATAAACAAGGTCCGATAATAAATTTAATGTGTGAGTTTTCGTTGTAGTCCATCTTTAAAATTAAATGTGATTTTGATTTGATTTGTATGCCAGGTGGCCCATCCGATTTTCTCAAGTCTGCACTTAAATGGTTCAGACAGTCTACAAAGCAGTTCCAGTTGGGATGATGGCCCACAGGCTGATTCTGGTACAGGACCTGCCGTTCGTCCTGCTCCATATGAAGCCTCAAGTTCCGAGTCACAGAGATCATCAACCGAGGCTATTGAGACCGGTCACATAACGGTCATGGAGACCAGCAATGAAAGTGGGCACAGGAAATGGGACAAGAAACACTTTTGCTTTTTCTGTGAAGTACCTCAATCTAAGTTGCCCCGTCATCTCCAGTCATGTCACAAAGAAGAGAGCGAAGTTGTAGAGATTGCGTCTGAGACCAACCCAAGTGCCCGTAAGATACTTCTGTGGAAAATCCGCAATGTTGGTAATCATAGGCACAATTGCCAAGTCCTTCGGAAAGGCCGGGGTGCACTTATTGTAGGATATAGGCCTAATCATAAGGTAACTCCACATGCATACGGACCGTGCATATATTGTTATGGCTATTATGTGCGAAGTGATCTCTGGCGTCACCAGTGCCCACTGAAACCTGCACTCCCTGCACACTCGCATGGTAGCACTACCACAACTCCTCTGCGTAGACGTGTTGCTCACAAGAGTGATTTGTTAAAGCCTCCACCTGTCGGTGTGTCTTTCCAGTTGAACCAGGTTCTTAGTCCAATGAAGAGAGATGAGGTGACTCTGCTGGCCAAGAATGACACTTTGATTGTGGAAGTAGCCAAGCGGGAATACGCGAAACTCGGGCACGATGTAGATCAACATGGCTACATCCGAAACAAGATACGGGAATTGGGTCGTCTTGTCATACAACTCCGCAAAAATACACACCAGCCAAATGCATCACTTGAATTATTTGTCCACCCCCACTACCTGAATGATATCATCAAGGCTGTTTACGGTATTGCTGGCTTTAATGAAGACAAGCAGTTGTATGATGTTCCGTCTCTAGCTTTAAAGATTGGACATTCCATCAAGAAGTGTGCACTCATACTTAAAGGAAATGCTCTAGAGTCTGGCCAAAAGCTAAAAGCGCAACACGCTGAAGAATTTCTGCAGTTGTGCGAACTGACCTGGCGAGACCGTGTATCCACCCATGCACACAGAACACTGTATCAAGAAAAGCGCAACAAACCTAAAATTCTGCCGACAAATGCTGATGTGAAAATGTCGGCGTTCCTCCATGAAGCTGGCAACAGGGAAGTGGAACTTGTCCAGGATGCTCGGGGCGAACAAATTGGACCAGCTTGGAAGAGATTGAATGAAGTCGCACTGTGCCACCTTATTATGTTCAACCGCAGAAGGCAAGGGGAAGTATCAAAGATGAAACTAGAAGACTTTCAGAAGCACACAACAGCTAGTGTCAACGGGGAATGCCTGCTGACTGATCTTGAACGGCATCTGTGCAAGATGTTCAGAGTTGTCGAAATAGTTGGCAAGAGGGGTCGAACTGTTCCTGTGCTTCTCAGCAATGAGGTGGTGGCGTGGTTGAGTGCTCTGATTGCGAAGAGAAATGAAGCTGGAGTCGCCCACGACAACACCTACTTGTTTGCACGATGTTCTTATGGAGGTACAGGTCATATAAGAGGATGTGACTGTATAAGACTGTATGCAGACATGGCAGGCCTTGACAATGCTGCCAGCATCCGTTCTACAAAACTTCGTAAGCACGTGGCAACCGCATCGCAAATTCTTGCCTTGAAGGAACATCAACTTGAAACACTTGCAAACTTCATGGGTCATGATTTGCGTGTCCATCGTGAATACTACCAGTTGCCAGATACTGTGCAGAGGGTCACCAAACTTTCTAGGCTTTTTCTCAGCTTGGAGAGGGGAAACTTGCCTTCCCAGCAGGGCAAATCCCTGGATGAACTGCATGTCACCGGTGGTAAGGACACCGTTGTTTTAAATTATTTACTCAACAGCAAAAGAAAGACATTAATTATTGCTTTTGTTGAAAAATACTTGATCAGTAATTACTATTCACTAATACATCTTCAACAGCGAAAGAAATGCAAGAAATAACATTTTGTTATCAGTTCACAATATATGATAACAAATGGTATACGTGTTTTTGTGCATTTCTTTTGCTATTGCTCCTGCATTACAGAACAATAAAGAGAAATAAAGAAAAATAGAAAGAAACAGACCACAGAAATTTGACAAGAGTTGAGTCCACTTTTCTGAATTTACATGCAGGACAACAACCAACTGTCAGGTATGTGTGCATTAATCTAACAAAAACTGCTCTTTGTGACTTGCAGAAGGCTTCACTAGTGACGAGGACAGCGATAACAGCAGTGACAATTCCTCTGATGTGCCCAGTGAAAACAGTAAGTTTAGGCTTTTATGTGTCTGTATTTTAACCAGTTCGCGCCGGATGACGTATATAAACGCAAAAAATTTCCAAAATTCAAAACGGATGACGCATAAACACGCCAAGTTCAAGTTCGGAAATGTATGTCAGCAGCGCGCAAGGCCGGAAATGCGTGGGTGTGCTTCCCGGCACTATCAGCCTGAACCCGCTTCGGATCGACTTTCGTTAAAAATAATCCCGCCCGTGGGCTCGGCGATGTTAAAATAATCCCGGCGCAAACTGGTTAAGTCGGGCTGTCTTTAAAAAAACAATTGTCTGTCTGTCCATTTGTTTGTTCATCTGGCTATCGGGCTGTCTGAATTAAAAGTGCCTAAATATCTGTGTTTTATATCGACTTGTTTCCTATTTGACATTAGGTACTCGACAGACTCCTATCAGTGTTCCATCTGGAAGTCTGGCATCTCTGAACAACTCGAGACGAGTGAAACGTCGTCCCTGGACTGCCGAGGAGAAGGGAGACGTTACGAAGGGTTTGCAGAAATTCTTTCTGCTGAAGAAGCTTCCTGGCAAACGAGACATCGAAACATCCTGTCTTGTGGCACTGCAGACACGAAGCTGGAGGAACATCAAAGACTTTTGTCGGAACAAAATGAAGCTTCATCAAAGCTAAGCAGGGTGTTTCGTCAGTTCACATACATGTACGGATGCGTCAGAGTACTTGACTATTTAGAATTTGCAATCGCAATGATGACTTTAGAATGCACATCAATATGAAACCAATGGACAACCAGCATTTTAGTGTCGTGTCCTCACTTTGATAGGTGTAATTCACACACACTCAAGTGTCCTCCATTGGATAGAATGACAAGTATGCCCTCAGTGTGGTAGTGTCTACATGTATGCGTGTACATGTAGGTGTAACTTTTATTAATTCTTTTGGGTTATTTTTTGTAACCCTAAAAGTCCTCAATCCTCCAACAGGTGAAGGGTTGAGGACTGTTGGGGTTAATGCAATTCGCCATATCACACAAGGTCGAGGCCACACAAGGTGGGGGCTACTACTAAGGGAAGATGGAACAGAGGAACCAGCTCTTCACACTGAAAAAAGATCCATGCTTCCCCAGATTTCTTTCACAATGCGAATAGAGCTTGAAGGGGTAACTAGTCTGAGGCAAGGCATACGCCTCTACCCCTAAAGTAAAATAACAGTGGTATTTTGTTTTGTTCACTTGCTCCAAATCATAAAAGATGTCTGCATCCGGAAACCTATAAAATAACATTTTTTTAAAACTTTTTTTCAGAACCCTATCAAATATTCACTCTGGGTGCCCAGAAGCCAGAAACAAATTTGTAAATCAAGTGTTTTTTGCAAGCACCCCCCCCCTTTACCCCCCGCCCCCCCCCCCCCCCTTTACCCCCCCCTTTACCCCCCCCCCCCCTTTACCCCCCGCCCCCCCCCCCTCTCCCACACCCACCCCCTCCCCCTCCCACACCCACCCCCCCCCCCCCCCTCCCACCCCTCCCCACTCCCTCCCCACTACCCCTCCTTCAGAGGGGCAACTAGTCCGAGGCAATTAGGCATATGCGTCTACCCCTAAAGTAAAATAACAGTGGTGTTTGTTCTAAATCATAAACGTTTTGTGCATCCGGCAACATAGAAAGTAGTAAGATTTTGATTCATTAGTAAACTTTTTTTCTGAACCCTATCAAATATTCACTCTGGGTGCTCAGAAGCCAGAAACAAATTTGTAAATAAAGTGTTTTTTGCAAGCACCATCTCCCCCTTCCCCCCCTTTCCCCCCTTTCCCCCCTTTCCCCCCTTTCCCCCCTTTTCCCCCCTTTTCCCCCCTTTTCCCCCCTTTTCCCCCCTTTTCCCCCCTTTTCCCCCCCTTTCCCCCCCTTTCCCCCCCTTTCCCCCCCTTTCCCCCCCTTTCCCCCCCTTTCCCCCCCTTTCCCCCCCTTTTCCCCCCCTTTTCCCCCCCTTTTCCCCCCCTTTTCCCCCCCTTTTCCCCCCCTTTTCCCCCCCTTTTCCCCCCCTTTTCCCCCCCTTTTCCCCCCCTTTTCCCCCCCCCTTTTCCCCCCCCCTTTTCCCCCCCTTTTCCCCCCCTTTTCCCCCCCTTTTCCCCCCCTTTTCCCCCCCTTTTCCCCCCCTTTTCCCCCCCTTTTCCCCCCCTTTTCCCCCCCTTTTCCCCCCCTTTTCCCCCCCTTTTCCCCCCCTTTTCCCCCCCTTTTCCCCCCCTTTTCCCCCCCTTTTCCCCCCCTTTTCCCCCCCTTTTTCCCCCCCTTTCCACCCCTTTCCACCCCTTTCCACCCCTTTCCACCCCTTTCCACCCCTTTCCACCCCTTTCCACCCCTTTCCACCCCTTTCCACCCCTTTCCACCCCTTTCCACCCCTTTCCACCCCTTTCCACCCCTTTCCACCCCTTTCCACCCCTTTCCACCCCTTTCCACCCCTTTCCACCCCTTTCCACCCCTTTCCACCCCTTTCCACCCCTTTCCACCCCTTTCCACCCCTTTCCACCCCTTTCCACCCCTTTCCAATGTTGGAGATGTTTGCCGGTCCGTGCGCACAAAGTGGAACCGCCCAAAATGAACAACACTGAACAGGGGGGCGCGGGGGTTACGCTTAACCCCTGACCAAAATTAGTGAACAGCGTGTACAGAAATCGATAAATCTTGGTTTCCGCACAACAAATTCCAAAGTGTTTGCTTGGCATTTCGGCCGATGCTTTTGGGCAGCACAACAACCATTTTACAAAGTGGAAGTATAAAAAAAAATGTACACAGTCACCAGTATTCATTTAAATTAATGTACATTTTATTGTTCAAGTGCATTTTTTTTTAAATGTACATTATATATTCAGTTTTTTTTCGTTTGGTTTTAGAATTTCAATTTCATTATGTTTTAAAGTTTGCTTTTGTTTAATTTTATTATATTACTTTTGGAGGGGGCGGGCAATTGCAGAATTGGCATCATCATTTGTATTTGCTTTTTCAAACCACCATGGACAGTTCTATAAAGGAATACTACCTCTGAACAAACTTAGGACCTTATTTTTAATAATATAATTGTTTTTGTAAACACTCTAATGCCTAATGCTCATCTAAAAAAATTATGATTGTTGTTAATTGTACTATGTTTGTGACATGACAGTATAGACATAAACATGGAAGTCTACAGTTAAATTGTAGATGTTTGCAATCGTGCTGAAAACCACCTTTTCACATTGTATGACAAAGATTGCCGTAATTAGAAGAAAAAAAAAACCTGTTTAACATAGAGTTTTCCTTCAAGTGTTACAAACAAACAAGCGATATCTAAAAATCAGTACCAGTTGTGTAGCATAGTACATGTACATTTTATCTGGCAATAAAAACAATCAGTTCTTAATTGCGGAAAACTAATTCATGTTTCTTGGTCTTGATTTTGTGTTGAGGCTACCTTTACTTAAAAGGTAGAATACACCATTTGCAGATATCGAAAGAATTTACTACCTAATTATTAAAAGATATCTCATCATCTGAAAGTTAATAATTAATAATGATTGGAGGCATCCAGCAAATGGAGTGCGCTAGATGTCCTTTAATTATTCTGAAAAATATAATTTTATTTAAAAAAAATTGCGATCGCGAAAAAACACAATTAACATAAGATCAACTGCTCGACGCCGGTTAAAAATAAACGCTGTTTGTGCTTTTCTCGGCATGCACGATTGTCAAACTTCGGACATAATTTACTTTAAACTACACCCCCCAAAATCCACCCATTCATGATAATTCAAGCTATTACCAATGGTGTATCCTATCTTTAAGTAATGATGTACTAAATTCCTTATTTCACCAGGGTAGACCCTATAATTTATCTAAATACACCGTGACCTTGAGTAAAACTTGTTTAGTTGAGAGAATATTTGTAAAGCAAATAATATATTTAGTGAAAAAACATTTGGGCGGGGGGGGGGGGGGGGGGAATTTAAAAAAACTCACATTTGTACCATTTGTCTTATTGTCTTATTTAACCTCTCATTCTAAAAATACATATAATAATCAATCTTTACCCAATATCAGCGACGCAAAGCAGCGCGTACAAAGTGGAACGCGCTTTTGTTGGTCTTCAGGAATTTGGTAGTGGAATGGAAAAACCTTCCAACGGACAGCCATCATTTCAGTTTCCCTCTCATCTACAGCCCCACCCTGGACAAGCACAAGTTGATGTTTCCCAGTACAAAAAATTGGGGTGTCATTTTCTAAAACTAGATCTCGTGCAAAGTAGGATTTAGGGGCCGGAAGGTGGACAAGTTGACCTTCTAGTAATAGAAGAAGGTCTTGCCAGGGTATCATTTGTTGAGTCCAACGAAAGTCATTGAGAAAGAGGACTTCTGCCTGCTCAGCACCAATCCACGCAAACGTGGTTGTTGCTGGGTTGGTAAATGTTTTATAGATTTTGTTGAGTGGATTTAATAAAAATGTTTTTCCGCAATTTGCTGGGCCAGTAATCATTATGTTACGATATTTTCCCCTGCCTTTGTCCAGAAGCGTGGCAACTGCTTCTGTAAAAGTCTGTTCGAACACACCATTGTTATGCAGAACGTCTTTAGCACATCTCAGCCAGTCGCCATGACAGACACATTTATCGACTTTATGACACTTCTCCAGTATTTGAAGTCGAGTCAGTCTCGATCGCTCTAGTAGTGGTTCAGCTTCCGCCATGTCCCAGGCGTCCTTTAAAAAAAATGGGAAGGGGGAAGGGGGGGGGGAGGGAGAGAGAAAAAAAACCACACAATAACATTACTGGATGAATTTACAACAGGCTTCGAACAGTCAGGCGAAGGAGTTCTACTTTTTCCAGACAAAATAAATAAGCATGAGAGATATATACTATTAGGGCTTATTAACGAATTTTCAAAGAGTCGTATAAATAATAATTGTTGTTGTTGTTGTTGTTTCTATTGTGGGATTCTGCGACCCTCATCAATATGTACACAGCTAAAGTGTAATGAAAAATTTGTGGAAATCTGAGTTTATTAAAACACTAATTTGTTAGCAAAGATGGTGTGTACCTCAAATTATTTGATGTTCATTTTAATGCAGCCTATAGGCTATGTGTTACCTTTAGTACTTGGTTGACAACTCTCTCGCCCCTGTTGATTATAAACTCGGCCAGGTCGGTTTTCCCCATCGTTTTCTGTTTGTTGGCAAAGGCCAACAACTCCAAGCGTGACTTGATGCCTTTGGAGACCATGATTTGGCCGACGTCGTAGGCCGACAACCGGGATCGACGCTTTTTCTTGGACGGTTGTTCCGTATCTTCTGCAGACCGCTTCACGACCGCGTCATGACGCACTTTAGAGGCCTGGGCTGTCCTAGGCGGGTCCGCGTTTGTCAAATCGGGATGGCCGGGTGACTGTATTACAAGTTCGTCTTCCTTCATGACATACTGCCATGCGCTGAAATAATTGGTGTGATTGGACGAAAAGTTCACTCTGATACCGTTCACATCAGCTAAACGATTTCGCACTTGTAGCCAGCGCATGGCAGCTTGAAGTTTAACCGCCATGTGATAGTGAAAACCCCCGTTTATGTGAGGTTCCTTGCAGCAAGACCAGCACACGACATGCACCGGACTAAAAGCTTGCACGACTTTTCCCGCAAATGTCGCTCGATCTGGTATGACCCTATCGTCTGCCTGGCTGTAGGTAATCAAGTAGACTTGTCGCACTTGACGGTCCGCCAGTGGCATTAATTCCACGTTGTTGTCCATGGTGGTTCGAGTGCGGCCAAAATGTAGACCAAGTGCCCGGATAGATGTCGATGATGCCAATTCTGCAATTGCCCCAATGACACTACACGACCGGCGGCTTATATAGCCTTGCAATTACCCAGCACCAAATTTTCTCCATGCTAGAACAATCAACTACAATGTACATTCAAAACTACACGTGTCTCGTTGGACAAATGTTACTTAACTCTTAATGACGTCATATTATGTACACCTGTCAAGTTGGCACCCTGCCAACGTCGTAGACCGTCACGGTCAACCCTTGACGGTTGACAGTCGGCAAAAAATGGTTTTAAATGTGATTGTATGAATCTTTTTCTTATTTGTCTTGTCATGAGAGTTTCAAATGTGCCGTCTGACCAATAGATGGTTTTGTGGTTGCAATGTGTCTTAATTCGCTGGGAAGCTTGAGTAAACGTGAACGGTTAACCCCTACTGGTAAAGTAAGATAAGAATTATTATTACTTTAAACACAGACTTATGGTTTACCGTTGAATAAAACAATGATTTCACGGATTCTCGTAAGTCAATATACCGAAAGTAACATTATATTGTTTTTTGACGCTGCAAAGTCACTGTTAAAAAACAGACATTCGTTTGGAGGCGTCCGGTTATCTTGAATTAGTCATGGTAAATCGTGGTGCCTCCTCTTTGGTCTATCGTGTCGACCGTTAGAAACTCCACCCACCCCTTTCTAACCGCAAAATATAATTTACCTATATGATCAGCGTGTGTAAGGCCTTTGAAATTAATAGGAGACACTCTAAACAGGAACAAAATGCTGGCGGCCTAGACACATTTTTATCATTTTCAATATGTGGGTCATCACGAGGAATATTGGTCCAAATTTGTGTCGGAAATATTGTTAGAATCGGAAAGGGTTAATGGATGCGTCGTTACGTAATTCTTATTATCTCTACTCAAAATCAATGCAGTGGCTTAGCTAGCCAGCGCTATATAAAAGCATGATTGAAAAGTTTAGTCAGTCGGTGTAGTACGGCCCGTCTGGGTGCGTGTACATGTACGTGTGCTGGATATGTACTAGATGGAGATTGCACAGTAGCCATTATTACAGTAGCTACAGTAGCCACAGTAGCCGTTATTACGAAGCCTTTTTCAATGACGTCATTTTCGACCAATGAGGGCGCAGGAAGACTATGGACTGTCATGGCGGGATGTTCCGTTTGTTAATTTACTGAGAACGTTATAATTTTCTGCGCCCTGACTGGACTAAGTTAAAATCAACCCCAAAACTACAGTTTTGTGATAGAATATGAAATTATCTTTAACATCAGTGTGAAATTGGGTTGTGGCCGCTGCCAGAAAATGGACTAAATTCGTCTTTTTTTAAAGGTCAATTTGTTGGTTCGGGAGCTTTTTTTACGTTATAAATGTCACCCTCTAAATGTCATATAATTTCCAATCTGATTTGATAATATAACAAAATGTTTCCTTATCCAAAATAAAATATACATAATATTGACAGCCAGTGAATAAAACGGATGTTTCGGACCAAATTCCAGGCGTTGTCGCCAGCTCATTAAGTATTCAAAAACGAGGTCACGCACAAAGTGCCATGCATAAATCGCACATAAAAGGAACGGCTTTTCAGTGCGCTGCGGACTGACTGCGAAGGCCGTTATTGACAAGGCAGTGAATATTTATGAGGTGTAGTATTAAATACAGCATACTTTATTTCTGGAAAATAGTGGGAATTACTGGTCTTTCGGTGAAGGTCAGCTCGACTACCTCCCTCTGCTTCGCGTCAGGATGTAGTCGATCTGACCTACACCTTGGGACCACTAATCCCACTTGTTCCCCTCAAATTATGCTGTACATGTATTTGTATATTACTATAGTTCAGCGTGGAAATATAAAGTTCATGTAGAGGAACGATATTCCAAGCATCCACTATACTAGGCCAGCGTACATGTCTACCCATGGAGGAAGGACTAGAAGGAGTTGCAACAACCAGAGATCAAAGACTGCACCGCGGTCGTAAAAATACTGCGGTTAGATACTCATCGGGAAGCATTATGAGATTGACGACACATGCGCCATGCGCCTGCACCATGTTGGCGGCGTACGGACAAGACGATTTTGTAACGGCTCCGATTTATGTGATAAACATAAAACTAACAATTTGAGATAAAGAATCCCAATCCAAAATACAAAATAAAACAAACAAATTGTAACAAAAACATTTGAAATCATGATGTTGTCATGTTCATGGTATTTACATTTAGGACAGGGCAGGACATTTCGAGAACTTATTGTCTAATTCGCTGCGCTTAAACGCGAATAAATTATTTTCTGACGCACCTGCGCACCTGAAATAGAAACAATGAAATACAATATTTGACCTTCTGAATAGGAATTCCGCTTTACCGCAGCAGCGCAGGACAGGTTCAGCTCGGTGCGTTTGTGACTTGGTGGGGCATGTCAACTTCGGGTATAGCAAATCGCTTACATGTCTCTATACCTACCTTTTTAATGAAGATCATTTACTTACCAAGTCTCTCCCCGTCTAGTTAGATTATACACTAGATACGGATCATAAAGTGAACTACAGTTTCCAGCTTTATGAAAGGTTTGTGCTCTCAAAAGGATGTCCTGTAACTAAGAAAATTGATACATAAATTATTTCAACAAAAAATTTAGTATGTCCTGACTGCGTATGCGAAAGGCGTGAGTGGCGCGAACGCATTCAAGCTTGCCACTTATAGGCAAGCTATTCTATGACTTATTGTCATTTAAATAACCTGGTTACACCTGTGTGCACCTGTCTGCACCTGTCATTGTGCTTCTGTTTCTTAAGAAAATATATTTATTGTCTAATTCGCTGCGCTTAAACGCGAATAAATTATTTTCTGACGCACCTGCGCACCTGAAATAGAAACAATGAAATACAATATTTGACCTTCTGAATAGGAATTCCGCTTTACCGCAGCAGCGCAGGACCCGCAATTTCCCTCTGAGGATTAAAGAACGGGTTTGAAATAAACAACAGTCTGTTCAATATGCTGGTTTCTGTTATTTATTTATTACTTTTTCATATTCCCAGATTTAAGGAGACTGACATCCTTGAATCAATTGAATCGTGTACATATCCGTCTTTGGCAGTTTCTGAGCGCCAACGTCCGTGCTTTTTGAACAGTCTATCTGGTACTCCACAATTTGCCGCTGCAGAAGCTCCACCCGATCTCAGGCTGTGCAAAGAATACTGTTTGGGATCTTCGCCGATAGCTTTCACTGCTTGCTTCAGAATTTCTCTGCACCTAGTGTATGAGAGTTGTTTCGATTTAAGTTTATAAGAGTCATCTTTTTTACAATAGGACAGTCCTGGAAGAATAAACTGATCGGAAACTCTAGCTTCAAGTAGACCTGCCTTGGATAAATATCGTGAAAGCATCGAGATAGGGCATGTGGGCTTCCCAGTGGAAGCAACAATGACATGTGCACCCTGTCTGTAAATGTCAGTCTTGCTTTTCTCTATGAAAATGCTATCAATTTATGTCATTTTTACGTAGGGTAACAAGCAGTCTAAGTTACATTCACATTCTCATTCTCCTCTCAGGAGACATTGGTTTAATAATCTGTCATAAAGCTTTTTAATTTACAAGCAAAACATCTTCCCTGTTCCTCTCAGGAACAACTCCTTCAGTAAGGAGTTCAATATACATTGTGAGCGGACAGAAAAAGCTTTCATGTTATTCTGATTACGTATACTACATTACATTGTAGTTCACCAATCGGTATCAGTAAGAAGCATTTAATCTAATGGCCAATACTGGACTATTAAATGAGTCTGATCCAAAAATGGATCTCGAATTCCTGCCTTGTACAAAAACGCCTTGTGGATTATCAATTTTAATTACTTTCTTTACAAGTGAGCGGAACTCACTATAATCTGAAAACAGAATAGGCCAGAAAACTGCCGATGGCCAATGAGGTACGACTAACGTACCAGCTGCTCTACAGGCATTCATATGGAAAATGGTTTCTGGAACTAAGTGTATTGGTGGGACTAACCAATTGTTCTCACTTCCCCAGTGGGAAGAAAATGCGTCAACTCCGGACGTACCTGGGCACCAGTATTTGGAATTAAATTTGGCTAAATTAGCATTTAAATTATCGGCAAACCTGTCAATGGTATGGGGACCAAAAATGGAATCGGTGAATTTAAAGAATAAATGGGAAACGCCCCAGTCGTCGAAATCTATTATTCTGCTAATCTCATCCGCGGTTTCATTAACGTTTCTAGGGATCCACTGAGGCATTAGGACAATGCCGTTCTCTTTGCAAAGCCTAAAGATATTAACGCTCAGCATGTGGAGTTCGATATTCATAGATCCGCCTTGCAAAATAGCGACAACGGCCTGGTTATCGGTAAACATTTTTACATTCATAGTGATAATGTTACGTCTAAAGGCTAAAAGTGCAGTTGCAACACCTTCCAACTCTCGCCAAGTTGAACTTTTTCGTTCCTCTGTTTCTGACCAAGTTCTATGATTGATTACATTTGTGCCCTGAATAAACGCTCCGCAACCCGTGTTGCTTGCATCGCTAAAAACCATGACATTTGGAACCGTGTGAGTGATCAGGCTCCGGTTATTATACACCGTTAGGTTAGACTTCCAAAAGAATAATTCTTGTATGGCCAGGCTACCTGCAGAAATTGTAATATTGTTGTCCCAACCTGTTCTGTTGTTGATTTCATGATGAAGAAACCTCGTCATTAGTTTAGTCATAGGACCGATCACGGGCATGCATGATATAATCTTGCCTGTGACTGATGCCAGAATTCTGGCCGTAGTGTGTGGTAGTAAATTTACCAGGGTATTTATTACGTCTAAGGTATTTCGGATTCTTTTGTCCGTAATAGCAATTGTGCCGTTAGAACTGTCCCAACGTATGCCCAACCATTCTATGCTTTGTGTTGGGGACCAGTGCGATTTCTCTTTATTCGGAACTAAACCAGTCCTAATCAAATCATTCTTAATCCTCTTAGAGGTAATAGTAGCCGCAGTTTCATCTGGGGCTCTACACCAGCCGTCATCTAGGTATACAACAATGAAAATACCTTGGGATCTCCAGTGTTTAACTAGCGGTCGGAGACATTTAGTGAAAACATAAGGTGCACTTTACCCGCCTATTTGACTCAATTGCCACTATACTACTTCTCCGTACTATTTACTGATCTAGTAACTCTGGCACGACGCAATTAATTCTGAATTCATATACAAACAATGTATCCAAACCAACCTGTATCTCTCTCTTCCTTGCTTGCTATTGTTTGGGTCTTAGCGCTTACTGATGCTTGCCTGCAAGAGTGCAGACGGCCCGCGGGTTGGACGTCCGAGTGGGCAGAAGCGTCTCCAATGACCGGAACGGCCGCAGCCGAAGCAGATGTCGGATGTGTTGGCTTGTGTGCGGCCAAAGACCCTTCTGTCGAATTGTAGAGGGCCACGAAAAAATTAAGCAGTAGAAGTAGGCTGAGACTGAGATGGTGTCGTTGCCTGCCGTTTTTGCGACGCTGTTGTTTGGCCAAGTTGTCGCTTCTTGCGCAAGGCTCTTGTTTGGGCTGCTCGTATTTTCTTGTCATCGTCGCTATCGGATGCAAGTTCGTCAGACTCGTATTCTTCAACTGCGCCCCACCCTGCCTCACTCTTATCTGCTAGGCGTATCAATTTATTTCTTTTCTTTATATCTTTAATTATAGGATCTAGTGCTTGCCCAACTTCGTCGTACTTTGCTTTAGAGACTAGGCGCTGTGCTTCCTCTACCTTGTCGGAAATCTCCTTATTGAATTCCCACTGCTTCTTGTTCCCCTTAAATTTAAACGTGGGTTGTGCAGCCGGTTTTGGGCCGAGGATGCATATCTTGTGAAGCCGGTGCTTGGTCCGTTATCTGTTTCTTGAAAGTGCTTAGTTTGCCGTCAAAATAGTTCTTGAAGGAATCAAGCAGGGCAGAGAACGCTGGTTGAGCCGGCCCGGCCGGGGCGTGGCCTACCGCAGTACTCGGGTGGTTTTCTTCCGTCATCGGTTGCACGTTACAGTACAGCAAAAAATTTAGTATGTCCTGACTGCGTATGCGAAAGGCGTGAGTGGCGCGAACGCATTCAAGCTTGCCACTTATAGGCAAGCTATTCTATGACTTATTGTCATTTAAATAACCTGGTTACACCTGCGTGCACCTGTCTGCACCTGTCATTGTGCTTCTGTTTCTTAAGAAAATATATTAGTTCGGTGTGACTGAAGCATTATCTTCTAGAACACTGTGTACACTTGTAACACAATCTGTGATAATATCCTCATCTATAAATAAGCAACCTTAAGTCTGTGAATGCTGATTTGGTCTTTCTTACCATTCACATCAAGCGTGAAAAACATTTATATGGTGCTTGTAATGATTTACGAACAGAGTCCACACGCAGCCAGACATATTGACAATATTTGAAGTCTTTGTGTATACTTTAATATTCTTTGTACTTGGTCTGGTTAAAGCTGGCCGCAAAGATGCCATATGTTGTTTCAAACGATTGACACAATTGGAAGAATCTGCTGGTATTTTTGTATCATTAGATGATTCAATAAGCTCACAAGGAAGGGTAAGAGTAGTGTCAATAACCATCTCGGCTACTGAACACCTCAGGTCGCTTTTAAATGCTGTGCGGATACCTAAAGGTATAAGAAAATGTTGCAAATGACTAACAAACCTTTTTAAAGAAAAAAAAAACTTTAAAAACAAAATCAATGGGTTTTCATGGGATTCGATTTCGCGCCTTCAGATTTATAATCCTGTGCATTATCCACTACGGTACAGCAATGTCTCGTCCAGTTGCATAATTCTATAATGTGATAGCTCTTTCGTGATACGTTAAAAAAGTCGGGTCTCGTACAGGACACGTCCAATATTTTTAAAACCATCTGATGACAACAATTTACAAAAGGTCGTTTTCCAATACCCCAGCTATAGGCTCCGACACCATCACCATTGCCTAACTTTCAAAACCTTTTTAAAATACTTTCTCACAGGTGTTCAGACTTTACAGGCGAAATGCCAATGTGCCATTTTTCATTTTATTTTTGGTTGGGTTGGCCCGTGGCGTTTTTGGAGAATTATCACTCTAAGAAGACCACCGGGTACCCCAGCTAGTGTTAGATACAAAATACAAAGGAGTACACAAAATATAGATTTTGTTTTGTAACGCAACTCATAATATTTGCGACTTCATTACGAGGCAAATGGTGACTTTGCTTATGAGAATACTTTATTCGATAGAGTTAAAAATTGTTTTAACATGCATGCTGATTTTTCTTTGTTGAAATGCATTGTCAGTCCATCGTTTAGACGAAGATTTGTTTGTTCCTTTAAGAATGTAGACTGTGTTTGAGCCATGGTATTTGTGATAGTGTAAAGACAGTTTTGTATCGTAACGAATCTCCTGATAATGATAATCTTGACACTCTTGGTCGACTGCTCAGTTCATTTTGACAGTCCTTTGGTTTGTCTGGGCAGCCGTGCTCTTCTGTCTGGTCATCCGGTTTTTAACTTAAACGTCATTCTAACTTAAATGTATTTTTTGTATTTTAACATGTACATTTTTGGCTGCATTTCTTATACACGCATATTTTTGTATGTGTTTTATCCTCTCAATTTATGGAGGTTTTGTCAGAAATAAATAAATAAATTTAAAAAAACCAATCCAGGCTGTCAATTTAGGTTATAAATTGTTCTTATTTGAACGTAATCAGCTTGTGGGCTTTGGTAGAAGGGGTTGACATAGTAACCAGATGATTACCTCTCAATCTCATTAGATTCACTAGAACAAAATCAATATTGTGGACAGTTCGTGTTGTCATTTATATAGGCCTAAGCTATAATAATGTAAAGACTCCTATCAATAGACGACTTTATCATTCAAGTTTTGAGAATGGAATCAACGACCGTGAAATTGATATGAACGCATAATCTCCCGAGTGTCCTTGTATGACGATAATTAATAAAAACGAATAAGGAGTTCACTTCAGCGCTTAACGTTTATCCGGAATCTCACAGACCGATGAGGTTATCAGCTTACGATAAAACATCAGCCAATCAAAGGCTACGGTTTGTAACTGCGGGAATCCCGACCAATTACTAGTCACTGACGTGAATGACGTACTCACTTGGATAACCAATCAGAGAGAATGAGAGATACACATCGTCTGCCTCAACCCATTCCTTTCTGTACAGGTCCCACCATCGCCAGGCCTCTGTATCACAGGAGCATCGTAGCACTTATACAGAGGACGACAGCATTCGAAAGCAACAACCATTGTGGATAGTTCAATCAGACACGACAACTCGGTAGAATTTCTACCCGTGATTTCAACTGTGGCGCACATTATACAAAAACAAATAAAACAAACTGAGATCGACGTTACGTCATTTGATTTTAACGAATCCTTTAAGTAATGAAAGCAATGGCGAAACTGACCTTTACTGGGTTGCAACTATTTCACATAATATTCATCATATGTCAGGGAGCTACCTCGTCCGTCTCTGGATATGAAACTTCTTATGCAGGGAAACATGCATTTTATGCCGCAGAAAATCGCGCCCTAAAAGTGTTTGCGTTTGCAACCAAAATTGTACGATCTCGTGTCATCTGCGGACGTGAATGCAGCATGGATCAACATTGCAAATCTTTTAACTTTAATGACTGCAGTAAAATGTGCGAGTTAAACGTTGCCATAAGACGGCAGCATCTCGACTACTTCAATGCAACTCAAGGGAGCGTGTACTTTGATGCAGATGAGGACACACCTCTCTACTCACTGGCTGATAGTTCCTTGAATCGCTACAGAAGTTGCAAGATGCTCTTAGATGCCGGTTATTGTTCAAGCGGTATCTACACAATCTACCCAGAGGGAATCGGCAATGACAGTATTTGTGTCTACTGTGACATGGAAACTGACGGCGGGGGATGGATCGTGTTCCAGAGGCGACAAGATGGCAGCGTGGACTTCTACCGTGACTGGATCGACTACCAGTCTGGTTTTGGCGATCTGTCCGGTGAGTTCTGGTTAGGTAACGACAACTTGGTGACTCTGACGTCTGATGATTCACGTGGATCATGGGAGCTACGAGTTGACTTAGAGGACTGGGAGAACAACACGGCATGGGCAAAGTACTCCGATTTCAAAATATCCCCGGGTGAGTACAATCTGAATATTCACCAATACGATGCCAGCAGCACTGCCGGTGACTCTCTTGAGTATCACAGAGGACGTCCCTTTACGACAAAGGATCGTGACAATGATGATGCACCAGAACATAATTGCGCAGAAAAATACCCAGGAGCCTGGTGGTTTAAGCATTGTTTTGAATCTCACTCGAATGGTGGATATTACCCAGATGAGAATGCCGGTGATGCCAAGGGCGTACAGTGGAAATCATGGAAAACGCGTTTGTATTCTATGAAAGCATGTAGCATGAAAATGCGTGAAATTGAACGTTGAACGCCGTATAATTATATATAATAGGTTTTCCCAGATGATATTGGAAATGTGCACATTCGTTTGTGAAAGTTAAATTTAATTTCGCGCTTTTGATAACGAAAGAAATCCGGGTTTCATTTGTGCAAAAATGAGCATTTGGTTTCATTTTGTTTTTCAAATAAATGAATGTGCATAACGTTTCATTTAAACGATTACAAATCCGCGATTAGGCGTTCGGTTTGACGCATAGGTGGCCGATTATTAAGAATGTGCAATCTATTTCGCAGGAAATAGATTTTTCGTTGTGTTACGGCCTAAATTTAATTATCGTTTTCATTTGTCGACATTTAAATTCCTTGGTTGTTGTGCATGATGTGGGAGGTTTCAACCAATGAAGGGTCATAGGAGTCCAAATTTAATGCGACACTGAAAAAAACGACTGAACCATGTTTTATCCGCGGTTTAAAAATATAAAAAAATAGTCTCCAAAATAGTCGACCAATAAAAAACTCGGGTATTTATGATTTGTATTTTAATGTATTTTCTCTCTCATTTTAAAGACATGGGGGAGATATGTCTGAGAATGGTTGTACTATGCATGCAGTGCGTTTCGCAGCTGTCACCTCTCTAATGTTTCAAAAGACTATAGACCACCTGGTACCAATTTCATGGAGCTGCTAAGCACAAAACAATTGCTCAGCATAGAAATTCTTCCTTTGAAAAAAACCCAAAAAACCCACTTTTGATGAATATTGCTAGTGATTGATTCAGCTGGTTTTTACTTAGCATGAAAAGTGTTGGCTGGTAACCTGATTTTACTGAGCAAGATTTGTTTGTGCTAAGCAAATTGTTGTACTTAGCAGCTCCATACAATTGGCCTCTGGGTCAGTTCCCCATATGTTACTTTAGTTAACACATACGTTTTGCGCACGAAATTGGCTGCACATTTAGCAAAATAGATTGTTGATAAATTAGAAAGAACACTATAATTGTGGATGTGCATTCGAATTCGAGCTGAAATGAATTATTATCGATCCTAAATTCAGTGCACATTCGGGAAATCGTTAGCTGATTTTTTACGACTAAATGCACCTTCATGGAAAAAGAATTATCAATAAATTGTTAAATAGAAAACGGGACCGGGAACGTTCATACTCTTTCGCACGAAAACGAATGCATCTTTTACAAATTAATGTGCACATTTCCCGATATCGTGCGGGAAAACCACATTCATTCAAATTAACACCAGGTTCATTCAATTTCGTTTAAAAATTAATGCTCCGTTGCATCAGCATTCAACAGTCAAAAAGAGTACATGTGATTCTATTTCAGCAGTTAGCATTCACTGGCCAAATAAGATCATTCCAATTCACGAGGTCGTCATCAACCATTCAATTTCATCAATTAGCAATTTAAAAAAAAAATGTTTACATTCAAATTCGTATTTACCTATATAAAGGCAAATTCTGAATTAAGAGAATACAGAATTACACTAATTCTGCGTTATACCTTTAAGTAAAGCATTTTTGAACAAAAAGAAACGGACCATGTAGAAACATATACATGAAAAGAACAACCTTTTATTTTAGGAAATTGTATAACGACCCCATGATAATTTTAAGCTTTTGTTTCTTAAAAGCATTTGTTAGTTTTTATTTTGATATGGTCCGAACATTAGCAGAAATAAGGAATAAAACATAAAGACCAGTGCAAACGATCACAAGACAATAGCGAAAGATTTAGTTTTCATTTCAAACTTATCACCATAACTTTACAAACTTTACCTAACACTCTTCTAAATACAGGGTACAGGCTTTAGTCGGGAAAACCTAGAGTAGAAATTAAACTGAAGAATGGTGGAACTGTATAGTCTTGAATGCATATACATGAAATAGAATGACTAAAACGAACCTAAATAAAAAGAACGAAATCATGGGTGCACAAACACGAAATTGAATGCAATAGTAACTAAAAAGAAACCCTAGTTTGATTGAATTAGGGGGAAATGCGTGAATTTGAATGCGTGTTAAGGAAGTTGAAGTAATTTTTGATGAAATTGGCCGGGAAAACCTATATTGATTTCGAATATTTGTTTTAGTTATAATAATAGTTAGCACTTGTAATTCATTGTACAATTAAGATTACCATCTTACACCTTTAATACGTTACATTGTAGAATAAACATTGCGAATGCGTTTAAAAGTAATAACAAGATAGAAATGTGTTTTATTGTTGAAGACAGGTTTAACATTGAATTTTTAATAGGAAAAAACACCTGTTATTAGGGCTATTTAAAAAAAAAAATATTCAAATTCACAAACTCTCACATTCAATTTTGTCCGGAAAAAATTACAAGCTTTTTTCGAACAAAATAATGTAGTCATTTATCATTCAATTTCAAAGTTTGGTCACTCTATTTAAACATTGGATTGAGAATATTCGTCATTACAGACCAAATTCGCCTAAGCTTTTGCTCAGACGAATTGTATCTGTAACGACGAATATTTTAGACCTGGTGTTTAAAAGGGGTGACCAAGCGTTGAAATTAAATGATAAATTACACAATGTACCTAATTGGTTTGGTGAAAGCGTGTGAAATTTTAGAATTGAATGGAGAGTGGGTGAATTTGAAAAAAAATAATCCAAGTGGTTTAAAATAGCCGTGATGCCCCAGAAGATTAAGATTGTGTTATCAGCACTAAACTACGATAAGGTGTGAAAGCGATCCTGCCTGAACGATTCTACTTAAAATGTAACAACTAAATACCATGATATAAGTTGCGATAATCATGCGTGGAAAGTATGTGCGCGACAAAATCTCCTGTGTCATGTCGCGCGTGCGTGGTGCTGAGGCGAAGTTGGCCGCGATCGAACTTGGGTAAATCTGGAAATCACATATGCGGCTAAGTAGTAAGCAAAGCGGCTCCATTAACGCTGTGTTATTCCTAATGTTATTCTTCCATTACATAGCCAAGAATTCGGATGCAACCGGTACATTTGCTTTGATATATTTTACGTGCTTGTCCCAACTAGGACGGGCACCCACACGCAATATCTCGTGTTCTGATGAAAAGGACGACGCGCGCGAAGTCTGCGTTCTTATTATTTTGGACTTTAATTATTAATTCCAGGGGGAAAATATCACTGTAACTGTTAGTGTTAAATATTGATAACATTGTTTTCGGTCGGCGACTCTGACTAATAGATATAAAGATAAGAAATTGATATGGTACAATAATTGTTTCTACTCAACAAGCATCATGATCTATTCGCCGCATGCGCGTGTTGAAAGCGATTTTCCACCGAAGAAGTTGGCACATGCACACCGGAGAATTGTGCACAATAAGGTTGTTTCACGTTCCGCGGCCATCTTGGATTCAGCGCAAAAAGGGGTACGCAACTTACCCGGATGATAGCGTGTTTATATGGGTGTTCCCCTCTCCTACATGTAGTAGGCCTACAGAGGGCGCTCTACTGAGCATGCGCAACTGGAACGTGAAACAACCTTATGCACGCAATCTGCAAACTGACGTTATATTAGACCACGATCGATGTGTCAAATTGTGTGGGGTCGCATTTTATCTCTTTCAAAAATACGGTATTTTCTTTTGTTCTGGAAATCAGTAAACTGACAGTGTGAACAAGTCATCCATTATATTTCACACTTCCTGGACGCATGGCGTGGTTCCATGGCATGGTTCGAAACTGACGAACCTCGACAGTCGACACACCGCGATGTGTTCGTGATGTAATTTTACAACACTTTTTTTGTAACCACCCTGTATGTAGAGAGTGTCTGAAGATACAATTTATTATCTTGTAAGTGTGGATTTACTTTGTTTTACCATTAAAAATTGTCAATATAAACACTGCATTTGATAAGTTGTTTCGTTTTAAATGCAGTTGTGGGTATTGCTTATGTCTGCTTACAGTGTTGTTTGAAATCAAATAATAACAAATACTATATTATTACCCAAGAACAGTTGAATTGGAATCCTGCTTTCATTTTATTCGTTATGGTGTAAAGTATAGCCGATAATTTTAAACACACATGGAGGAAGGACAGTTCACACAATATTGCCAAGTCACACTTGGCATTTGTAGAGGAGATGTCGAAGAACTGGATCGAATCTACAAAGTAAAATCCTGTTGCACAAAATGAACACTTCGATGCCAAGATACAATTGCATACACATGCATGTTGAAAGCAGTTCCAGCACTCACAGGGCCAGAGTGTTGTCCATGGGGGGTTGTTTATTTAAGTCATTATATGGGGGTTATCTTTGCTGGACATGGGGGAGTCTGTTTACTTAAGGACTCCCCACTAACTTGAATTTTATGAATGAATCTTCTAATGGAGCGTTCTCCTAATGTAAATATATAACCTCCAAAGGAAAGTTTTTTTCGGGCTATTGTCAAATTATTGTCAAAATGCGTACGATACTAAGTGAACGTGACTCGTTTTGGACCTGCAAGCCGTGCAGAACATTTAATCATTGGACACGTGCATCACTTAAAATTAATCCATGAATTTAGCTCTGAAGACAAAATAGTAAAGATGTTTTTACCTTACAATTAGTCTTGTTTAAAATATTATCATATATTATCATATATCAAATATTGAATTTACATTACCCCGGACGGCAATTCCATCGCAGGAATACTTTCCGAAACATTTCAAAGAATATGATGCTCTTGAATGAATTAATTTGTGTTGTTTTTAGCATTTGTGACCCGTTCGAACGAAACCCAAAGTAAGTCGCACTGATGTGATTGACGTTTTGTTACCAACAGTCAAAATAAACAATTAGTACACCTCATTATAGGCTGTTGTTTGTATCAAAGGGTATTCACTTGTCGATTTCAACTTCACACACGATTTAGGGCTGTGTCGTTGTCCTTTGATCAGCACTTAACGTAAAGTAAATAAAATGCACAATATTTTTGTTCTTTTCTAGATAATGGGAAGATGTATGTACCAACAACATTTGTGGCTGGATAACAAATATGCACATTGTACTTTTGCTTGTATATTGCAATACAAAAAATAGTTCCAATGACCGATGACGTTGATTAAACTGAGTGACGAGAACCAATCCGTGATTGATTGTTTCTCCATTAATTTGAAGTATTGTTGAGTGTGCGAGAATGTGAATCTATCGATGTGAATGGTAGCTGTGAGGCGATTAGGGCTTACACGCGTATGGATGGCTGCCCACTCACCTGCAACCTCGTCCTCACGAAGGGCGTCAACGTCAATAAATCTCAATGATGAGCTCTGGGAGGTGAATTGGTTTCTTAATTTCTGATTGGTTGCAACAAAGTCTAAACAAATGTGTTCACCGATTTCTGAGATATAACTCACATACATTTTCGATAGGGTCATACGCAAACAAAAACCCCTATTAAAATGTAATAAACTCAACACAAAAAGTATGGAGACACTTAAAAATGATCCAATAAATAACGACCCCAAAGGGTATATGGATTAATCAAAGCAAATTTTGACACCTTGATTGTTGAGATACGATGTTGCGGAGCGGAGTTATTGTCATTTCAATGGTCGTAGATCCAGTTTTAAAACTTAGGTGAATAAAAATCACTTGTTCACTTTTTTAGTAGGTTAAAGAGTAATAGTTATTCTGCGTGACAGTGTTAAAATAAATTATATTGCAATTACTTCTAGGTCAGGCCCTATTTTAATGTAAATTGACCGGACTAATTGTGAGATGTCGACAAAAGCCGTTTTTCTAAATACAATGGGGGGGGGGGGTTGACCTGAGCGTGCCTTGAGCCGGGGTCCGGGGCATTAAACCCAGCAGCCCCCTCCCCCGTAGATCCTCCACTGCCAAGGTCGAGTGTTATTTCGTCCTGGATGTTTACTGTCTGCGATAATCCCAATTAGAGCCCCTGACTTTGGTTGACAAATTCGAGATATCTTTGTACATCAAAAGAGTAGGTATCTGAACAGTAGTACATGTAGTATGAGGTCGTGTTGTTTGTTTACAACACTGTATTCATGTTGCACTATAGGTCTGCATATACTCAATTTACAGTGTGAATCCTAATCTTGGATCACTCACTCTCAGAACAGAAACACCAGCATCACATCGTTTCTGAGCCGTTGTTTCTTCCAACATCCAACAGTCGTTTACTGTATCATACGTTTCTATGGTGTTTAATAGGCTCCTCCCATCATACCTGAAAGTAGAATTAAAAATGCATAAATTTTAATTACTAAAATAAAAAAAACTCTTGCCTATAAATAACACTTTTTAAACACTGTGGTCCAATGGTTATGGTGTTTGACCCAAGTGCTGTGGTACATTGGTTTGAACCCCTCGGGAACACGGTGCTTGTGTTCCTGGGCAAGACACTTTACTGCAATTGCTTCTAGCTCTCTAGCCAGGAGTGACCTAGCCATGAGTGACCTAGCCAGGAGTGACCTAGCCAGGAGTGACCTAGCCAGGAGTGACCTAGCCAGGAGTGACCTAGCCAGGAGTGACCTAGCCAGGAGTGACCTAGCCAGGAGTGACCTAGCCAGGAGTGACCTAGCCAGGAGTGACCTAGCCAGGAGTGACCTAGCCAGGAGTGACCTAGCCAGGAGTGACCTAGCCAGGAGTGATCTAGCCAGGACCGGACGTGCTCATCTCAACCTAAAAACTAAACAAATATGTTCTCGTGGCCTGATGATCAGGGGTAAGAGTCACGGTGGTCCAAATGAACCCTGACATTGGAATAAAGAACATTAACTGCCAGTATGAAACAGTATCAACAGCATGCACAAGTTGTCAAAGGTTTAACTATTACATGTAACATCGTAGTTGTTGTCGAAATGATAGCATCTTGACTTCCCAGTTCATTATAGCTAATGGAAAATTAATACAAAACAAATTACAAAAAAACGCTGTTTGAAACTGTTTTTGCCGACCTGAGTCACTTCTAATAATCTGTCTCTGTAAAGCCAGTCTGAATTGATGGCTGAATTCAGTCAACAATGGGTCCATCACAAGTCCTCCATTCACAATTCAAATCACAAGCTATTCAAACAGGCATTCCTTTATTTGTCCTTGTTTATCCAGCTAATTACTTGTGACTAGCTTTATGATTAGGAATTGTGAAAGGATTTGACTACAACTCGGTCCTACAAAAACCCTTGCTTTCTAGTAAACTAGCAGTAAAGGTGATGAACGCACAGCACCAATGCAGTTTCTTACATGTTCGCAAAAGACAAACACTTTCCGGCTAGAATCTTGATTATACCCAAACAGCTCGAGTTTTGGGGGTCGCAAAAGAAATAAAAGTGGACACAGAAACTCGTTCTCACATACAAGAATAACACCAAATGCCCTGTTTTTAAAGGATGTTGTGTGGATGTTTACATCCTACTTTTAAATGTTGTTTTTGGTGGACATAATTATGTTAAAAATGCATTTTGTAGCCCATTTGGGCAATTCCAGGAATTAGTGATTCGGTTCAACTGTACATGTCCACTAACCCTCCAACTGCGCACACTTTGCCTTGAATTGCAACTGCGCCGACGTAGCATCTCGACGTGGTCATGCTGGATACCAGTGACCAGGAGTTGGTCCGAGGGTTGTAGCACTCTACCGAGGCTAAATGGTGGGAACCATTGTACCCGCCAAATGCGTAGATCATATCGTTGATTGTAGCAACGCCAGCTCCTGTAGGGAAGATTGATACATGGCATTTGGGGTTGGATGGCTGCAACCAGGGATCGAAGCAGACAATGAACCCCCCATCCCCCATCCCCCATCCCCCATCCCCCCATCCCCCCATCCCCCCCCAAAAAAAAAAGTGAGAAAATAAGTTTTTCCCCAAACAGCTGGTAATGTGTATATCTCCCAACCCCCCCAAAAATAAAAATTGTAGCTCACCACTTGCCACCCCTCCCCCCCCCCCCCCCTCCCAATTGTATAGGCTGGCAACTGCAACTCTTCACATTACCTGACCGCTTGACGTTCATAGAAGCTACGGTTGACCACTGGCCACTCCTAGGGTCTAACATCTCCACAGTGTCCAGTATACTGCTACCGTCATATCCACCGGTGCTGTAAAGGGCCGAGCTCGCTGCGGCCAAGCCAGCACCCTCGCGTCCAGCGTTCATGTCCTGAGTCATTGTCCAGCGGTCAATGTGTGGATCGTAGCACTCAACCGACTTTAGACGACTACTGCCGTCAAAACCTCCCGCAGCATAAATAACATCTGGGAGACAAAAAGCATGAGTTGTCGTGTTTTGAGACCAATTGACCTATCGCCGTTCATGACCATTATCCAATCGTAGCATCTGTTGAACATCACATGATATTCCAAATCTTTACCAAAAAAAATAACAATATACACATACGCCCCTCAATCAGACGGATTCCCCTTGGTTCTTTCCCCTTGATGCTCCCCTAATAATGTTGTGCAAAACCGACCCGAAACCGACTTCGGGCCGGTTCGGTTTTTCCATCATTTCAGTCGGGTCGGGTTTTACGTTTGTGATTTTCTGGTCGGTTAAGCTATGTTGTGAAATAACTGAAATATACCCAAAATAACCGAAACAAACCTAAACCTTTTTACAGCTTCATAATACAGCTTCAGTGTTGGTAACGGCTCATCAAAAAAACAGAAAACGTGCACAATTCTTCACATACCACGCGATGGTAAGAATTAAACAGGCGGAACAAAACAGTCACAATTTTTGTAAAATTTAAAATGATTTGCCCGAACCAGACATTCTGTTCATTTCGGTTCGGTTCCGTTATTATTGGTTCGGGTCGATTTTTCCCAGATTTTGTCAGGTCAGGTCAGGTCGGGTCAGGTCGGGTCAGGTCGGGTCAGGTGGGAAAGTTCAGATCGGTTTCAGTTCAGATTCAGTTTATATTTGTAATGTTTCGAGTCGGTTTGGCCTAGTCAACCCAATTCGATGCACATTATTATTCTCTAATCCTGCACCCATCCATCCTAGATTCAGGCTATACTCCTCAGACCGAGTGTGAAGTGAAATCACTGGTTTAAGAAAACTCGGTTTAGAGCCACCCATCGAAGTGTCGTCATCGCTCACCGTTGAGAATAGTTGCCCCGGGTAGACCTCGCTTCCGATTCAGCGGGGCCATGGACACCCAGGCTGGTCGACCGTCGGTAAACTTGAGACAGTCCACGATGTTAAGTCTCGTGGTTCCATCGTACCCTCCAATGGCGTAGATGTGAGCATCGTGCATCACTGCCGCCAGATAGCGTCGTCTTCTACTCAAATCCTGTGGCAACATAAACAGAAGTAAGATTCAAATAATTGCAGTGGTGTGTACAGATACGGGCATCCCCAGACTAACTTGAATGGGGGTGTGACAAGAATGTTCCATCCCGACGGCACTTCTTTTTTTTCTCAATGATGATCAGTCACAGAGTTGTATTCAAGCCCCTGCAAGTCCCTGTTGGGTCCATCACAAGTCCTTCAGTCTCAATCAAGTCAAGTCACTAGCCATTCAAAGCAATCCTAAGTTTGTCATTGGCCAACCAGTTACTTGTGACTGGACTTGTAACTAGACAAATTAATCAAAATGGACAAGACTGACACTATCAAACAATAGATATCTTTATACAACACCTGAATAAATCCATGTCATCTGATTGGTGGATCCTTGATCACGTGCTTTGAGTTATTCGTTCCATCGCACAGCATGGCTGCACCGCAAACAAACAGTTTTATTAAATGGTTCTATTCAACAGTCAATGCTCTGACCAATCAGATGGCGAGGATCTTCCATTGCACAGTCATGCTCTGACCAATCAGATGGCGAGGATCTTCCATTGTACGGTCATGCTCTGACCAATCAGATGGCGGGGATCTTCCATTGCACGGTCATGCTCTGACCAATCAGATGGCGGGGATCTTCCATTGCACGGTCATGCTCTGACCAATCAGATGACGAGGATCTTCCATTGCACAGTCATGCTCTGACCAATCAGATGGCAATGATCTTCCATTGTACAGCCATGCTCTGACCAATCAGATGGCCAAGATCTTCCATTGCAGGGTCATGCTCTGACCAATCAGATGGCGAGGATCTTCCATTGCACGGTCATGCTCTGACCAATCAAATGGCGAGGATCTTCCATTGCACGGTCATGCTCTGACCAATCAAATGGCGAGGATCTTCCATTGCACGGTCATGCTCTGACCAATCAGATGGCGAGGATCTTCCATTGCACGGTCATGCTCTGACCAATCAGATGGCAATGATTTATTTAGGCATAATTGCATAAAACAATATAAAAAATGAATGTTTCAGGTTCATGCGATAAATAGAATAATTTCCTGCGGTTACAGATGGAATGTTCTATTCCACAGGAGAAGCCGAGTGTAATGGAACATTCCATCTGTCACCGAATGAAATTATTCTTACCATCGCACTCACAAACATCTATTATTTGTACACTATTCAAAAGGTATCCCTTTAACTTGAAAACCTAACTTGAAACTGAGTTATATACATGTTTGAAAAGCCCACAATGTCAGTAAGCTTTCGTTTGGTATATTCTAGAACTCCATATAGCCCCACTCGTTATGACATGTTTGCATATTGACTACTTCCTTGGAATTCAAATTACACAACTGAGAAAACAGGCTTAGAAATAGCTGGCTCTGTTGTAGAACAACAGAACTACCCACTAGGTTTTAGAGATGTCATTCATTACAAAAAATGAAAATCACTTTTTGATGAAATATTCACCTTCTAAACGTTGAGCGAACCATTACATGATAAGGCACAACGCGTCATACTATATACTTTTTTTTGTGGAGCTGGTCATATTTGACTAGAGCTGTTTACATGTTTATGATGTTGATTTAGTAGGCAGGCCAAACCTGCATCAGAAATCAACTGTTAGTTGACTAATGGTCCTTGATCAATTTATGGAGTAATAAAGTGACTTACAGGCAGGGAACGCCACTGCTTTGTCTTAGGATTATACTCCTCTACAACAGTCAGAGGCACCTGTTGGCTTCCAAACCCACCAATCACAACCAGCCGTTCGTCCCCACCTGCATGAACAGAAAACAGATGTTCTCTTGTAATAAATTTATCTTGAAGACTTTGCCAGGATGATAATTATTTCCAGGTGAAAAAACAAATAAACATGGTAATTGTTAGTGTGTATTCGAAAACGACGTAGCTGACATAAACAAATCTAAAGTAAAAATAGATGCAATTTCTTTAAAGGGAAATTCCAGGCTCAATGCTCAATAATATTTTACCTAGTCTAAAATAATATGGTAACATACTGACTCCGCAGGGAATTTGTTTTTATTTGTTATCGAGAACCACTTAAAAATCAAATAAGTTAAGAGGGCCTAATATTTCGATCTTAACAAGATCTTCTTCAGAGACTAAATGACTGTGTACAAGAAACAAACATATATAGGGCAATATACAGCATGATGCACATCATGGACGCTGGAGAACCACTTACGCGCATATTATATTCACGATTTCTTGCCATTCAGGAGTACAAGGGCGCGTCCATATTGTTCAAATTTCCTGCCTCATCCGGGACATTATGACGTAGTGTCTGCACCTCAATGCACATCGCTATATTGCGTGTTGTTCGCAGTGGTATCCTACCTTGACTCGGCCAAGTACATTATGCATCTGTATGTTGTACGGCGCCCGACTATTGCATGTACATGTATTGCATTTCTGTGCAGAATATCGACTTGACGTGCCACAAACTATCATTAATTTTTGTATTTTCTGAGAAGAATAGAAAATCTGCGAGCTAGTAATTATGGCATCAGGTCCTTCTCAGTATGATTTTGAGCCGGCTTTCACATGTACAGTACACATTATGTATACACTATGCCGTACACAAAAGGGTTCACTTGCATTCTTTGCGCATGCAGGGCCGCTATGGATTGGGCTTCGCGTACTGATGGTGCAGACACTACGTCACAATATCTCATATGTACCGATAAACCAGAACAAAAATGGCGGCTCGCATGACGGTAAGCGCAGTGCGAGAAAATCTCTTTTTTGTATGTTTACCGAAACCGATAAAAATGAAATAAAAAACATTATGCCATTATAAACTATGGGTGGAGTTTCCCTAATAATACATGCTCATTCTAACTGTGTTAATTGGCACATGCAAGTGCAATGATGTTGAAGTGTTCAATAACTGTCTATTAAGTGGATAGATGAGTTGGGCGTGATCGGTGGATCCGCGCTATCGCGCAGAAATGTACTTTCGCTATTAATCAAACTAAATGGGAAAATCTCTAACTTTACTTAGCGCAAATCCACGGGAAGTAAAGTCAGAGATTTCCTACAGGATTGACCAATCAGGCAAGTGCATGTCTGCGCGATCGACCAATCGCGCCCAACAGATACCCCTAAATGCTTACCAGTTCTGGGCTGGAAGTTAGTCCCCGTCATGTCAGCCCGACAATCCGGGCGTAAGTGGAATCGCTTTCCTTCATCGACCAGATCCCGACAAGCTAAGCTCTGCCTGATCAATGGCTGCAACAAACCAATCCAATAATTACTTCTATTCCACTCATCTGCAGGTGCGTAACCGTGCTTTTTATTTGTTAGCCTGATACTCGGTGTATAGCAAGGTCATTTTGATTCGGGGTGGACGAGAAAATGGCTAATTCTTGATGAAAGGTAGACACCCATCTTTCGTAAAACCAAAAAGTGGGTGTGGGGGTAATGAAAAAGGGACTTAAAACCCAATCCACATATGTGACCTGCTTCAGGAAAAAGTGATATAAGTCGCGCTATGCATTAGATGTAATGGCCCAATCAACGTTGAGAGAGCGACATTTTTCGTCAAAATTAGATTTTCATTGTTTCTCTTATAAAATGACATCTTTAATATCCAAAGTTTCAGATTTAATTAACAAAAAGTTGGATTTCGATAAATAAAGTAAACAAATACATTTTTAGAGTGCATGTATCGTGGTTGTGTTTCGAAGATTGTTTTCTCAGTTGTGAAATATAAATTTCATGGAAGCTATTAATATGCAAAAACACCATATCACCGGAATTGGAGCTGTTCTATGTATTATTATAAAATAAAAGCTTATATCCTAGACTTTCCAATCATGTACATAGCTTTACTTTTTTTGCGAGTTATCACCTTTTCCTGGATCGGGTCACATATTATAAGCATGTACTGATGAAGTCGCAGTTTGTTTTCATGCGCACTTTCTTATGGGAGCCTGGTGGGAGACGATGGTTTCATAGCCATGTAGACACACTTAAAGTGTGGCGCCATTATAGACAGGATTTGAACCTCGGGCCATAGCAGTGCAAGGCAAGGAAAGTGCCTCTTAATAATAATAATAATAATAATAATAACGGCTTTTTATATATCGCTTTTCATTATTATTATCCCTAATCATTCCAAATACCATCTCAGCTCCCTGGGGAGTATACAGCTCCATGCTGCCATTTCGGCAAGGCCATCTCTGCCTTCGCAGGTACCCATTTACTTCTGGGTGGAGAAAAGCAATGAGTGACAAAATGCCTTGCCCAAGGGCACATGTACCATAGTCCCAGGCCGGACTCGAACCCTCAACCTGTAGCTTTACTTGCAAGTTACAAATTCAATGCTACAGACCAAGAGGCCAGGGCACTCCTCTTCACCAACCTCTTCCATTCCCAAGCACAATTTCAATTCTGAAATAAATAATAATATCTTTACCTCCTTGTCCAGTATGTCAGTAATGTACTTGGGTGTCATGAGCGCAACACGGATGTGTTGTAGTAGTTTAGGCAGCTGGTCTTTTCTTTCTGATGTCTTATGGTTAATCCAATTCATTACAGCTTGGTAAACAGGTTCCTCACACTCAACCTGATGGTGAAATTCATACGTGAAAGTTTGGTTTGTAGTCATCATGTGCCAATTTCATGGAGCTGCCAAACATTTGCAGAGCATGCACATTCTTCCTTGACAAAAACTGGGTTACAAATTAAATTGTCAGGTGTTGTATGTTGTTTGTGAGTGGTATTCAGCTGGTTTTTGTTTAGCATGAAAAAACACATGGAGTTTTGGCTGGTAACCCTTTTCTTAACAAGACTTGTTTGTGCTATGCAAGTTTTTTTTGCAACTCCATAAAATTGGCTCCAGGCAATTTATTCAAGCAAAAAGATGAAATGGTAGGATCAAAATAAAGCCAAAAGCTTAAGACTTTGGTGGACAAAATTAGGATAAAGGTAGAACTTTTGCAGGCTTTCCGGAGAAGTTTTTGTGGAAACCCATCCATGTCCACAGCGTCATGAGCCTGCCAAGCTCTTGGAAGTACAGTTGCAGTACTACTCCTGCGCATCTGTACATTCGTACTAGCTCTACAGTATCTCCTCCCTCTTGGCATTAGAGGAGCCCATACGTTACTGGACTATAACAGGAGCTTCTTATCAGTTGCTGTAAACACCTGGAATAGGCTTCCCCCTGATATCATCGGGCAGCCTTTAGACGAGGGGGCTCAGTGTTTAAAGGAGGCTGTGCATGATTTCTTGATAGGCCATACTTAACACAGGCACGTTCATTTGGGATTTTTTTTAACCAGTCCGCACCAGGATTATTTTAACATCACCGAGCCGAGGCGCAGGATTATTTGTTAACGAAACTCGATCCGAGGCGGATTCAAGCCGATGGTACCGGGAAGCACAACCATGCATCTCCGACCTTGCTTGCTGCTGACAGACATTTTCTGCTTTGCTCGTGACTTGTTTATGCGTCATTCGTTTTGAATCTGGGAAAAACTTTGCGTGTATATACGTCCTCCGGTGCTAACTGGTTAAAGCCTAATAATGTTGCTGTGCGAGCTCTCCCAGTCTGTTGTTCTTTTTATGCGCCAAACTCACGCCACACGAGCTCCAAACTCTCGCGCAGTAACGCGTGCTAATCTCCATGAAAGCTGTTGTTTAAGTCTTACTCGCAAGCTGGACACTCCATTATATAGGTAGAGAGTGTTTCTAAAAAACATGAAGTGAAATTGTTAAATAAAATCATTGGAAAGTTTTTATTTGACTTGTTTTGACTTTTGGCCGGGTAATTATCATCCAGAGTCCGAACCAGTATTAAAACTGTTTAAAACCCGCCAACAACACTTTTATTCCCTAATAATAAACAAACCCCTACCTCTAGTTTATCACACTGGATCAACGTTGCCACTTCCTCAGCATCCAACGCCAAGAATTCTTCGCGTGTCACTACTTGGGAGAAGTAACAGGAGCAGTAACCCACGGCAACATTTTGGAGTGCCAGACAAGCGTGACTCTCAGCAAACTTGGCAATCCCGAGGCAGTTAGAAGGGTCCAGTTGCTTGGTGAGAAAGGCACAGCATGCATCTTCAACACCTGAGAGGAACATATCGTAGATGTTGGTAAGACAACTCGGGAGATGAAATTAGACACCCAAACTGTCTTAGACTAGATGAATTTATTAGCACTATCAAAATTGTTAAATTCCTTCAAGGGTGGTCACAAAAAATTCTAAAGTTTAAGGTGAATGTTCACCCACCTAGTGTGGATAAAAACAGTGTTTGGAAATAATTCTTGAAAAAAGCTAGGTCTATCTGAATCTGAATTATATAGTCGGCAAAGCATTCTTCCGGAAACATCACACCACCTTTTTGGGTTCGGTAGGCAATGCGTGTGGAGGAGAACGTCTAATTTAGTTTCAACTTTTGTCCAAAAAACTTGAAAAGTGGATCTCTGAATTCGGAGTGAGTTTTTCTCTTAACATCAATGATTTGTTTAGGGAGGTTGTTCCAGTCTTTAATTGTTCTAGGAAAAAAAATGTTTTCCTAGATTTTGTTTTCATAGATTCCTAAAAACTAGTTAAAACACATCACAAGTAAAGACAGAGGGGTATTAACATCGCGCAAATGATAATATTTGGCGACCGAAGAACACAAAATCCAAGATTGCGATTCCCGCGTTTAACGTATCCGCGTGAACACAGATCCTCCGATCCTGGGTTGGGCACAAAATCACATATTTCACTTATGTCACTTTACGTTGTACATGTACTGACGTGTATCAGTCCTTCTGCTCTAATGAGAAATCTGTTAACTACTCGCAAGTACTCGACTACATGTACTGGCAACTAATTTTCTTGCGAGTACTTGAGTGGCAGAATCCACTATTCGCCCAGCACTACTACATATAGTCCTTCAATCTTAAAGAAGGTGATTTTTTTTATGCCAGGACTAACCTTTCAGTTGCAGGAGGCAAGCAGACGGCAGTAATTCCTGAACATTCTCCACTGTAACCTTCACTTCCTCAGTGTATATGAATTGCAGCAGAATTTCCATTGCACTGGCTTTAAGACCTTGAAGTTCCACACTTGGTTTGGCACTTTCACTCATCTAATAATAAAAAGAATACTGGCTTTGGGGTAGTTCAGTTGATAATCATTCATGTCCACAGCCTAAGCACTATTTGGCATATTTAAGAGTTCTGTCAGAGTTTAGCTTTAACCAGTTCGCGCCAGGATTATTTTGACATTGTTTTTTATGAACCTCGATCCGAGATGGGTTCATCAGGCCGGCATCTGTGAGTGGCACACCCCGATATTTCTGGCGTCGTTCACTCAAGCTCCGGCTCGTTTTTTTAATTCCGGAAAAACTTTGTGTGTACATATATACATGGCATGATCCGACGCAAACTGGTTAAAGCTCTTGGAGGTACAGTAGCGTACTCCAAACCATTCATAGCGTGATTTTGCAAATGACAGTACGTAACACTATGAAAAATATAAAGATTTCATTTTTGGTAGATTTTGTATTCGTTTTTTCGGAACAAATTGGGAAAAAGTAAAGAACAGTTGGAATTTCAAGAAAAAAGTGGAAAAAGTAGGATTAAAAACAAACTATAGGAAAAAGTAGAAAAAGTACATGTAGGAATATTGAAAAATCTTGCAACTTGTTGAAAGGACATTAACAGACAACGGCCAGTTCAAGAGCATTATTTTACTATTGTCCCCCTACTATTCACGCAGATTGAGGCACAATATGATATAATTGTTCACACGGTGATAAAAAGCACAAAATTTGGCACACAGTCAGAGTATGTCATTAGAGTATTTGGCTATATGGCCATCGCAGAGTTGTTCTTTTGTCCTACAATTACAGGTAGAATAACAAGCAATGGCAGCCATTTTGAACATATAGTCAAAATCTTTCTCAGGACATACTATGATTGTGTGTCAAATGTCATGCTTTTATCATTTGATTAAACAATTGTTCACCGGTCAGGGTTTTTGAGTGGTCAACCATGCTCTCTGCTTCCTCTCACCAATACACTATAGCTGTGCCGAGATGTAGAACAAAGAGCTATTATAATGCCTCTCTGGAACTCCTTGCCCAGTAGCTGTTTCTCTCCATCTTATGATTAGGCCTCTTTTAAAAGGAAGATCAATTCCTTTCTTCAGCTTTCCTAGATGATTGCCTATTTTCTTTCTCTCTAGCTTTTTGCATAGAGTGGCTTGTTAGGCTTGCTTGGAGCGATTGGCCATGTTCAAATTGTTGGTTTTGGCTGTGGCCGTTGCTATGCTGTTGCTATGGGTGGTCATTGTCTGCCCTTAGCAACAGCATAGCAACAGCCACAGCCACAGCCAAAGCCAACAATTCGAACATGGCCATATTCCATATAAAAACAAATATGCCCGACTATACCTCGTTTGTAAACATTGCACAGAAGTAGGGGCTGCATGCGGCTAGGATCACACGATGGGCGGGAAACTCCGCACCCTCCACAACCACGATGACGTCACAGAGCAAGGACCGTTTTCGTAGGCTGTTCAGAGTCTGCAGCATGGTTTTACTATGGCTACCAGTGAAGGAATGTAACTTTGTGTCTTCGCTCTCTGATGATGAGGTGACGTCGTTACTTTGCGATGAGGTGACGTCGTTAATTTGCGATGAGGTGACGTCGTTACTTAGCGATGAGGTGTCAGCTTCCATTACGGTGAACGACGCACCTTCGTCAGCTAAACAAACCCAGTTAACTGATAAAATGCACAAACAGAAAGTACAGTTAACTTTTGGATGGGTGATTATGTGTACAACGCAAGTCTGAAACAAATTACAAGTCCTTGAATTATGATGCAATTGGCGAAAATAGTATTACGCTTTTTATTTAATTTTTGAAAACAATGGGATCAAACAAAAATTATGGCACCTTTTTATATCAATTTCCAATGCTGTTAGGCCGATCAGCGTTTGAAAAATATTGCTTCTTTCAAATTCTACTCCAAATTTACCATATTTGGTAAGTCAGCATATTTGTTAGCAATCTGGTTCCCTGACAATACAATTTCCAGACGTTTATAAGTTGCTCCGTTTCATCTTAAGTGGCGTCTACGACCATCCACCACCATCTACGAACACAAAACTTCAAATAAGTCAGTGTAATATTTGCTATACAATACTAACCCCAAATCCATCCATTTTTTAAAATGACAGCAAAAGCAAATGATGTGTATTCGCTTTAAAACCAACTTGACAAAAGCTTACCTCTTGAAAGATCCCATGAAAGGACCGCACCACTCTGCACCACACTCCCGAGGGGATTTTCTTTTTTACATTCCAATACCGCAATCAAAAACACTATTTTCTAATTAAAGCTGCGCCACTGGTTTTGAAAAAAAACACCAGTTAAGGTTACTTCTCATTCCCTACAGTTTCACTGACTAAAACACACGCTTCATTTTGTTGCAATTCCTAAAATGTACACAAAACAGCACACACAGCCTAGCAGATTGTTAAACACAATTTTTTTGGTTTTTTTACTACAGTATTGTGGCCTTGTACTGCATTTCTACCTTTGTTGTTCCAGGGGCAGAATATACATGTAGCTGTTCACAGTTAAACCAGCGAAGACCTATATAATGCCTGGCTGTATGCCGATTTTTAACACGCTTCATTTGAAAGGCATTTTAGCATCAGAAAGGCATACGTGGGCCTCGCATTATAGTTCAATGTGGTCCACTGCACACACAGTGTACAAGCAAACAGCTGGGTGCAAACAAAACTTAGATTGATATGGAAAGTTGTGCCCTTGATTGTTATTCACAAAGGTTTCACGTACTTTGTAAATGGGGTGTTAGTTGTGAGGAAAGTGGCATACATGTACAACTTCTGAATGGCACTTAAAGGTATTCACTACTTGCAAACATCCAACTTACTTGACCAACTTACATGTACCGGTACCTTACTTGACTGTAACTTACAGTCTCAAGCATCCTGTGAAATAACAGCACCTGGTGTGCCATGGTTTTCAATTCTCAACAATAGCCGGCTGGCAATCGTTGTAAAAAATACACCCTCGAACAAAGATACTGACAATTTTGGAGACCACTAACATAGGGCAAGATACATGTAGCTCAGTTGGTAGAGCGCCAGTCCGGTATTCCGGAGGTCACAGGTTGAAGTCCCACCTTGCCAATTTCTTTGTTCACTTTAAAAAAAAAAATACACATCCGCAAATGGATAAAAGCTAACTAGTCCAGTTTCCTAAGCCTGATAATCCCCCGACATCTATAAATTGCTCTGTTCCGTCTAAAGTCAGTCAAGCAACCAGACTACAAGAAAAAAAAATCTAGGTTTTTCCAGCATCTGAACACAACACTTTAAAACAGGTCGTCACAATATTTACTATAAAATATGAAACCCATTCATTTGTGAAAATTACATCAATTGGTGTATACACGTACATGTACTACTGAAACTTTTAAGGGTTAAAATAATTATTTACATATCCAAAATGTAACCTACCAAATTGTAATCAAAACACTTACTTGGATTAAAGATCGGACTGGTACTAAACAGTACACCCATGAAATTATTACAATTTGGCTAAACCACAGCTCAGTTCCTGGTCAAACAAGCCCATCAAACTCCAACTGCAGGTTTTGGCAGGTTTGGTACCAAACATTAGCAACTTGTTGTTGGACTTTCTTTGACTCAGGACAAAAGGCCAAGGGAGACCCTGTTGAATTAGTTTAGGGCAGAAAGGCATGAGACTTGTAAAAAAGCTGAATTGGGGGAATGTTCTAGCCTCCACCGAGTTGTGGGGACAGGTTCTTTTGTTTGGAAAAGACAGACCGAGTAGTGGCCCGGACATTTTCGAGTCCCCATAGCGCGTTTGGTCTTCAGTAAAGATAGAACAAGGTAAAATTGGGTTAGGGTACATATAATGAAAGGAAATGTATAAGACGACAAATTAGGGTGATGTTGACAATTTTAGAATTTTAGAGTGTTCTAAGTTTGAGATTAGAGAGATTTCCCTTAGCACACAAACCCTATGGATTGTCCCGATAACGCAATGTTTGAAAAGAATTGATACACAGGCATTTATTCGTGGGTGAGAACAGGCTAGTCACAGCTCAGTTCGTGGTCAACTAGTGCAAGTGTGATGTGTACACCCAGTGTGTCCCCACTTAAACACAGCCCAACACAGAACCAATGGCCAGTCACCACAGCCCTGATCCTGAACACTGAAGTTTGCATCTATAGACCCTCCCTCTGTACCAAGTCAATAAGTTGGAGTTTGGCAGGTTTAGTACTGCTGGGTTCAGTACCAATAATTACTGAACCTGTGTGCAGTTGTTGAAGTTTGTTAGGTTTGGTATATGCTTTCTAGTGCGGTAGCCTAGGAGGTTAGGGTTAAGCTTGCTATAATTTAGACAAAATGTATACGTACAGTAGGTGATTTCTAACAATCGATCAATTGACTGATTTTGTGAAGTACAGGGTTTCATGGACAAAATCATGTTTTGTGATCAAAAGGTTGTGCAATGTGTAATATCTACCATGGAGTGTATAGGAATCGAGTGTGGAACTTCGACGGGTTAGGTAAGGAACATTCTTTCTTGGATTTTGAGTGGTGTTAAACAAGTGGTGCCATTAAAATAAAACAAAAATATCAAGAATTTTTCAAATTTGAAAGTGTAGAGTGTCAGAATTTATTATACAAGTAAGACCCTACTGTACATTTACATTGAACAATTTATTCTCCAAATTCAGGGTGGTAAACAAATGCAACTATAAAGGCCGGTTCATACTTTACGCGAATGTCATTGCGAAGCGATTTCGTTAAGGCAACGAAGAACGTCACAATGATACTTTAATTGTTGACGTCATTAAATTCACTTCGCATCCGCTTTTGCGTGAAGTATGAACCTGCCTTTATACCGGTACTTCCACGATTCAGACACGTACACTCCTGCAAGTTTGCGATTTTAAATTTACCCGTGTAACCTTATGTTTTGCATTTAACGGTTAACAGTTAACCGTAACACAAAAAGTTTGTTCATAATCTTATTTGTTACCACGTAAACGGCAGACATTTTTCAAACATTGCTATAAATTTAAAGATGGGAATCGCAAACAAAATATTATAATACATGTATCCAGACAGGTAAACAAAATTCCCCTACCCCTATACAACGCCGACAAACAAGACTTTGTATTTGATTTATGTCTTCTTCGTGTACTATGCTCTAAAAATTGAAGGGTCGATTTGTAAAAATTAGATTAAGGTTAACCGAACCAGAAAATTGTAACTGTTTGAATGGTCGGTTAACCATGTAATCATTTAACCGCTGCAGGTATCAAGAATTCCCGAATCGGACCAGTACTTTTATTTCCAGCGCCATTTTTGTGAACCAAAGTCAAGGGCTCTAATTAGGATTATCGCACACAGTGAACAAATATCCAAAATTAAATAACTGCCGACCTAGGTATCATTTTCCTAGACATTTCCTAGACATATACTGTATAAACATGTACACGTACATGTTTAGGTTCTTAGATTTTATATACACTGGGTGAAATGTTTTATTTACATGCAAGTACCGGTACATACATGCAAAATTCTAAAATTTAATAGTAATTTATTTTACAAAATGTGTCTCTTTTGGGCCACTGGGAACTTTGGTTCAACCTATCAAATTTCATTTCCAAAAAAAAAGGAAACAGCTGTCTTTTTACTACCAGCAAAGTAAAACTTTTCAACAGTAAACCAAGCAGAGAAAACAGAGATTAGCCTAAACCTTAGTCTTTGGTCATTGAGTGGGAAACGATTGCTCGTAATTAATCCTGGAAACATGTTTAAGACAAAAACTTGAATTATTTTAGCAAAATGGGAAAACAAATGTTTTTAAAATTTCAACAAATGTTTTTCAAAATCTGATAAAAATTGTATTACAACTAGTTTAGGTTTTTGAACTGTTGACAATACAATGTATACTTTATGTGCACATTTTGTACTTTAAAACTTTTGAAGACTGTAAAAGTTATAGGATTAAAATCAGAGAAATTTATGGTGTGATAATATTAGTCAAATACATTGTTATGCCCAATTTATAGGTGCATAAAATCGGTCTGAAAATTAATTTGATAGTGTAAATCTTTTTTACCAAATGCTGGCACTTAACGACATCTTGAAAAAATTCTAAAACTTCTGTTTAATATGAGCACCGATCTTATTCCAATTGTAAAAATTGTGCAAACTATTTTAAAATTCAAATTAAAATAAGTTGTCAAGTTCATTTACATTGAACTGCAGTATTTCATTAAAAAAAATTACCAAACTGACCTCAAACATTATAGATACATGAATTAACCGAATCTGATGTGAACTCCAATCCGACCCTACCCAACATTTTGTCCACTTTTTGTGCCCACAATGCGCGATTTTCTTTTAAAAATCGTCGTCTTTCGGTAAAGAATTGTAGAGTGACCTTCATGTAGTAAACAGGCTACAGCCTGTGGATACTAGACCACATGCTTAAACATGCGGTGGGTTGACGCAGTACTAGGGCATGTGGGAGTGGGACACCGAGCACAGGGACTCTGCAATATTACTGCACCTCACATGAATTTCAGGACTGGTTTGTGTTTGTTCCTTTTTTTTCTACAGATTTTTCACAAGATGACCATCGGCCCAACCCAACTGTAATGTTGGAAAAACCGACCTGATCCCAAGTCAGTTAGGGTCGGGTCAGTTTGGGTTTTGGTTTGCACATAAATTACTTCACACATATTAGTTCACACACATCCGCACAATCGACTTCAGAATCAAATGACTGATTAAGATTGAAACGTTTTTTTAAACATATGTGACCCGCTCCATCGTAATCAGGAATAAGTCGCTGTGGCCGTTTTACGCAATCGGCCGTTGAAGTGAACGCATGGGTGAAAATCGTGACCAAGTCGATTTTCTGAACATTGTATTTTTAGGAAGTGTAGTTATCACAGATTATTGTCATTAATGTCTTGTATGTAAAAACGATCAAAAAAGATGAAAATGAAGAGGATTTGTGTGCGCTGTCCGTATGATTTAGGTCAATGTTGTTTATTTCAAAGCTGTTTTTCTCGGAATGTGGATTCGGCAAATAAATATACACCTGTCATCTTCATCAGACCATAACTCGTTAACCTAAACATATACACTCTTGTGATGGGTATCATTAGAAAGCTTATGAAATTCCCTTTCTCACCATGTGCATATCTCTAAAAGTCATTTTGAGACTTATTCCTGATTTCGATGGAGCGGGTCACATATTTCATACCTGGTGGGTTAATTTCTTCTGTTGTAAAATAAGAGATAGGCATTTTCTCTCACAGATGGAGAGTTGCACTCGTACAGCATATTTACTTCGCTGACTATCTCATCGTCCATCCGGTACCAGTGGCCATCATTGGCCAAACAGAAGGCCACATAGTGACCATAGCAAGTACTGGCAGCTCCTTCATGTACGCACAGCGCAGCTAGGTCATACGTGCATCTTTGGCTTGCAGGGGAAGGCATCCCCGCAACTTGCTGGTCAAATAGCGCCGGGCCGAGGTTTAAACCACAGAGAGGGATGTTCACGGGGGTCTTTGCCTTGCGTCCGAACTGGTTGAACCGATTCAGTTGGATGATGAGGCATTCAGGAAGATAGCGTAAGGATGTCTGGCATCGTACCTCCCTGGACGCACTCCAAGGAGGACTTTGGGAAGGAGAGGTCATTGCTTTGGCTTTTGTAGGAGTAGACGATGACAGAGGAGGTCTAGAGAGCTTGGCACTTTCTTTCTTTATGTCATCAAGACTTCTAGTTTGAGACTCGCATTCAGCGAGTGAGGATGCCAAACTTGTCAATGGCGACTCTACCAAGACGTCAGTGAGAGCACACATGTCACTGATGCAGTCTTGAAGGTGTACAAGACCCGAGACCTGCCGTGGTCCCGACAACGGAACCGGGAGGACGTTGAAAGCCTGAATGCCGAGGGATACACAGTTTCGCTTTTCATTTTCTCTCAACTCAAGGATCTGACCAGTAAAGAGCTCGCTGACAACGGAGCACTCCTGGCTTTCTTGACACTTCCAATCCAAATCGGACAGAACCTGAGCGGCTCTGAGGCACCTTTCATCATACATCGACTGGGCAGACTGTAATAATGTCTGGCATTCAGATTTAAGCGCCCGCTGTTCCTTGTTGCTAAAGTTTTCTAATCCTGAATCTGTTGGGATACGTTTTGAGCTTCTTGCCAAAGAACCTTTACTCAGGAGGTTATGCAGGGTGGTTAACAGCCACGTCAGAAACTCGGCTGCATCCTGCTGGGTCTGTTTAGGAGTTGTTCTCGGGTCTGCAATCAAACCGGGACAAAGTTGAGAGGCTGCTGTGCGAAACGGAAGGGTGTCAAGAACGGCGCCGGAGTAGTGTTCTCCGATAGTGCAATCAGCTACTAACTTACTGTAGCGATTGATGAAGTCATTTCCCTCATGGCTGTCTCTCATCTCCGACAAGATTTCATCCAGACCTCCAAGGGACTGCACGTGAGTCAAACATTGCAACACTGTGTTGAGAAAGCAAAGATTCTTTCCTTTGTTTGGCAGGCCCGGTGGGTGACATTTCGGAGGTTTTCTCTGAAGCATTGCCCCAAAGTAAGTCCGCCATTTTTCGAGGAGATTTATCGTTCTGATTCTGAAGGAGGCAGTTGCCAATCTGTGATTTTTGTTTCGGATCCGGTTATTTGCATGATCTGTTAGTCTCTCATGCTCTGAGTCGCGAGACATTCTCAATTGACTTGAGCTGTCGATCGTACTCAACATACCATTGTTTAAGTCGGGTCCAGCTTCCCTAGTAGCAGAAAGGGATTCTTTGAGGCTCCACCACTCGACCCGATCGTGCAGAAAAGCAGAGAGAATGGTAGTGATTCCGAGGGTGAATAGAACATACGGTACATGGCTGTACTGGCTCATGAATGCTGCAAGGAACAGCAGAACGAGTGATTCCAGCAACCACATCCTGCGTCTCTCCTCAGGATCTCTGCAAAAGGTTGAAGGAAAAATAACATGTACTTCAGTCACAACCAACAAAAGTGAAGACAATTGGTCAGTCGGCAACTGACGTCGGTCGCTATCAACGGTGGCTTGTTCAGGATGAGACATTTAGGAATAAAGTGGAGTTGACTAGATTGACTGTCGTGTGCGGGTGGGCTGAGTCCTGCGTTCCTCCATTAGAATCATGTTTGAGGCGGTCATAAGCCAACGCAAAGAACAAAGTGACTGTAGCTAGCAGCAGGAGGAGGTATGGTACACGGTCATACAATGTCATAAAGAGGACTAAAAGCAGCAGGGCTATGAATTCCAAGAACCACATCCATTGACGCTCCCTGACAACCCTGTTAAATGTAAAACAGTCCAGTGGTGAGAATATAATTACAGTTCAGTATTCAAAATGCGCATGTGCACAACAAGATTTAACAATTTTTTATTGGACACACAAAACACCTTAAAACACTTTAAATGCTAATTCACAAATGTCTAATTCACAAATGTTATTTTAGAACACGACAATCTTTGCTGGAATACTAGAATGGCCTATTTTAACCCTATTTTAGCGTAAAACTTTGCTTAGAGCACACACACACAATTGTTTGCTCAGCAACAACAGTTTATTAGCCAAATGTGAATGTAATTTAAAAGTATCTCCTAAAACTGTAGCACCTTCGAAGCCTAGTTGTGTGGGTAGGCACTCACCGCGTTAGGGGGACAGGCTCTTTTGTTTGGAAAAGACAGACCGAGTAGTGGGGACATTTTCGAGTCCCCATAGCGCGTTGGGTGTTCAGTAAAGGTAGAACAAGGTAAAATTGGGTTAGGGTATAATCATGAAAGAAAATGTAGAAGAGGACAAATTAGGGTGATGCTGAAAATTTTAGAATTGTTGAGTGTTCTGAGTTTGAGATTAGAGAGATTTCAGTTTACACACAAACCCTATGGGTTGTCCCCATAACGCTATGTACCAAAAGAATTGGTGTACATGTTCATGTACCTTTTTTTTTTGAGTCTTTCGAATGGAATCATTTTATAAAATATGTTGTACCATAAAGCACACAGAAAATACGTGGCAAAATGACTTCTGAATTTGAATTTTACAAAAGTCCTTTATAAATTTTATATTTTTGTTTTCACAAATGTAGCTTTATGATATGAAAAACAATCTCGGACAAAGTTGTGATGAGCACTCTTAAAGTTATCATTTTTTGTCACGGGGCCAATTCCATGAAGCTGCCAAGCACACAAAAATGCTTAGCATGAAAATGTGTTACTAGCCATATTTCCAGGTGATGTATGTTGTTTGTGACTGGCATTCATCAGCTGGTGTTTTCTTAGCATAAAAATCACATGAAGGTTTGGTTGGACGACTTTGTTTTTTTACTGAGCAAGACTTTTTGTTCTAAGCAATTTCATTTTGTGCTGAGCAGCTTCTACATGTAGTCTTTGCCAAAGACGGATGCATTTGATATTTGATTGTACTCGTCGCATATTCCTCTCACGCAGTGCATGCGCCTGCGCTATGACACGATTATAGACCAGCTCCCTAACTCCCACATTTGTCTTTGCGAATTGCATCCTGCAATTTATCTTTTTCCTTCATTTTCCACAGGCTTTCCTAGGCAGCCAATCAGCAATCGCAGAACTTCTTTTATCAACACATACTACGCTCATGCACGGAATACCTTTGTGAAGCAGTGCTAATTATAAGGTATTTGTTTTGAGTATTTTTAAAAATCTTTGTAGATAGTTATGTATTTGTCATTCTAGTTTTTTCTAAATTTTTGTTTACATACAGTGTACAAGTCTATTTAATTTGCTTAGTGGTGTATTCCTTTCCCTATTATGGTAAATTTATTTGTATTAAGTACCGTAACATTTTTCGGTATTTAATTAATAATTTTACTGTTAATATTTCTACATTGTAAAGCGTCTAGGAGCATGATTTATTTTATGGACGGGCGCTATATAAATCTTAACTTATTATTATTATTATTATTAATTAGAAATGAATCACAAGCCAGCGCAACTACTAATTGGGTAGTTGACTGCGTGAAGACGCTATATGTCTCTTCGAATGGTCAAATTTTCATAAAAAGTCTTTGGCAAAGACTAAGCAGCTCCATGAAAATCGCCCTGGTACTCACCTTAATGTTTGTAAAGAGGCCTTGACAACAGAATCTACTGCTAGGAAGAGGCTGAACTCAATGAGAATATGAGTCAGCCATGACGCAATGGTTGCTAGGGAGGTCCACAATACGTGTATCTCCATGGTAACTTCCTCAGAATGGCAAACGTTATAAACTTGAAGCCTCCGATCCTGGAAAGGGCACAGATATCACAGGTTGCAAAAATTGTCCTCCTTAGAAATTTGTGCCTGTAGAGTTGCAAAATGTTCCTCCTTAGAAAATTGTGCCTGTGGAGTAAGAAGTATTTACATGAAAAAAGATAATAAGATAACATATTTTAATATGATCTATCTAAGCTTAAAAGGGGCAATATACATTTGTTGGTTGTTCATTTGTGTTGCTTAAAGCAGCAAAAGTGCTCAAAATAGAAAGAAAGGTGCTTGCCAAACAACCTGATGAAGATACATGTATTCTGACAAAAAAATATTCTAATCTAAAATTTCGATTTCAATTCAACATTTGTTGAGTTACATTTTGAATTGAGACCAAAATCTCCATTAACCAGTTCGCGTCGGGATAATTTTAACATCGCCGAGCCGAGAGGCGGGATTATTTTTAACGAAACTCGATCCGAAGCGGGTTCAGTCTGATAGTGCCGGAAAGCACACCCACGCATTTCCGGCCTTGCTCGCTGCTGACATACATTTCCGAACTTGAACTTGGCGTGTTTATGCGTCATCCGTTTTGAATTTGGGAAAATGTTTGCGTGTATATCTGTCATCCGGCGCGAACTGGTTAAGGGCGCATTCTCAGCCAGCAGATTGCAGGTACTCGCATGTTACGCAACACTAGACCAATACACAGTATACATGTAGTCAGATATAGTACTAATTGAGAAAATGTCCAAAAGTGCGTCTCCGACACGCATATTTGGAAATGGCATTCCTTTGTTATTTTATTCGAACTTACAGCATGCGAGACAGAATAATTTCACAGGAAGTTTAGAATGATTAATAATGTAACAATGTTATTATTAATCATTCTATAGTTACAATGTAAGCCATAATAAGTAGATATAAGGGTCTTTCCATAAATAAGGGGGCCAAAGCAGGACATGGTGTTATTTCTCAAAATGTAATTTACTTTCTATATTCTTTGCATGTTCGTATGGTGGGGATAGCTCATACGTTTAATGTATAACTTCAATTTCTTGAATCAGATGTTTTGTTTTCATATACGATCTAAAACTATCCATCACACTGTAACGGAGACACCGGTGTCTCAGTTACAGTGTGAAGTGTGAAACTTGTGACTTGTTTTGCCATAAATTAGTAGGTTTTCATTGAAAATTTAAATTTCAAAGGGTAATATGTAAACATCATTGATATACTGTAATTCAGCTATTTTCAATGAAAACCTTCAAACGTTGGCCAAGCAGTAAAGGCCGACAGTTTTACGCGTAACCGTGACACTGGTGTCTTTGTTACACCGTGACTCAAAAAGTCCTGTCTCTCTTATTATGCATCATAAATGTCTGAATCTAGCAAAGTGCATAGTAATACCTGCTACATGTACCAGTTAAATCACATAAGAATAGAAAAAGTACGGTCACGCAACACAACAGCGCGTAAAGAATAGCCACAGCGATATGCAAAATGTCTTTGAGTTTATACAAACATGCAGCTCAATAAAGTCGCCAAAACCATGACAATACATAACAAATCACCTTCAAATCGCTTTAATCTTTCTGGGCTTCGGTGATATTCGCTAACAATTTCTGACCTGCAAATCCAGGAAATTCGACGACGACATTCAAACTAAGTGGCGGTAGCTAGCTCTGACTGTTTGCTCGCCATCTTCAAAAATGAACCACAATACCTAGAAGCTGCCGTTGGAGGCGCAAATCCTGCTATACCCGCAGTGCATCATGGGGAAAAGTCGGCATCAGTTTGAAAAACGGTATTGATTTTGCATAAACTCATCAGTTTTTACGTCTTTTTGGACGCGCACGATTACAATTCCAATTTTTTTCTGCAAATAACAATGTTTTAACCAACGACGCTTCGGGATACATTTATGTTTGTGTTGTACCTCGCGTGAACAATGAAGAATAGATATTTCACTACAGTATGATATACGGAAGAAGTCGACCGTAAAGTTTAAAAGTGGCTCTTTTGAGTCAAACGCTTGGTGGCGCACTGCATTGTGAATCGCCCGAATTCTGACGAATACGGTGGCCCAGACGGGACATAAATCGGTGGTGATTTTTGTGTGTGTGTGAATTTATTCACGAATGGTTCTGAATCTGAATCTGAATTATATAGTCGGCAAAGCATCCTTCCGGAAACATCACACCAACTTTTTGATTCGGTAGGCAATGCGTGTGGAGGAGAACGTCTAATTTAGTTTCAACTTTTGTCCAAAAAACTTGAAAAGTTGATCTCTGAATTGAGAGTGAGTTTTTCTCTTAACATCGATGATTTGTTTAGGGAGGTTGTTCCAGTCTTTAATTGTTCTAGGAAAAAAACTGTTTTCATAAATTCTGGTTCTGGTACGAAGCTGCTTTAATTTCTGTTTGTGGCCTCTGGACGGACGATTACTAGGGGTCAAGTATGCTTCAGAGGAGATGTCCACTGCTTTGTTGAGAATTTTGTACATCATGGTTATTCTACTGATTTTCCTTCGTTCTTCAAGTGTCAACCATCCTTGTTTTCCCAGCAAGGTTGTTACTGTTCCTGGTGTTGTACTGTAGTTGTTATGGACGAATCGAATGGCTTGCCTTTGAATTTGTTCCAAACGGTAGATGTCAGATTTTAGATGGGGGTCCCAAGCAGGTGATGCATACTCTAGAATGGGTCGAACCAGCATTGTGTAGGCTGTTTCTTTGATCGAAGCACTACAATTCCACAAGTTACGTTTGATCATGCCCAGCACTTTTTGAGATTTTTTGAATACATCTGACACATGTTTGCTGCAAGACATACTATTGGAGATGGTGACCCCAAGATATTTTTGGGAGTCTACGCTCGGTAGGATTTGCCCACAAAAACTGTAGGTAGTTTTGTTGGGTTTTCGGGTTCCTATTGATAATGTAGTACACTTGTTAGGGTTGAATTTCATCTTCCATGTGGATTGCCAAAGTTCCAATTTTTGGAGATCTTGTTGAAGAACATGTTTATTTGTGTTGTAGATGAGGCAGTCGTCTGCAAAAAGCCGAACTGTTGATGAAACATTTGCGGGGAGATCATTTATATATATCAGGAAGAGTAATGGTCCAATAACTGATCCTTGGGGTACACCGGATGCAACTTGTACCGACTCTGATGTTTGCCCTTCAACAACGACTTTTTGTGTCCGTCCTGTCAAGAAGTTTGTTATCCATTTATGCAGTGATCCGGTAATTCCATAGTGGAGCAATTTATTTAGTAAGAGTTTATGCGGTACTTTATCAAATGCTTTGGAAAAGTCCAAGACTGCTGCATCAACGGTTGCCTTGTTGTCAACTTGTTGAATGATGTCGTGAAGTGTTATAATCAGTTGGGTTTCTGTAGATCGTCTGGCTCTAAATCCATGCTGGTTGTCAGTTAGAATATTGTATTTCTCCAGATGCTTCATAATGTGACTGGCTATAATATGCTCCAGTGTCTTGCAAGTTACTGATGTTAGTGATATCGGCCGATAGTTTGAGGGATCTGATTTTATTCCTTTCTTAAAGACAGCAGTCACATTTGCAGTCTTCCAAGATGTGGGTACATCACCGCTGTTAACTGATGTCTGAAAGATGTCCCTAAGAATGGGTGCCAGTGGAGTTGCTAGGAGTTTGAGTAGCCATGGAGGTATATTGTCAGGACCTGGGGCTTTAGATGGTACTAGTTCATCTAAAAGCTTTTCTACTCCCTTTGTTGTAATTTCAAGATTTGTGATGTCATCACAAGGATCACCATCTAAAGTTGCACGAGAGTCAACATGGTCTTGAGTGAAAGCACTTTCAAAACATTTGTTCAATATGTCTGCTTTGACTTTACTGTCACTAATGATGATATCACCTTGTTTTAAATCTGCAATACCAAGATTATCCTTCTGGAAGCTCTTGATGTAAGACCAAAATGCTTTTGGATTAGACTTGAAGTTTTCTTGCAGGTACTTACTGATGTATGACTGCCTGGCTATTCGCAAGCGTTTCTTCATGTTTTTCCGAGCTTGCCTGAAGACCTCCCAGTCATGCTCTTGACCTGTTTTCTTTGCTTTGTTGTACAATCTGCGTTTCTTCTTATATTCCTTTTTGAGTGAGTTGTTGAACCAAGGGACATTGTGCCTGCTCGATGAATACTTATGCGGCACATGCTTATCTTTGAGTTCCCCCAATTTCTGGCTGATGAGCATCCATTTATCTTCCGTCGATTTTTCCTCAGACAGACTTCTGTACTGTTGTTTAAAATTATTTAGGTCATTAACAAGCCCTTCTACATTAGCCTTGTGTCTCAGGAAAACTTTCTTTTTCGGCAGCTTTTTTCTTTTTGAGTCCAGTTTAAGATCAATTTTCACAATGTCGTGATCCGAAATACCACCGACAACTTCGACTTTGTCAATACTACTTGGGTTATTTGTAAACACCAGATCCAGTATGTTTCGCGTGTTCCCCTGGGTTCGCGTTGGTTCCCTAACACACTGTTTCAAACCAAACTCTGTGCTTAGGTCAATAAGCTTTTCCCCTGCAGTCTTGCTGTATCCCTGTATGCTGGATACTGTCCCGTCATCCCAGTTTATGTTAGGAATGTTGAAGTCACCCAGGACAAAAACAGCATTTGAGTTGAGCTTTGACTTGAGGGCTGCAATTGATTTTTTGAGTTCCTCTATCTGTAAGCCGTGTTGATCATCAGGTGACCTATAAAAGGTTCCAATGAGGATAGGTTTGTTGTTTCTTTGTTTTATTTCAGTCCAGATGATTTCACAATTTCCTTCAGTATCCTCATATTCATTTGATACCAGATCCTGTAGGACAGCTTGAAATACTCCACCACCTATCGTGTTTGTAACCCTGTCTCTACGATAGATTTTGTAATTCGATGGAAAAATCTCACTGTCATTAATGGATTGGTTTAGCCACGATTCAGTGCCACAAATGATGTCTGGTTGGTATGTACTCACCAAAGCAGCAAGGTCTGCAACTTTTCCTCTGATACTTTGACAGTTTACAAGTAGACACTTAAGGTTTTTGGTTTTTTTACCCGAGTTTCTACAAGACTGAGTTTTTTGGGGGGAGCTACCAGTCTGATCCTCATGTAAAGATGTAGTATGCTCACTATCAAAAAATGAGTTCGAGAATCTTGCAAGTTCACAGTTTGTACAGATCCAAGAATCCTCCGAATTTTTAAGGGTGCTGTATGTTGATTGCGACATGCCTGCACACAGTGTATGAATCCATTGGTCACAGGCATCACATTGCACAGCTGTATCCACATTCCGGACGTATTTATCACACATCCCACATGGGGCCGCGCATGTACTACAAAACCACGGATCATCATTTTTTTGCAATTTCTTATACATGCCTACAGTTATTTTCTCACACTTGGCATGGAACCAGGTGTTACAATCCTCACAGTAGATTCCCCTTTCCCACTGGTTCACAATTTTCATGCAAACTTGGCATTTGTCAGATTCCGAATTATTCGGTCCAGGATTTGATTCGATGTCCCCGCTTACCGTGATTATCAACAAAAAAAGTGATTTGCTGAGGGATTTCTTATTCGCTGTCTTGATTGGTAGCACATGATGCAAGGCTTTAAAACTGCCGGAGGTATGACTTACTTCATACTTCAGTTCCATTAGCACTTGTGTCAAGTCTGTAGATTGTTTTCCCCTCTCATCCGATTGGACTTGCAGCTCAGTTTGAGTACAATTTTGCAGTATAAAACACACCAGATATAGCAAAAGACCCCAGTGCAGTTTCATGCCGTTTTTCATTTTCCTTTTGGCCTTGTATTGGTGATGAACAGAACACGAGCGCTGATCCTGACAAGGCATTGGGTAGCGTGACTTAAAGATTTCCTTGTACGTATTAAACAATTTTAAAAATCCAGATAAACACGTCAAGTGTGGTGAGACTAAGCGATAAAAAAAGAAAACTAACAAGTACAAATTTAAAATCCAAAAATCCAAGATGGCGTTTCCCGTAGTTAAAAATCCAAGATGGCGTTTCCTGCACTGCAGTTTATTGTGAATCCCGCTGATTTTCGGTAGATAAATTAAGAACTTGACGAGGACAGCAACAAAATATTCTTAAAAACTAGTTAAAACACATCACAAGTGAAGACGGAGCAGTATTAACATGGCGCAAATCATAAATCGGCGACCAAAGAACCCGAAATCCAAGATGGCGATTCCCGCGTTTAACGTATCTGCGTGGACGCAGATCCTCCGATCCTGGGTTGGGCACAAAATCACGTATTTGTCGACTTATCCATGAAGATATGAAGGCTCAAAGTTCACCGATAGTGCTGAGATAACACTGACTGACGAAAAGTATACAAAAGTAACTTAATAACAGACGAGAAAAAAAGAAGGAAAGAAAATTGTTTTAAAAAAACGGGAGCTAAAAAAAAAAACACGTCCGTCTCCACCGCACGCCTACACTTACTAAATATTGTAAATATTTTTTGCGGCGTCAAAAATATTCACTAGTCGTGAAAAACTTACGACGCTACAAATTATATTTACGACCAGTCGTAAATATTCACGACATTGCAAAAATAATCACCACCGAGCTGTGAAACAAATCTCGTGATAACCAAGAGCGCCCTCAATAAGCCCGCTGTATCTTTGCACGGGGAGCGCGAGCTATGCGGGACGCGTGTGGCGTGTATTTCTGGACGGATATAACGGCAGTCATAACGACGAACGCGCCTTGACCAAGGCTACGCGAACAGCTACCTCATAGGGCCAATACATTTGTATTTATGCAAATCAACTGAAGCTACTTTTTCGCCTTGGATCAACCGTTTTTGAAATCTTATGTGTTTCCGTAAGTTTTTCACGACTAGTGAATATTTTTGCCACGTCAGGAAAATTTATGACGCCGCAAAAAATATTTACAAGTGGAGTGTCGTGGCCAAGCGGTTAAGAGCTTGGTTTTCTGTTCCGCAGAGCGTGAGTTCGAGTCTCTGTGTGGACACGTGTGTCCTTAAGCAAGGCAATTAAACCACTATTGCTTCGTCCTTCGGATGGGACGTAAAGTTGTAGGTCCCGTGTGTTGTATAATTTATAATGTGTGTATATATCTTTCCCATTATAACATTATAAAATTGTATAATGCACGTAAAAGAACCCAGAACACTTATCGCTAAGAGAAGGGGTTTGCCCCGGTGTTCCTGGCTGACACAGCCTCTGTCTACGGGTTTCTTCAGGCTTACGAGCTACAGTGCCTTGAGCACTTTTGAAGGATCCTTGGTTTCATTACCAGAAATTAATAATAATAATAATATTTTGCGCCACATTTCTAGCGCATTTCTATGCGTCCAGAAATACACGCCACACGCGTCCCGCATATGCTGCTCGCGTCGTCTGTCGTCCGAAGATCTGTCGTGTTGTTTGAAATCTGCAGCGAAAATATTATCCCTCGAAGATTTTAGACCCGAGCAACGAAAGGCCATTAGAATCCTTTCTTCGTGGTCACGGTGTTTTGTGAATTTGCCGACAGGTTATGGGAAATCCGTCATTTTTCAGGCAGCCTCATTTTGCTCGGAGCTCGCACGTACGGCCAGGTACTCAGCGTTGTTTAGGGTGTTTGCAGGGTGTTTGGTCAGTTTCTTATCGCCGCATAATCGGCATTATACCCAGGGCATGCTGGTCTGTGCGTTATCGTCACAACTCACATATGGTCCAACCATGGCCCAACGCTGTGGGGCATGTTTACGGCTGCAGAACCAACCTTCAAAATGATCGCAATATAGTAATTTAAACAGGGACAAGTGTCTTATATCCTCAATAACTCCTCTCATTATTTTCTTGGCAAAATTCAGCCGGCAAGGCATTTAATTATCAGAGTTCCGCGTTTTACCGAGACACGTTTTTCATCTGGATTAGAAGCGTGCGATATAATGTAGGGCCGAGTTCGACACGTTTTAATAGAGTCGCGGCCTTCTCCAGTCGCGCGGTTAAAAACTCAAAACTAAGCAGCTAAACACAACTAGTTCTGACCATAACATTGTCAACATTCAAGCAAATACCCAGCAAAACGAGCGAAAATAACTGCGACCCTCACCAATCAAGCCAGACAGTTCAAATCTCCATGTGTAATTCCGACAAGCCTTCGTAAAAATCACTCAACTTTCTCCGATAAAATAATGTCAACGATGGCATTCGTAAACACTTGCGAGCTAGCTATGACCTTTCACCGCTAGCTCAAATTATGCAGTTTCTACGCAACGATCGACCAATAAGAAAACGACTAAAAAGGTCAGCTTAATCTATTAGCATAATGAGCACTGCCCCCAAAACCTCAACTTAATGATTGATCCAAGGCGTTCATATATCTTCAGTTAATTTGCATATAATAGTGGCCGCGTGAGGTCGTTGTTTGAGCTCCGATTACCGCTGCGCTGTACGTACGGACGGGTAACGATGAACGCCTTGACCAAGGCTAATCATGAGCAGTACTGTGAAAGTACAAAGTAACAAATAACCTCAATCTCCCAAAATCATCACAGTTCTGTGGCTCACAGAAGTGACGTCTTGGGTCCGACCCGCCGTGTTATACCCAGCACGATATGTGGCAGAGGGGTACCCCCTCTCATCCCTATACTTTATACGCAATCAACACTATTGTAACCTAACCCATCCCCCTTGAAACCTAAAAGGAATTCCTGAGATTCCGGGAACACAATGGTCAACACAAAAGAGGGGGGGGGGGGTTTCTCTGCCACATATCGCGCTTTATAGGCGCCGTGTTGTACTTCTCGTTCGCGCCGACTTCCTCAAGCGTAATATCACTACGGCTGGCAATGATCCGTGGGCAACCTCGTTATCATGGCTACGATCTTGCTGCGCCTTGTTATGTTGCGCCTTGTTTTACCATCATGCATGCCTTGTGCGATCTTGCGTTTAACCATGGAGGGCTCTTATTCCTCCATGGTTTAACACACGACACTAATCCGCCGAGCCGTTAGCGTCAATCATGTGAAGCCTTTCGCCGGCCTTCGGGCGCCGTAATTTTCTGGAAGGGTTAGGGGTAATTGTCATAAATGGGCGTAACTACACCACTGACTGAGTGGAAGACACTTGTAGGTTCTCAGATCTTTACTTTCCCTTTAAATTAAACTCACCCCAACAATAACATTGGAGACCAAAAATAGTCAATACAAAATGAGCAGAGACCGAATTCGAACTCCAGTCGAACGATCTATAACCTAACCGTTAATCCACTAACCTATCGACAGAAGCCGTTTTTCAAAGTGGTTTAATGTACCTCTGGGCTACGTGTAACTAGTTGAATGAGCAATAACAATGTATAAGCGTCATTGTTAAAACTATTGAATAATCATGACGCGGGGGTCTAAAGCCGCCCATTTATGATAATTACCTCTAACCCTCCGAGGAAATAATTACGCCGCCGGGCGAATTCTTTTTCCGTACCACAAACGCGTCAATTTGCCCGTTTCATTGGAATGGGGCGACTTGAATGGAGATTTTTATACCTTTTTCTATAAGACCCTATCTAGATGAGATTATTAACCAATAATTTTGGTTAATAGAAAAGGGTATAAAAGTCGTGTATACGAAAAACTAGGGACTGTATACAATTAACTAGGGACTGTATCCATTTATTTTGGTGAATTATGGCTGTCAACGTTGTTGGTCTTCATACGTTCTGCGCGTATCAAAATCGATTCGAATTGAAGTGCGCGCTTTGGTCTCCATTCAAGTCGCCCCATTCCAATGAAACGGGCAAATTGACGCGTTAGTGGTAGGGGAAAACAAATCGCGACCGGCCCGCGTGATATTTTTTCCCAGCATGGTAAAGGCCAATTATCATAACTGGGCGTGTCTAGACCCCACTGAATGGAAGATACTTAGGTTCTTAGAACCTTGCTTCCCCTCAAAATAAACTCATCCCACAATAAACTTACAATCCAAAAATAGTCAATGAAAAATGAGCACAATCGAACCCATGAGAACTCGAACCCCAATCTTACGATCTATAACCTAACCCATTATCTACTTGGCTAAAAAAGTGGGAGAGGTCGACAGAAGCCGTTTTTCAAAGTGCTTTAATGTACCTCTGGCCTACGTGTAACTAGTTGACTGAGCAATAACAATATATTTTAGTATTATTGTTGAAACTACTGAATAATCATGACGCGAGGGGTGTAGAAACGCCCATTTACCCTTTCCCATAGTGGGGAAAAAATTTCGCGTCCCATTGGGATTCGTCGCGTCCCAAACCTCCCGATAGCCAGTTCGTCACAGACGTCAGGAAACTGTAAAGTTATTCAAAACACTAATATACAATAGGAAGTTAAAGGTTGCCGAAAATAATTACCATTGACATTTTTCACCGGTTACATCTGAATAAGTTTCCTAACGACTTTTTTTCCACAGTCCTTTCCCTCGTTCTTCACACCAATAATTAAAGACACTCACGGGCGGGGGGGAGGTGGGGGGCTGAAATTAAATTTTCCGACTCTGAGCTGACTCTGTGGTGCAATCTGAGGCATTTCCTGGCTACTTTCCTCTGACTCTTAAAATACAATTTGCAAAAATGTCCTTGGCATTTCTTATTGCATTATTTTTCTTCTGAGCGAAACTCATCACAGGGCGGAATGACTGGCATCATGATCAAAAGATGATCAACATCAAGACATATCATCGCCTATTAAACAGTTTACTGCAAAATCGCCTACTTTTAGCAATTCATTGTAGTGTACACATTGTGTAGGCATATTTTACCAATCAAGGTCAACAGATTTATATGTCTGTGGAAACTTGAACTGAGGCAAGGATATTAAGATTTACTGTTCTGTGATAACTTTAAACTCGGTGATCTGCCTAATGGTCCAAGTCTCACAAACACTAATATAAGGGTCAAATGGGGGTCAACGCCAATGTACACCTGACGATAGATGATGACTAAAGTATGCTATTATTATTATTATTATTTTCTGGTAATGAAACCAAGGATCCTTCAAAAGCGCTCAAGGCACTGTAGCTCGTAAGCCAGAAGAAACCCGTAGACAGAGGCTGTGTCAGCCAGGAACACCGGGGCAAACCCCTTCTCTTAGCGATAAGTGTCCTGGGTTCTTTTACGTGCATTATACAAAAATTTGTATAATGGGAAAGATATATACACACATTATAAATTATACAACACACGGATAATTACTGCAGTACTGAGAAGGCTTTCTGTGTTATTTCCCTCAGTCGGCATTTGGAGCCTCAGTCGGCAAATTGCAACCAAAATTATTGATTTGGTGACCCATTTTGTTTTCGCCATCGCCGTCTGGCGATCGGGAATTTTTTTAATAGAATAACATTTCGGAACAATTAAAGGATATCTAGCACAATAATGTTGCTGGATGCCTACACTCATTATTTACTTTCAAATAAGTAAGATATTTCTCAAGAATTTGGTAGTAACATTTTTGGATATACAAATGGTGTATCTTACTCAGTTACCTTTAGGCTAAACCTCAGATAATAATTCGTTTATAATTTGTTTGCGCGGTGGGGGTTTCTCCTCTTCAGAGCGGCGGGGTTCCCCCCTTTTTTCAGAGCGGTGGGTGGGTGATGGAGAGTAGGTACCCAGGATTCGTTTAGAGCGCAATTGTTAGAGCGGGGTTTTTTTCCGCGTGAGGAATTTAATTTTTTTATTACAGAGGTAGATTTTCTAGAGAGCTAGGCAAAACCTGCCTGTTTCATACTACTCCATCCATTAAATCCGTTTTATTGACTTGTAAGCCACATAACTAAAATGCAAGAGATACTTAATATAGGATTTATTGTTAAGTAGCGTACAGTTTTGCATAACTTCTCCTGTCAAGAAAAAAAGTTGATGATTTGTTTTAACTTGTAAACTATTTGTAAACTATGTCAAAACATTCCCCCACAATTTAGCCTGGGACCCCATCACATTTAATGACAAAACAAAAATAGATAGCGTACATGTATGTATAATACTCACATGTCGGATATTGAAAAAAAAAATCTTTTACTTTCTAAATGTTTACTTTCTACTACCATTTTACAGTCATTTTGGTTTAACCCTAACCATCCAAAATCCTCTAAAATCCTCTTTGCAAAATGCAGGATTTTGCAGGATCGAGGACACCTTAAAGTTGGTGCATCGGAAGATTTTAGGATTGAGGGCGTTTGGGGTTTTTATATTTGGAGGATATGCAGGATCCAGGTCATAAGGCCTAAACTAATACTGGGTGATTTTGCAGGATTGAGATTACGGTACTTGGGTATTTATCCAAATGATGATTTTGGAAGATTGAGTTTATTTGTTACTTTGTACTTTCACACTGCTCATGCTCTATGCACATTCTCCATAGAGCTCCAGTCAAGGTGTAAGTTATGTGACAAGGATACAAAACGTTTGCATTAAGGGTCATAACTTGTGCAGACTTTTGTTGTAATAGGGCACTTAGCAGCTGTTTATTCCATCTTTAATTGCTTTAGTTCAATGGTAAACCCACAGCAGGATTTTGCAGAATTCAGGCAGTGGTCACCAGTAATATTAAACTATTGGATGATTTTGCAGGATTCAGGTTATGTGTAAAAAAAATGGGGTAGGGAGTTAGTTATTAGGGTTAAACAAGTTCATGTGCAAAACCAGCTAATTGGCGTGAGCATTATGCCCTCGTCTAGTCTTAGCCCATGGGCCAGTTTTAAACATACATGTACATGTTGTTATTACAATTTAGTTTAAATTTACATTAAGATGGGAATCGCAAACATACAAATTATATGTATCACAACGCCAACAAACAAAGCTTTGTATTGTTTGATTTATGTCTTCTTCGTGTACCAAGCTCCAAAAATGGAAGAGCACCACATTTTTTTCACAAAATACATGTACATGTACATACTTGCTAAAATCAATTCTCAGGTATGTGTCATTCGACAAGTTGGAAAAGTTCTAAAATAACCCCAACAGTCCTCAATCCTCCAAAATCAATATGATTTTGCACACACCCTAAAAAGTTAGGGTTTTAATGTACATTGTGTCATTGTGCAGCTTAGCTTTGTAGGTGCTATACATGTACTTGTACTTTTGCTAATTAGTTCAAAGTTATCAAAAACTAATGACCCAAAATCACCTCCAAAATTAAGTGGTTTGTCATACAGTGTACACTATAGGTCAATGCTCACATCAATCTGCGTAGTTGGGTGAATAATCGTGTTGAATTGGCACTTGCATTAGTTTAGGCTGGAATTTAATTATGACCTGGATCCTGCATTATCTTCCAGTGGTAAAAAACCCAAACACCCTCAATCTGCAAAATCCTCCGATGCATCAACTTTCAAGTGCCCTCAATCCTGCAAAAATCCTGCATTTTGCAAAGAGGATTGTTGATGGTTAGGGTTAATACTGGTCAGCCAACCACATTTGTATTAAGTAAAAACAATTTAAACATTTACATTTTTCAAACGATTTTGTTCAACAATATCACCTTGTTTTTTTAGTACACTCTGGCAGCTATTTATATGCCTCATCACGCACGTGCCTTATGGAGATATGCGTGCATTCCACCTACTCCTCGGTATGGTGCGATTATGGCCGATATGGTGTGATATGGCATTTGGTTTATTAACAGGCTTATTGGTAGTATTGTGCATGCTTTGTGAGGTTTCAACCAATGAAAGGGTTAACATCAGCCTTTTGTACTTGTTTACATGTCCATTCACATGACATGATGAGCGCCGGTCTCACCAAGAGGTGGTGTCTGATCAGCGTACAACCGCTCATGTTGGTCGAGATCAGCTTGATCAGTAAACCCTTTAGCGCAGATCCCACAAACAAACGGTTTCTTTTCACGAGTGTGAATCCTCCTCCTGTGTTCTTGAAGATAGCTGTTTTCGCGAAAGGCTTTACCACAGGTTACACAAACAAATGGTTTCTCACTAGAGTGAATCTTGTTATGTTGTTTAAGACAACTTTTTGTTACACAAGCTCTACCACAGGTCTCACATACGAATGGTTTCACACCCGTGTGCACACTCCCATGGATGAGAAGATTGCTTTTTTGTGAAAAGGCTTTACCACAGGTCACACATAAAAATGGTTTCTCACCGGTGTGCATCTTATTATGGTTGAACAGATTACTTTGAAAAGCAAAGGCTTTCCCACAAGTCTTACAATCAAACTGTTTCTCACCAGTGTGTATCCTGTCGTGTTGTTTAAGACTGCTTCGTTCTGTAAAGGTTTGACCACAAATCTCACAAGAGAATGGTTTTTCTCCTGTGTGCACCTTCTGATGTCTGCGATGTTGCTTTTTCAGATGAAAGGCTTTACCACAAGTTGCACAAACAAATGGTTTATCCTCCTCGTGTATAATCTTAGTATGTGTGTGTAGACTACTTTTGGTAGAGAAGGCTTTTCCACAGGTTACACAAGCAAACGGTTTCTCAACTGTGTGCACCCTGTCGTGCTGGGTGAGACTGCGTTGACGAGTAAAGGCTTTTCCACAGATTTCACAAATAAATGGTTTCTCAGCAGTGTGGGCATTCTCATGTCGGCGTAGTTTAGTTTGGTGAGGGTAGGCTTTACCGCAGGTTGCACAAATGAATGGCTTCTCGTCCGAGTGCCGCATTGCATGTAAGCGCAGATTTTGTTTTGCAGGGAAGGCTTTTCCGCAGGTCTCACAAACAAACGGTTTCTCACAAACCAACGGTTTCTCACTGGTGTGAATTCTACTGTGTTGTTGGAGATGAGATTTTGAAGTAAAGGCTTCCCCACAGGATGCACAAACGAACGGTTTGTCATCCTTGCTGACCTCCAGGCAACTAATTATCTCCGTCCATTTGATGTCCATTTTGCGGAAGTACTAATTTCTGACGGCCAACTAATGTTAAAAACTGTGCACAATCCTGTAATCAATTCATGTACAGAATGGAATGGTAGAATATGAACGCATCATAAAGTACCACGGCTGCATGCTATACACTCCTGAAGTTACATGTACTTTTTGATTGAGTCAAAATCTTCAGATTCCAGACGAGGCTCTCTGATCTGTAGACTGTGTTGAGAACAGAAAATATAAAGCACTGATTTTACTACAAAATTCACATGTACTACCTGTACTGTAGCTGCTGACCATCACTGTGGTTGTAGCGCACTGTGCAGTTTGATTCTTGACTACTTCAATCGTAGAGCTCTATGCTTCAAGGTTCAATCATGGAGGAATGCTTCAATAAACTATGAAACCAGCCATTTATGGAGTACAAATTGTAATACTATTGGTATAAAAGGTTAATATTTTTAGAAGAACTCTCATGCACCTGTGCACTACGGTACCTACTTCAAAAAATGCAAGGCACCATCCGATCCCGTCTGCCTTACAAAGTATTCTCGCAGTCGGCATGACGTTTGGGGCGAGCCGTCCATAGCAACATGCGTTAAACCTCAAATCGAGGTTCCTGGATGTCCGACCGTGAGAATTAAGATTCAGGATGTAACTCAATGGGATTTGACAATGTTTAAATTGAGGCTTTTTTTCGGCCCTAGAATTCCACTTTCTAAAACAGCACGTAATGCTGGTCTATAGTTTTCTAAGTTAGACGCACGAAGGCGAATATTAATTCTGACTATAGACGTATGGGGCCAATTTCACGGAGCTGCTAAGCACAAAAATTTGCTTAGCATGAAAATCTGTCCTTGGTAAAAACAAGGTTACAGACCAAATTTTCACGTGATCTTTATTGTTTTTGATTGATAATCAGCTGGTTTTTTTGATTAGCATGAAAAACATGTAGAATTTTGGCTGGCAACTTGTTTTGAATGAGCAAGACTTTTGTGCTAAGCAAATTTTTGTGCTTAGCAGCTCCGTGAAATTGGCCCCTGGACATTAAATGTTAAATTGTCAGTCAAGGGTACCAGACTAAGCAATATTCGTGCCTGTAATGAGGCAATTAACGTGCCGCGTCATGTCATGAGTTGGCGAGTACAAATTTCGATTTCACAACAAATTGTTATTTTAGATGGTCTATAAATTCGCCTTCTCGAGTCTTAGGAGCTAGCTGTACCAGACCAGCATTTTTACGTGCTGTTTTACTTTTTAGTTTTAGTTAAGTAGTATAGATAATGTTTGAGAAAGTGGGATTCTAAGGCCGAAAAAAGTCTCAATTAAATCATTGTCAAATCCAAATACAGGGTCCTGAATCTCAATACTTATTGTAAGGTATAGACGGGACGGTCGACGATGCCTTACATTTTTTGGAAGTATGCACGGGCCCAAGCAACAACACTAGCGCCCTGGCCTCATTCTGATTAACGAAACACGTTTCCAAAACAGGATTCAATTTTAATACTTGCACCATGGAGGTACGTACGAGCTATGAGGAAGTGTCAATAAATGAAAACTCGAGTCTCAAATTGCATTGGAAATAAAAAGAGTATTTCCAAGTGCGGTAATCACTCACCTTCTGAAAACATTTGCAGTGCACTTTGCAAGTTTGCAGTACAATTTGTCAATTTGTCGCACTGAGATGATTGGTGGCGCCCTTTGTTTTTTGTAATAAAGATCACAGTCTAGACATGAACTTGAAGAAATGTCATCAGATATCAGGCTTTTAAAAAGGAGAATCATGCCGCTCTACGTCCAGACCAGTCTCGACCCGATCGGCCCAGTGAAATCATCGAGAAAATGCTTAGCTTTTCTGTTCTTGTATCGTATTACCATGACAAAGAGAACAAATTAGGGAACAAAGGATCCTCGAAGGACGGTTTGCTTGTCCGAATTCGGTCCTCGATCGTTGGGGCAAGCGCTAGGTAATGGGGTTAGGGTATATTAAAGGCATAAAGGAAAAAACAATATCGATCCTCGGTCGTTATGTGGTTCACGACTGTGTGTGTGAAAAAGTATTTCATGTCTACCTCCATAATGGTTTACACATTAATAAATGTCATCTAGAAGAGTTGATGGCTTTTGATTGGTCGAGACTCGATTACGAGAGGGAATTATCATGTACATGTACATGTAGTAATAACCCGGCTTTCAAGAAGAAGCGAATGAATGTTCCCTGGACCAGCTGTTTGGAAGGCCTATAGAAAATACAAATATCTTTACGGGTCAAATGGATCAATTTCAGTCGAAAAGGTTATTTTAACTGACTGTTGTTGTTTTGAAGACATCGTTATTTTCTATTCGCAGGGGCATAATTTTAAGATTCAGGTAATGGGGCCTCACAATGCCGCACAAACATCATCAAACTAAAGGTGCTTGGTTCTTAGGACCCTGACTTGATTTGCGCCGACAGCAACTTTTTAATGATAATGCAAAAATTTATTTTCTTCTTGGTGAATGGATAGGAATAAATAATTCCCAACTCATTTTATGTTCCACCCAAAAAGTTGTTATTTAGTACACTTTTAAAGAACTAACCACAGACTGCCTTTTATTCCCCGTCAGTTTGTGGCTATACTCACGCAACTTTAAGTCCATAAGATTACAGTAATTGCTTTTTCCACAGTTTAATTAAAAAACACATGTATATGTATGTGAACAAACCTATAATTTTAGAATTACAAACTTGGATAGAAGTGTTCTTTGACTAGAAATAAGTGTTACGTAATCGCTCATTTCTCCGTAATTACTAAACCGAATCAAGCGCGGTTTTCTTAAAATTATAGCCAACTAATTTGACTTAATGTTATCGTTTGAATTGTTCTATTCCGACACTTATTTAGGAAGTTGGGATCACCTAAAAGTGCGTTGTAATTTTTGTTGAGACACCCTGTATACTCCCTCGTGTAACTTGGTAAAATATGACCTTCCACTAATTTGTTTTACGTAACCGCCCAGTATGAGGTATAATTTATCCAATCAGAGCTCAAAGCGCACCAGCGTGCCCCATGCGCCCAGTTTAGGCGGTGGGCATGCACGAGCGAAGTTTGTTTATCGAACAATCGGTGATTACAGTTATCAATGAGGTAAAACGCTTTTAAAATAACATTTGTATTATTGTATTTATTAATTGTATTAACAATATATAGAAATATTGATAACAAATGTATTTCTAATAAATTGAATTGATAGTTTAGAGAAAGAACATTAAGAAGTTTGCATCGATAGTTATATGACGGGAATAAATGTTATTTCTGAATCTGAACGCCCTTTGCTGTCATCAGTGCAGCCTAATAAAAATGTGTACGGTGCACGCCATACTGCATGATAAAGTATACAGTAACTCTATGGTGCACGCCCACCACAAAGTACCCCGGCCGGGCCCCCGTAAGGTCACAATCACGTCAAGGTCCAAACCTTAGCTACGGTATGGTCCGTGCGTGCCGCGCATGCAATTAAGCGCAGTAAAGATTTCCACATGGTGTCAGACGTAAATTTTCTTGTAGATTTGCTCCAAAAAGCAATGGAGACAAATACAAAATTATTTTATTTTAAAGGTCGCGGTAGGGGTGAAATTGTTAGGCTAACTCTAGCCGCTGCAGGGGAAGAGGTATGTACCGAAATCGTGACACTATAGTTTGGAAATATTATGGGTCTAGTAATATATAGACTTAGTATAGATATATGCGTAGTACTAGTACCGGTACATAGAATAGGCCGTAGTAGAACCATGGAGGAATAAGTAGAACCAGGGCCCAATTTCATAGAGCTGCTTATCAGTTAGCGGAAAAGTCGTGCTAACTTTAGCAGAAAAATTTGCTAACCTTAAGCGCTATTTCACGGCGTTTTTGTGCTAACGTTTGCGCGCGCATGGAGATTCTACTGTTACGTCACTGATTTAAGCAAATTTTCCCGCTAGGTTAAGCGTGCCTTTTGTTGCGCTTACTGCTTACGGTCCCCATGAAATAGACGGAGGCTCGGTTAGCAGAAAATCGTGTGCTTAGCAGCGCTATGAAATTGGGCCCTGGTAGGAAACATGGAGCATGGAAGAACACATAGAATTTAGTTTTACAAATGTACAGGTCTGTGAATGATTGTGATCTGTATACGTGAACGTATGGCGTTGGAACGGAAAGGTGCTGTGGTGTACAGGAGCATGAGTACAATCAACAGCAAAATGACAAGAAGGATAATATTACTAGGGAGAAGAAACACAAAAGAGGGATACAGGTGAGGTAGGGGTGGAACTGGAAGAGCCATAAAAAGGAGGATTAGGCCAAGGATTAAGGAATGAAAGAGGTCATCAGAGAGAGTCGAAGACAGACCATGGACAGACCAAGGGTTAATAGTCAAACAAATTTTTGATCCAATCTTTGGTTGCAATTCTTCATCTGTTGTAATCTCCTCGAATCCCAGCAAAGTAACGCCTATAGTTCAACTGGTGTTATTATCAATATGATTGGTTTATCCAGTTATGGACATTTTTCCTCTTTTTAACCGATCATGGAGTACTACCTGTGTGATTAATTAGTCTCGCCAACAGAGGGCGTCCTAGCGTTCCTCCGTACTACAGACAGAGTTACAGGATAGCCGTATGTGATTTCTTGTCGATCAGATTGTCCATCTTCTTCTCTCATCTTCACTAAGCATCGCCTCTGTCCTTTTGGATTGAAGCAGCTTTACACATGTCATCCTTCTGGGTAATTCTTACCATCATCTCGTTGCTGCATATTGGCAGCATTACTTCGTTTACCTGCAAGTCAATACTTCAAGCAGGTGATGTGGAGTCCAACCCTGGCCCCCGCCCTCCTAAATATCCATGCGGGGAATGCAATAGAGCATGTACGTCCTACAAGGGTGCCAAAGCAAGTATACTCTGTGAATCATGTAATGTCTGGTTTCACGCAGCCTGTGTCAGTCTATCCGACACGGTCCTACAAGTCCTTGGGCGTTGTGATCTACCATGGGAATGTTACAGATGTGGTCTGCCCAACTTCTCAACTAGTCTTTTTGAGACTACCATCTTGGATGGATCTGTCAGCTCCCCCCACAGACATGATCACTCGACATCTGGCTCTACCAGCTCACCCCCACCTGGCTCCCCCCTTGCCATGTCCTCTCCAAATAAGGCCAAACAACATTCCTTTCAAAACCTTCGCCTTCTTGAAATAAATTTTCAGAGCATCCTCTCAAAGCGTGAAGAGTTCTGGAGTCTAGTTGAAGCTGTGAAGCCTGATGTGATCTATGGATGCGAGACCTGGCTTAAACCAACAATCTTTCAAGGTGAAGTATTTCCAACAGGGTATGATCTTTACCGTTGCGATAGGAAGGATGGCTACGGTGGCGTCCTATTGGGCATCCATTCTAGCCTTAACAACCATCAGATGGTCATTAAAACTAAATCTGAGTTCATAGCTGCCAAAATCATCAACGGCAATCAATCAATAATTGTAGCTTCTCTTTACCGCCCACCTAACTGCAGCATCGATCACATGAATGATCTTACCAGTGCCATTTCCGATATCTGCCTGAACAATCCTGATGCTGCGATTTGGATAGCTGGGGATATTAATCTCCCCGACATCGACTGGGCTACTAGCAGCATCAAGTCCCATCAGTACAGGACTACAATCAATGAGTCATTCTTGCAGGCCCTCAATAGAACTGGTCTCGAGCAGATGATTGATTTTCCTACCAGAGGTAATAACATCTTAGATGTCATCATTACTAACCGCCCCTCACTTGTCAACAAATGTTCTGGTCTGCCAGGGCTGAGTGATCATGATGTGGTATTCATGGACGTCAATGTCCGTGCACCTCGTAAAAAACCTGTCAGAAGGAAAATCCTCTTGTGGAAAAGAGCTGACCTCAACGTTATTCGTCAGAGAATAAAGGAATGGTCAACTCAATTTACCTCTGAGTTTTCTACCACCACTCCAGTTGAAGATCTTGCTGAGGTCATCCACCAAGAACTGATTCATGTCATTGATGCTCATGTACCTTCCAAACAAAGCTCAAACAGACTTAATAAACCTTGGTTTAATTCCGACACCAAGCATGCCTCTAGATGCAAAGCAAGGGCCTACAGGAAAGCTCGTCGAACCAACAGAGACAAGGACTGGGCCCGCTTTCGACGTTTAAAGAGAGACACTCAGAAGACTTGTCGCAATGCATACAACAAATACATCTATGACATTGTGCAAAGCGCACCAGCTGGCAGTAGAAACAAGAAGCTTGGTGCCCTAATAAAATCTCTGCGACGTGACCAGATGGGAGTGGCCCCACTGAAAGAAGGCGGACTTCTGCATGTTGACCCGAAGTCCAAAGCCAATGCCTTAAACCGGCAGTTCACCTCCGTGTTCTCCAAGGACGATGGCTCAGCGCCTCCTGATTTGGGTTCCACTAATTACCCTGCTATGGCATCTATCGCTGTAAGCCAAAATGGAGTCACCAAACTTCTCAGGAACCTTAAGCCATTTACTGCATCTGGTCCCGATGGCATACCTGCTAAACTCCTGAAGGAAATAGCGGAAGAAGTCTCTCCTGCAATTACACTCTTACTTCAATCCTCCATCAACCAAGGTAGAGTGCCCCTGCAGTGGAAGAAAGCCCACGTTACGTTGTCCCTATATTCAAGAAGGGTAGCAGGTCGGATGCAGCTAACTATCGGCCCATCTCTCTCACCTCAATCCTATGCAAGCTCTGCGAGCACATCATTTACTGTGCGATAATCCGCCATCTCGATGACAATAACATCTTATCAGATTCACAGCACGGGTTTCGCCAGCGTAGGTCATGTGACTCCCAGCTCATCCTCACGGTACAAGATCTAGCAAGAGGATTGGATGACAAATCACAAATCGATATGATCCTTCTTGACTTTGAGAAAGCCTTCGACAAAGTCTCACACCGTCACCTTCTAATAAAGGTTGAACACTATGGCATACGCAACAGCACCCTGGACTGGATCCATGATTTCCTCCATAAACGGTCCCAGGTTGTTGTAGTTGATGGTCAGAAGAGCACCGAATCCCATGTAACATCAGGAGTACCACAGGGTAGCGTCTTAGGTCCATTGTTGTTCCTTATTTTCATCAACGACCTTCCCGATTGCGTCCATCACTCAACAACTAGGCTGTTTGCTGATGACAGTGTAGTATACAAGCACATCTCATCCCTCAATGACACGACCAGCCTCCAAAAAGATCTTGATGCCCTCCAAGACTGGGAGTCAAAGTGGCTGATGAAGTTCAATGTTAAGAAATGCAATGTGCTCCAAATCACCAACAAGCGCAGGCCCATCCTAGCATCCTACACGGTTCATGGTCACACATTAGAAGTTCTACACTCAGCAAAGTACCTTGGAGTCCACATCGACTCTCATCTTAGCTTTAATGCCCATGTCAACACAATCACTAACAAGGCTAATTCCACCCGAGCTTTCTTGTCCCGTAATCTCAGACACTGCAGTCACAAGATCAAGGAATCTGCATACAACACATTCGTAAGACCAATAGTCGAGTACGCTAGTGTTGTATGGGACACCCACACACAGCGCAACTCCAAGAAAGTAGAACAAGTTCAACGTAATGCAGCCCGCTTTGTCACAAGGATATACGATAGGACAAGAAGTGTCTCTGCAATCCTAGAGGAACTAAACTGGCAATCCCTAGAGGACCGACGCACTGGCAGTCGCCTGGCTATGATGTACAAAATCCGTTATGGTCTCGTTGACATTAAGTGGAACCAATACCTCGTCCATCAATCCACATCAACCAGAGGTCATAAATCCCGCTTTGTCATCCCTCACACCAAATCAACTGTGTTTACTAACTCATTCTTCCCACGTACCATTCGGGACTGGAATAGCCTAGCAGTAGACCCAGCGGAGTACAAATCGCTCGACGCCTTTAAGCTCGCACTTAAGGCTAATCCATTGAAGTAGCTCCAAATCCAACAGTTTTACTTGCACTATCTGTACATAAATTATTTCCGCACTCGACAGCATGTCCAACTTATTTTTCTTGGACGCATTCGCAAACACGCAGTGCATTTATCCTCGCATATGTGAGGCTGCATTTCACAGGAAGGAAGGAAGGAAAAAATTGCAACAAATTGTTTTTCACCACAGTGCACTTCTAAAAGGTTCCTAGAATGACATACTAAAAATCCACAAAAATCCAAGTGGTGGAAATACCGGTATGTCTAATTTGCATAAATCGTTAATCCCTGCCATGTAATATTTTTTATTCCCATATTTGGGTACTATATATTTTATTTTTATTTTTTGAAAAGTTTATTTTGGTGATTCTACTTACATATCCTTACTTGAATAACATTTGCTAAAGCATATAAGTGACTGAATAATTATGAGAACACAGTAATTATCCAAAATGACAACTTTGTGACCCTATAAATGTGCGCACATTACACTGTCTCCAGATATCATCATGTAGTCAGTATAGTATTGGTGAGCTTCAAATTCACCAAGTTGCTTACTGGCACAGTTATCATATTAAAACCTTATGAAAAATCATATGAACAATAATAACATTGTGATATTTAGCCCAGAAAACAAAAAATGGGGAAAATGGTGTGTCTATAAATTGGGCTAAAAAGTAGTTAAAGGGTTGCCTAACATGGAATACTTGAACAAGTTCAAGGAAATCACCAAAATACATTTTAACGTAGATGATTATTGTAAGCAACAACAATCTTAAATTTGGGGGGTTTCCTTGAACTTGTTCAAGTCTCTCACCTTAGGCAACCCTTCACCTACTTGTTAGCCCAATTTAGGGACACATCATTTTTTCCAAGTTTTTGTTTGCTGGGCTAAATATCACAATGTTATCATTATGTCCATATGATTTTCCATAAGTTTTTAATATGATAACTGTGCCAGTAAGCAACTTGGTGAATTTGAAGCTCACCAATACTGACTACATGATGATATCGGGAGACAGTGTAATGTGCGCACATTTATAGGGTCACAAAGTTGTCATTTTGGATAATTACTGTGTTCTCATAATTATTCAGTCACTTATATGCTTTAGCAAATGTTATTCAAGTAAGGATATATGTAAGTAGAATCACCAAAATAAACTTTTCAAAAAATAAAAATAAAATATATACCCAAATATGGGAATAAAAAATATTACATGGCAGGGATTAACGATTTATGCAAATTAGACATATTTCCACCAATTGGATTTTTGTGGATTTTTAGTATGTCATTCTAGGAACCTTTTAGAAGTGCACTGTGGTGAAAAACAATTTGTTGCAATTTGTTTGAGGTCAACAAAACAAAATTATGTATTTTGCCTGGACTATAACTAATAAAGGGGTGAAAATCGGATGGGGCTGTGGACAAACAAGGAAGGTATGAAACACCACAAGGAAAGGGACCATGCAGGGTGAAGATCAAGAGGAAGAATATAGAGTGGTGCAAAATCACATTGATTTTTGAGGATTGAGGATCAGGACCGAGGTACAAAGGGGTCCCTGAATTGTAAAATTAGTCTCATTTGAAAACAAAGTATTTTGCAATCAACTTTGCATCATGCATGCAATGCTGTTGTCCCCTATGGCCTTCACACCTCACTCTAACTTTCATAACTTTTCACCACATTTTTCTTCCACATTGCTTATTAAAGGTAGGTAGTATACACCATTTGCAGATATCGAAAATATTTACTACTGAATTATTAAGAAATACCTTACTCAATTGAAAGTAAATAATGATTCTAGGCATTCAGCAAAAGGATTGCGCTAGATATCCTGTAATTATTTTTGAAAAATGAATTTTATAAAGAAAAATTCGCTCTCGCCGGATGGCGAGAGCGAAAAAACAAAGATAACATAAGAATAACTGCTCGACCCCGGTTGAAAACAAACGCTGTTTTTCGTGCTTTTCTCGGCATCCATGATTGTAAAACTTCGGAAAAGTCAGTTAAACGATATTTACTATGAAATACAACCCCCCAAATCTACCCATTCATGATAATTCAAGCAATTACCAATGGTGTATACTACCTTTAAGTTATTATGCTATTGTCCCCTACTATAATTTTACGCATACTCATCAGTTCTTGCTTTTGATAACTCCGCTTTCATTTCCTCCCAACACTTGGACTTAAACCTTCAACCTCTACCAATCCCCCTGCATTCTTAATAAACTCATCACAAAAATTATCGAGACACTTACAAATTATCCAATAATTAACGGCCCGAAAGGGTATGGATTAATCGAAGCAAATAACCCAGTGCATAATAAAATGATCAGCCAATAAGATAATCTCTAAAAGGCGGGCATGTGTAGAGATTATCTTATTGTCTGATCATCAACATGATCAATACAAACCTGCTTCTATACGGATGATTGTCACTTTTGAAAATGGATTTACGACAATTGAAACGACAATAACTCCGCTCCGCAACATCGTATCTCAACAATCGAGGTGTCAAAATACACAGAACATTATGCACTGGGTTATTTGCTTCGATAAATCCATACCCTTTCGGGCCATTAATTATTGGCTCATTTGTAAGTGTTTCGATACTTTTTGGGATGAGTTTATGTTGCATCAAGGAGGAAGGTTACCGAGTTACCAAAATGAATTAGTTTGCAACATTTAACTTGTAACATTGGGTGTGTCGTTAACACATGGGGGAGGGTTTTGGTTTCTTGGGGGGGGGGGGGAATAGCCCCACTTGCACTGGGCACTAGCTTTTGTATGCCGTGGCCCCCATGCTTTCCTATTATAATTCATATCGCAGCAGATGGACCACACTAATGTGGGGCTATAGGTAAGGTCAGTGAACTTTCATGCAAACCTGCACAGGTTAACATGACACCAACCGTAAATTGAACCAGAAAATCTACTTAAAGCAATATTTGTTTTCCTTTACAGTTTGAAGACGTCTTTGTTACAGAACCAGAACAGCTTGAAAAGCTTCGAGATGGTAGGCCTATGTTAATTGCATTTCAAAAGAACCAGAGAAAATTGTATTTTTTTTAAATGACTCCTTGCACAAAACAATTGATCCAAAACAACTTTGATCTAGACAAAAAAATAGATATCTTTTTATTTCTGTCTTTTTTGGTATTATACCATAAATGTTGTCTTTTAATTTAACCCTAACCCCCTAGGCTCTCGCACTAGGAAGCATACCAAACCTAACAAACTTCAACAGCTCACACATGTTCAGTAATTTTTGGTACACTGTACTGAACCTAACAGTACTAAACCTGCCAAACTCCAACAGTTGAAGTTTTATTGACTTGGAACAGTGATAACTGGCCAGTGGTATTATGTGTTTTAGTGGGGACACACATACAAGGTGTGTGTGTGTATACACTTACAGTTGACCAGGAACTGTGCCGTGACAATGTGGGTCACTCACGTATAAATGCCTGTGCATTCTCAAAATTTCTAAAACTTTGACAAGTCTCATGCCTTTCTGTCCTGAACCTCACAGAATTCAACAGGGTCTCCCTGGGCCTTTGGTACTGAGTCAAACAAAGTCTAACAACAAGTTGTTAGGGTTTGGTACCAAACCTGCCAAAACCTAGCGAAAGCTGCAGTTGGAGTTTGATGGGTTTGGGGTAGTTAGGGTTAATGATGATGACGTAACCAGACCGGAAATTACAATGAAAAAACCTTTAACCCTAACCCCTTCACTGCTTTTACTAGAAAGTATTCTGAATCCGCTAAAATCCACCAAGTTTGGTTTGCAAAAACTGCTGGTGTCCTGAGCCCATCAGACTCTACCAGTATGCATACTGGAGATATCCTGAGTCCATCAATAATCCACCAGCAAAAGTGCGATGGACTGTGACGGATTCAGGATACCTAGGTGGCATACACAAAATTGCAGTGCGTTTCTCCATAGAGTCTTCAAAGTCCATCACCTAAATTTCTGGTGGAGCACGTGTGATGGATTCAGGATACCATGCTCGCATGAAAATTGTGATGTGTAGGCTGTATAGGATCCATCAAAATACTCCATTTACATGGTTCAACTGCTGGTGGATATATTGTCATGCAGTAAATGTTACATAATCTAACACCCTTATTTTGTATTCTATACTTCTTGTTCACTGAAACAGTATTTATTGCATTCACAATATTCATATATTAATATCTTATTTGAAATGATATTTATGTACAGTTACATGCCTGTAGAATACACCCACCAATGAATGGAGGTGGCTATATACTACCTGGACCCCAGCATCACTTTATAGGCTATTTAAATAATCCATTGTTTAGGCCAGAACCCCAACTCACAAGGTCATATCTTCCCCCAGCACCTACAGCATGTGAAAGACCTGGTAGGGCTACAAGCAGTGTGGTAACCAAGGAGTTAAAACTGTTAAGATCCTGAATCCATCCAAGTCCCCAAAACACCTCAATACGGAGGTATCCTGAATCCATCAAAATTTGCAGTAACGCTAGGCTTAAAATCCTCAATCCATCACACTACTCCGGGTCGTTCAATATGGAGGTATCCTGAATCCGCTAAAATCCTCCAAAACAGGAAATGGATTTTGATGGACTCAGGGTGGTTATGGTTAAACCTTAACAAGTCGCAAACAAGAACCTGGCTGTGTGAATTGCCCATAGAATTTAATGTTGATTGACAAACACACAGACTCTGGCTAGTTGTACTTTACAAATAAATTACCGGTGACGTATATGTTAGAGCACCCTCAAGTGGCAGGTTTAAAAAATGAATAATCAGTTGATGCTTGTGCTAAAGCTTTTTGATTTTCAATAAAATAAAAAAAACACTAAATGCATGGCAATAAAATGAAACAAAAATGACTAAAGATTTAATGAAAAATGTAATGAAAAATGAAGAAAAAAATGTGAAAAAGCCAAGTATGTTCTGTTCATGGAACAGACATAACTCTAGTTTATTATTATTATTATTATTATTATTACAAAATTATCTGCAAAATAGTAAAGAAAATGGAAAAGTTCATTGAGGAAGTAGGAAAATATGCTATTTGGAAAAAGAAAGCGGCCTCCTCCCTTCATTAGAAAAGGCTGAGCCAGCTATATATTGGAGTTTTTATTTTCTTGGCCTTAAGTCTTGTATCCATTTCACATACTATATGCTTCAATTTCTGTTTCCTTCTTTCAGACGGAAATCTTCTCTTCATGCAAATTCCTTTGTTGGAGATTGATGGATTGAAGCTTGTCCAATCAGGTGCCGTTGTCCGTTACTTGGCACACAAGCACAACATGATGGGCAAATCTCTCGAGGAACAGGCAATGTAAAATACCAAAGTGTGATCCGTCGGTCCTGGCAGACCTTGACCCTAGAATAATGTAACCTTGAACCTAGAATAATGTAACCTTGAACCTTGCTCATTGGCCTTAATGCTTCAAAGACCTTCTCATTGGCTCAACAAAACATTTGATGTACCTATTTCTATTTTTATGGCAATTAAATCCCATTAATAAATACCTAGGAGAGTTGGTGGCTTTTGATTGGTTGAGACACGATCACGTGGAGGGCATTATTTTGTAGTAATTGCCCGGCTTTCAATTTAAAGAAGCCAATTAATGTCTGCTGAACCAGCATTAATCAAGCATCATGTAAGCCAATGATTGGCCAAATGCAACAGTCCTACGGTAACTTGTAACAAGGACGCCTCACATTATGACGTAGTGTCTGCACCTCGCTTTTTTGTTGTTCGCACTGGTATCCCACCTTGACGCGGCCAACTACATTATGCAGACGTATGTTGTACGGCGCCCGACTATTGCGAGTACATGTATTGCATTTTTGTAAAGAAGATCGACTTGACGCGCCACAAACTATCGTTTATTTTTGTATATTCTGAGAAGAATAGAAAGTCTGGGAGCTAGTAATTATGGCAATCGGGTCCGTCTTCGTATGATTTTGAGCCTACTTTCACATGTACATGCAGTACACATTGTGTATACACTATGCCGTACACAAAAGGGTTCACTTGCATTCCTTGCGCGTGCAGGGCCGCTATCAATCGGGCTTCGCGCACTGATGGTGCAGACACTACGTCACAATATCTCTGATGTACCGATAAGTCAGAACAAAATGGCGGCTCGCATGACGATAAGCGCAGTGCGAGAAAATCTCTGTTTTATATGATTACCGTAATCATATAAAAATGAAATGAAAAATCAAGTCACGATGGCAATTGACACTCTTTAACATTATGCAATTATAAAATATGGGTGGAGTTTCCCTTTAAAAAAGTGACAAACCCCACATTTTGGGTGGGGCAGCCCGGGGGAAGGGTTGGTGGGGGGAAGCAATATATTGGTGCAAGTAACAAAGTTTCATGTGCAAGAACATGGCATTGTCACTCATGCTTGTGTGTTTTGATAATTTTAAGCAGGTTTGTACATAAGACTTCAAAACTTTGAATTGCGGATGGTGTTTTCTCTGATCACATTTTCAGGGTCAATATGCTCTTTGAAGGCTCCAGGGATTTCTTCCAGCTTGGGTTTGCATCGCGTTATTTCATGACCACAGAGGCAGAGAAACAGGCAGTGAACAACATAAAAAACAAAGCCAAGGATCAATACCTGCCCATCTTTGAAAAGGTACAGAATTGCCCTTAGCTTTAAAGGTAGTATACACCATTTGCTTTTGCTGTAAATGGATGGGTTACGCTGACTTAGTAAAGTTTTGTTTTTGTAGATGCTTGAGAAACCCAGAATTATAAAATAATGCTGTTTTTGTTGTCTGTTTCCTCGACTTCCGGGGAATTATCAGCTAAGGGAACCATACTAGTTGGCTGGCACCCAGTATTGCAATCAAAATGTGAACTGACTAAATTTATTAAATTGGATAGAGTTTTTAAAATGGTCAGGTTTTTTCCAACGATTGCTAGCCGGCAATCGTTGGGGCCGATTTCACTAAACGCTAAGACGCGTCTTAGGAAGAGTGACTTGTTTTTACTCGCGACTTGTCCTAGGATTGATTTCACCAAAGTTGAGACGAGTTCAAAACGTCCTAACTTCCATAGCAGCGCAGCTAAACTCGTCTTAACTTAAGGTCAGTCCAAGGGTCATCTCATCTTAATAATACATGCATTAATTTGTATATATCGCCTGTAACTCATTGTATTATCTTCTCGTTAAAGATAAATGTCGGCCAAGAGTTATAGTTTTGAAGAAGCAGAATAAAAAAGGTTGATGACGTGTGTGCATAGTTTTAAAAACATAAGTTATACATGTACGCCAACAATAGTGAAATTGATCTTAGGACACGTCTTAGCCAAGATCGATTTTTGAGCTGGGACTTGTCCCGTCCTAATGAGTCGTAAGTTAAGACGAATTTCATGAAATCGGCCCCTGGGCTCGATTCCCATCTGGGTTCAATTTTACAGCAAGTTGTTAATTTAGGGATCTTGCCTGGAGAAAGGAAGTGTGTTTACACAAGGACTCCCACTGGGGTTTAAAATTATGTGTCAACTTTCTAATCGAGCGTTTTTGTATCTTTCCCAACATATTTATTCCTTTGTGGTCTCAGATTTACAAGAAGAGCCCCTCAGGGTTCTTGGTTGGTGACTCGCTGACCCTCGCTGACATCGGATGGCTGGAGGTCCTCCTCTGGCTCCATGAACTTGAACCGCAGTTTGCCATTAGTTTTCCCAGTGTAGCTGTAAGTAAAACAACAAACGAGGATGGTTCTTGAACCACGTGTCTCGCCTACTTTTGCAAATTACCTGATTTTACAACTTGACCTTTGACACAACCATCATATAAAGGTTACAATATTGCATGCATGACCCAAGTTTGATTGCAATTGGACTTCAAGTTTGCATGTAAGACCATTTAATTTTTTACTTGAACTAAAATTATAGTTATACATACGGACTACGTAAAGAAAATAGTGAACCAACAAATTTGTTCTTTGTGTGAATGTGAATTGTGATCAGCAAATTTGATGAAAATAAAACTTTTGTGGCAAGATTGTGATTCATTTAAGTTTTTTTTTCAACAGTTCTAGAAATTCAAAAAAAAATTGTTATATTTAATATTAAAGTCCACACATGATTGGTTCCTGCCAATTATACAAACATAGCTTATTGGAAGGGAGCCATGCAGTCTACCCAGGCAAAACCTTGACTTCCTTGGTACTTAATTTGCATGTGTAGGCCCGCCCGGCTCGGGGTGGGTTTCAATTCTGTTAGAAAGGATGAAATTACAGATGCATCATTAGTTGTTTTGCAGAGCTGCTAGTAAAATTAGTTTATTTGGTTGTGCTTCTCATCCAAGAATGGTCAATCAATTATACAAGAGTTATTTAGAATAAAACAATGTTATAAACAAACTTCGGATCTAATAAAATAGTCTAAATTGAAAAGTTGGATAATCAAATCTCTTTAAAATGTAAATACCAAAGCATCAGTCTGGGGCCTCCTTAATAATTATTCACAAGGAAAAAAGGGTGTTCTTGTTCCCATAGGTTTCTACTATAAGCACCACAAAACAAAGTAACATGTGGTCTCTATAAAATCACTTAAAGTAAGTCCAGTACTGGTAATCAATCAATAGACCATGGGCATTTATCCTTGAGGTCAGAGCCAACTGGCTCCACCTTCCACTCCCTTGTCAGTACTGTGGCCAACTGTAAACTTGTCCCAGTCCCACTAGGTCTAACTACTTAACGGTAAGAGAGCTATTAATAAAACTACCCACAGGGGTAACCAATTAAATCTCAATGGCTCGACTGGAGCAAGTCTAAAGGAACCAAGGTTTTCTCAAGATAAACCACTGCCACGTACTAGGGGTCACTATCTGGTCCTATGTAAAAGCACATGTATCGCATAACCACAACGTTGTATTGAATTATCAAAGGTTACAGACTTGCACTATACATGTATTCTAAATAATTTATCTAAAGTGTAGCGTCTATGGGAATGACACACTTGGGCAGAAAAGTATAAAATGTCTACAAAAGTAAATAGAAAAGTAAAAATATAATGAAATCACATTAACAATATAATCCGAAGTTCTTGGATCTTTGCAAGACTAGAGATATAATAAAAGATCAAGGAATTCCTTGTCAACAATTATCCACGAAAGGCATCTCCAATCTCTAGCAGTACTCACTCTTTTACATTCTTCCTAATTTAGTTATAAAACCAACTTGTATCACTTCTAAAGAACGGCTAAACTTCTCTATCCTCTCTATCATCAGTGGTATCCTTTCTTAAAGTACTCATAATTCTTCACTTTTAGCTTAAAGATTTTACAGGAAATACAAATAATTACAAATTTATAAATCAATACAATTGGGTTTGAAATGTGGAAAAGAAATGAAATTAACATACCTGTTAGAAAGGATGAAATTACAGATGCATCATTAGTTGTTTTGCAGAGCTGCTAGTAAAATTAGTTTATTTGGTTGTGCTTCTCATCCAAGAATGGCTTGAGACGCACACTGGACCATGTGGTGTGGAAGTTTCTGTGTGCCTAAACCAATCAGAGGAGAGTGACCATGGCAACTGGGTCACTGTCCAGCTGACTAGTTGTACAGGCTAGGGGTAGGCATATCGGATGTGCCAACAGGAAATATTACTTTTTTTAGGGGGTGGTATTTTCTAGACCTTTCCAGAGGGGCTCTACATACTCCCCCGAAAAATTAAATGTTGTCCCAACATTTAAAATTTAACTGCAATACAGAAAACCTATCTACAACTGTATCTAAAAGAGAATAACATAAGAATTACGAATGATTGCTTATCGCCTATAGAATGAATATGGAGCGAAAAGTGCGAAACCTGGAGAACCTCTCCAACTATGTGCCGAAAACATCTCTCCTTCAGTTTACGGGCATAGGGCGATAAAAGGAATCGTTCAAGGTGATCAGCCAATTTCAATTCCAAAAATCTACTCAACCAAGATCAAGTCGAGAAACAAAATGAATCGCACTTTGCTGCAAGTCATTGCAATTTCGTTCTATTGGGCTAAAGCATCAATTAAATCATTCAAATTGCTAACTATGCTGTCAGTTCAGCACAATATGGGCTGATAGAAGTATGGTGGAGACATCATTGGATGCCATCCCGGTACATGCTGCTGGGGTGGATACTGCGGCAGTGTGTGGTGGTATCCCATGGGTGGGGCTGCATACGTAGGAGGGTAGGGTGGTGGGATTGTACCATTTCCATAGAGTAACGGGTATGGGTAAGGGACCTGCGCAGAACCCATCTGCTGAGTGGGAACATAGGTGTGAATAGGGGCAGAGCCATTGTGTGAGAAGGGTACACCTTCACCGTTTGCTGGTTCTGGAGGCACTGCAAATGGTTCCATTACTGGTGCCGCGAACACCGCATCCACGTATTGACGAGGAGCACCAAGTTGATCATAAGTTAGGATGTCAGGTGGCTGTCTGTTTCGGCTTGGGTACCGACCCTCTGTAGGTGCAAATGGGTCCTCGCTGTCCTCAGGCTGGAGCTGGAGCTGGTCAATCTGCCTTGTCTCCTCTGGTATGGCCACTGCCTCTGGTATGGCCACTGTCTCTGGTGTGGCCACCGCCTCAGGGTCGTCCTGGTGCAGTTCTGGCGGGAGTGGATCTAGGGAAAGGGCTGTCTCGTTTTCGCCAGTCTCAAACTCAGATCGGACATCATCTGCCTCGAGTGTGGGCTGTTCACAAGGAGAGGATAGAGTGGTTTGAAGATAGACCTCATCATCCGAGCTACTGTCGTGTTGGGATGAACTAGGTTCGATTTGGCGTGAAGCTCTGGTACGTCTCGCTTTTGTGGTTTTTCCAGACGGTGCAACCTGGGGTTGTGTCTCCATTGCAGGGAGGTGATCACAGGGGAGGAGGAGGTTCCTGTGGAGCACTCTTGTCCTGCCGACACCACTCTCGGGCCTCAACTCGTAAACTGGTGCATCGTCGTGCATCTGTCTGATTATCACATGGATTTTCTCCTCCCAGTAGGATCTCAGCTTCCCGGGACCCCCAGTCTCATTCAAGTTCCGGACCAGTACTCGGTCCCCTGGCTGGAGGCTGATGCCATGCACCCTCTTGTTGTACTGCTCCTTGTTACGGTCTGCCACCTTGTGACTATGTCTGGAAGCCAGGGCATATGCTTGCTCCATCTGGTCTTTCCATTTGGAGACATAGTCGTTGTGGCTTGTTGCTGCCTTTTCGTTGCCGATAGGGAGATTGAAGGAGATGTCTATGGGGAGTCGGGGTGTCCTGCCATACAAGAGGAAGAAGGGGGAGTACCCAGTTGCGTCGCTGCGGGTGCAGTTGTACGCATGCACAACCTTGCCGAGGGATGCCTTCCAGTCTGCCTTCTGTTCCTCTGGTAAGGTTCGGAGCATTGACAGCAGGGTACGGTTAAACCGTTCCACCTGCCCATTCCCCTGAGGATGGTAAGGTGTTGTTCGGGAACGCTCGATGCCACACAGTTGCTGGAGTCGATGAAACATCTGGTTCTCGAACTCTCGGCCCTGGTCATGGTGGAGCCTTCGGGGAAAACCAAACTTTAGCACGAAATCGTTGAAGATTTTCTCCGCTGCTGTTTTGCCAGACTTGTTAGTCGTTGCATAAGCTTGGGCGAACCGAGTGAAATGGTCCATCACAACCAATATGTACTCGTGGCCGCCCTTGCTGCGCTCCAAGTGGACATAATCGATAGATACCAACTCAAACGGCTCTGTTGTAGCGATACTCTGCATAGTGGCACGGGTTGGCTTGTTGGGTCGTCGTTGTTTCAGACACGGGCATTTGCGGATGACATAATGCTCAATGTCCTTCTGCATATGTGGCCAGTAAAACCGATCCCGGGCCAGGCTAAGCACTCTCTCTGCACCTAAGTGGCCCATTTCATTGTGTAACTCGTGGAACACTTGGCTTCGATGTTTTTGAGGTAGAACAAGTTGATGCTGGGATCCTCGCTTCCTGTAGAGCACTCCCTGTTTGAGCTCCAGTTTGTCCCATTCATGAAGGAGAACGGTCGTTTCATGGGTCTCCTTTCTCCGTTCTCGCCGGTTGGGTCGTTGGTTGCGGGTGACGTACTCGAGGACTGGTCCAATGTCAGGGTCAGCTCGTTGATCAGCAACCATTTCCTGTTCGGTTACCTCATGGTGTCGTTCGGAACTCTGCGGAGAGGTGGTGGGTGTGAGGGGTGAGAGGATGGCTGATATCCATGCAAGACCTGATTGCTGTGCCTTGATCACCTTGACAGTGGCCTCAATAGATGCCGGTGTGGTCTCAGTGGTGCACTCCGTCATGTACTTCTCAAAGTCAAATGGCAATCGTGACAGGGTATCAGCGTCGACGTTGGCTTTTCCCGGCTTGTACTTGATGTCAAAGTTAAAATCGGATAGCTCTGCTACCCAGCGATAACCCGCAGCATTCAGACGAGCGGTAGTGAGCACGTAGGTGAGCGGATTGTTGTCCGTGTAAACTGTGAAGGACTTCGCGTAGTACAAGTATTCGCGAAACTTTTCGCAAATCGCCCATTTCATGGCTAGGAATTCCAACTTGCCCGAGTGCAGGTTGTAGTTCTTCTCCGCCGGTGTAAGTGTTCTGGAGCCGTACCCGATGACTCTCAGTTTCCCCTCCTGTCGTTGGTACAGGATAGCTCCGAGACCCTCATTGGATGCGTCAGTGTGAAGGACAAAAGGTAGAGAGTAATCTGGGAAGGCCATCACAGGTGGAGTTGTCAGACAATCTAGAAGGGAGTCGAGGATGTGCTGGTGCTCACTGGTCCAGGTGATGGGTTGTTTGGAAGGGACCTGTCCGGCACCCCGTTTGGCTTGTTTTAGTTTGCCTCTGCGAGTTTTCTGTTGTTCTCGGTCCTCAGGGCTTATGGCAAGAAGGTCATACAGGGGCTTGGCTATTCGAGAGAAATCCTGGATGTATCTTCTATAATAACCAAGAAAACCCAGAAGTTTTCTCAGTTCTCCAACTGTTCTTGGCTTCTTCTCTTTTAGTGCCTGGATAGCCGTGGTGTCTGCCGGGTCCATTTTGTGGCCCGCTTCTGAAACGACCCGGCCTAGGTAGCGAACCTCTCTTTGAAACACGTGGCACTTACTAGGCTTTAGTTTAATGCCGTGTTGCTGAAGCCGACGGAGCACCCTCCGGAGATTCTCCACATGGTCTTCGAATGCTGCACCATAAACGAGGATGTCGTCCAGATAAATTACAGCTATTTCTCCAGTCAGTCCCTCTAGGGAATTCTCCATACACCGTTGAAATACCGCTGGGGCATTGGTAAGGCCAAAAGGAATCCGCAGCCACTCGTACAGTCCCCACGGCGTCACGAATGCTGTCAATGGTCTGCTTTCTTCAGCCATGAATCCTTGATGGTAGGCTTTACCCTGGTCCAGTGTAGAAAACCAGGAGTTTCCACCTAGGCCATCAAGGACATCCTGGATCCGGGGAATTGGCTGCCTGTCGGGGATCGTCTTGCCGTTCAACTCCCGATAGTCAATGCAGAGACGAAGACTGCCATCCTTTTTTCTAACACAGACTATGGGAGAAGAATACGGTGATGTAGACTTCGCAATCCACCCCCGATTGATGAGATCTTGAAGGTACTCCTTAACCTCGCTGTATAGGGGGCGGGGCACCGAAAGGTAGGTCTTCTGGACCGGCTTGTCATCTTTCAGTTGGATCTTCATCCGAAGGTTAGTGATGCATCCCATGTCCTGGTCATCTTTGGAGAAGGCTCCAGCTTCCTCCTGGAGCATCTTCTCCGCAGCCCATCTCTGCTCCTCTGACAGATGACTCAGGTCCACGGGTGGAGTCCAATTAGATGAATTAGAGGGGGGTCCAGCTGTCACCTTATTTATTCTGGCCGAGTTATCTGGTGGGGTTTTCTCAGTGCGGGCACATCCATCGAAGCAGGGGAAGACGGACCTGACCTGTTGCAGTTCGCCCAGGACAGTGTGGCCTCGAAGAAAGACATCATGCCCAGAACGGTTGGTTACTGGCACATGAATGCGTGGCGAAGATCCTGCCTTCATGGTCAAGCAACACTCTTCTATCTCAGCTTCTTCTGGCCACGGTGTGCTGATGGTTGGCTCGAACAGCACAGGGGTGTCTTCTTGGACAGGTCCTGTCACTATTCTGCAAATTACAGCCTTGGTCGTCCCCTTGGGTATTCGCACGTCTTTCCTCCCCACTCGAACTGTGCACAGGCTATCGGAACTGGTGTCCTGAAGGAGACTAACGAGTGCCTTGATAGATGCAGATCTCATCGTAGGAAATCCTGAGCGTAGAATACTCCTGGTGTCACCTTCATGAGCCTTTGTCATTTGCTCAATGACGTTGTACCCGATGATGGGCTCTCCTACGTCTGACGTTACCAGCATAGGTACCAGCAATTTCATCGATGGGTTACCTCCGTCCTTGCTCAGTGAGAATGCAGCTTCAATCCAGCCGTCAAATGGGATGGGAGTTGCATTCGCTGCCCTCACGTCCAATGTGGTCTCACTCAGTAGTTGGTGAAGCGGTCGTAAGGGGACATGTGGGAGATGTTGCTGAAACCACGAACGAGGGAGAAGAGATATCTGTGACCCCGTGTCCCAAAGGGCCTCTGTCTGCTGCCCACCAATGCAGCAGTGCACCATACATCTACTGCCTATTAGTCGACTAACTCTCTGGTGTTTCCTTGGGGTGAGGTGTGCACATACCTGTGCCATCGTTCCGGTCCTCCTTTCTCTCGTTGTGGTTTCTCTCTGCTGGGACTTTGTTGCTGGGGTGGTTACTGCTCGCCCCTCGGCGGTAACCCTTGCTCGTTTCCCGCCTGGTGGAGGCAGTCTCGTATAAAGTGGTCTGATGCACCGCAGCGGAAGCAATGGCGGCACTGGTCGCCCATACCTGCTCTCACGCAGCCTTGGCATCCCCATCTCCTTGTCTGAGGCCGAGGGTGTACTGGTCGGGGGGTCGCTGATCCTTGATGGCGGGATGGGACTTGGTTGTTGAGTTGGAGAGCCTGGACGAGGGCAGCCACCTGCGTTTTCAACTCTTTAACATCGGCCACCAAGGGGTTTGGCTTTTGGGGGTTCGGTATGGGTGGTTCTGCTGGGCAAGGGCTTGTCGTGTTTTGGGACACTGTATTGACGGTCAGGACTTTGGACGGGTCCATCTTCTGCCGTCGCTCTTCCTCCCGACTTGCCGAAATATTGAGTTTTTCCAGCAGCTCTTCGTCTGTGATAGATGGGTCTTGCAGGTACGGGCGCAGCTCCATGCGGACACCCTCACTGCGAAAGCCCGTCTGTAGCGTGTGTAGGAACATCGCCCTAACCTGCTCCCCTTCGTATTTTGGACCCGCTGTTACTTCTTTGGAGACGAAACGGACCTTCTGTTGGAGATCCATAGCTCGGATCAGAAACTCCTGGGGGGTCTCCTTGGCCTCCTGGTGAGCCCTCGACAGCTGGTAATATAACTTGGTCGTATCACTCTCCCGATAATGTGACCGGAGGACACGACGAAGATCTGCCAGACTGAGGGAGGATTTCCCCTCTAGGTAGCTTCTCAGCCTGGACGCCGGGTTTATGGCCCGAATGACTGCTTCTACCACCTCTTGCTCCTTGTAGCCTTTGGCCAGCCCAGCTTCTATTTGGTGCATCAGGGACAAAAATGTGATTTTGTCCTTCTGACCAAGGTCACCAATTTGTCCAAAAATCTTGAACTCCCTCCTGAAGATGGATGCAGTGGGCAGCTCCCCCGGTTTTGTTGTCGGTTGAGACTGACTCGATGATGACGGGCTAGTCTCTGCTGCTAGCATTTTCTGCACTTCTTGCAGAACTTCTAGTCCGCCATCTTCACTCTCTTCCATCTCCTCGCTGCAGAGGTGACGCCGCACGTGACGAAGAAGGGCTGACGTTGTTTTCCCCTCGCCATCAATGCCAAGCTCAGCGCACACGCTCAGCAGCTGATCTCTGACAGCCGTCTGAAGCAGGGCGTTGACCACACTATGCAACTCATCCAGCTGCGCCATCATGAAAGAGGGGGGGGGACACTGGTCAATCAGGGTCTGGTCACCAGAAGAGAGCTCGTCTGGACATCACTACTGGTTACTGCTGGTTACTGCTGGGGCTTGGTATACCGCACATCTCAGAAAGGTTGCGGTACATTACAGGTTCTGGGTCGCAAGACGGGCGCACATCGTCTAGTAGGTCATGTTTTTCTTGGCCACCAGACACACCCGTCCTGGCAAGATCGCCAAATGTAGGCCCGCCCGGCTCGGGGTGGGTTTCAATTCTGTTAGAAAGGATGAAATTACAGATGCATCATTAGTTGTTTTGCAGAGCTGCTAGTAAAATTAGTTTATTTGGTTGTGCTTCTCATCCAAGAATGGTCAATCAATTATACAAGAGTTATTTAGAATAAAACAATGTTATAAACAAACTTCGGATCTAATAAAATAGTCTAAATTGAAAAGTTGGATAATCAAATCTCTTTAAAATGTAAATACCAAAGCATCAGTCTGGGGCCTCCTTAATAATTATTCACAAGGAAAAAAGGGTGTTCTTGTTCCCATAGGTTTCTACTATAAGCGCCACAAAACAAAGTAACATGTGGTCTCTATAAAATCACTTAAAGTAAGTCCAGTACTGGTAATCAATCAATCGACCATGGGCATTTATCCTTGAGGTCAGAGCCAACTGGCTCCACCTTCCACTCCCTTGTCAGTACTGTGGCCAACTGTAAACTTGTCCCAGTCCCACTAGGTCTAACTACTTAACGGTAAGAGAGCTATTAATAAAACTACCCACAGGGGTAACCAATTAAATCTCAATGGCTCGACTGGAGCAAGTCTAAAGGAACCAAGGTTTTCTCAAGATAAACCACTGCCACGTACTAGGGGTCACTATCTGGTCCTATGTAAAAGCACATGTATCGCATAACCACAACGTTGTATTGAATTATCAAAGGTTACAGACTTGCACTATACATGTATTCTAAATAATTTATCTAAAGTGTAGCGTCTATGGGAATGACACACTTGGGCAGAAAAGTATAAAATGTCTACAAAAGTAAATAGAAAAGTAAAAATATAATGAAATCACATTAACAATATAATCCGAAGTTCTTGGATCTTTGCAAGACTAGAGATATAATAAAAGATCAAGGAATTCCTTGTCAACAATTATCCACGAAAGGCATCTCCAATCTCTAGCAGTACTCACTCTTTTACATTCTTCCTAATTTAGTTATAAAACCAACTTGTATCACTTCTAAAGAACGGCTAAACTTCTCTATCCTCTCTATCATCAGTGGTATCCTTTCTTAAAGTACTCATAATTCTTCACTTTTAGCTTAAAGATTTTACAGGAAATACAAATAATTACAAATTTATAAATCAATACAATTGGGTTTGAAATGTGGAAAAGAAATGAAATTAACATACCTGTTAGAAAGGATGAAATTACAGATGCATCATTAGTTGTTTTGCAGAGCTGCTAGTAAAATTAGTTTATTTGGTTGTGCTTCTCATCCAAGAATGGCTTGAGACGCACACTGGACCATGTGGTGTGGAAGTTTCTGTGTGCCTAAACCAATCAGAGGAGAGTGACCATGGCAACTGGGTCACTGTCCAGCTGACTAGTTGTACAGGCTAGGGGTAGGCATATCGGATGTGCCAACAGGAAATATTACTTTTTTTAGGGGGTGGTATTTTCTAGACCTTTCCAGAGGGGCTCTACATATGGATGCCCAACTTTTGAATTTTACACGTGGACCAGCCAAATTGAAGTGTCTTGGGCCGTGCCCGAATTGCTACAGCTTGAAATGGCAAGTGTCTATGGTAGCGGCTACAGCCAATTTCCACAGACTTGTGTTTCAATTAGGCCACAGCCATGCAATTCGGACATAACCCTAACTCTAATTGCAAAGATAAATAGAAACCTCATTTGGTCATGCAAAGGTAGCTTCAAAATTACTTTTTTATTTTCCCCAGGTCTTCACAAACAAGATTTCGTCCCTTCCTAATATGAATGCTTTCCTGAACGGTCCTCAACGACAACCCCAGCCTGACGCAACCTACATTGCCACCGTCCGCAAAGTGCTGAACCGGTAGCTTTCTCATTATAGTGTCTTGGGCATATAGTATACACATATGGACTGGCAATGAGGTCACTAGAGCACGTCTATTCCCCCGAGGGACTGTAAGTGACCTGAAGGGGGACCTATTTCCCGAGGCCGAAGGTCTCGGGAAATAGGTCCCCCTTCTGGTCCCTCACAGGCCAGAGGGGGGATAGACAATCTCTAGTGACCGAATCATGTTTTATAACACACCTCGATCGGTCCAAAAGATCCAGACGCCGCCATTTTTCATATTAAGATAAGCCTGGCAAACCCCTTGAGGGCGCTGTAACCAGTCAAAAATTGTAAGTCTATTGCCTGCTTCGGGTACTATTTCCCGCAAATTCACGGTGGCGAAAATCTCTTGCACTAGCCTATATTAGTTAACCCAACGTGACCGTGTTTCAGCCAACCAGAATACAGAACTAGCAGGAGGTGTGTTATAATTGTAAACTAATTAATGCCCTCATTGCCAGTCAATATGTGTAAAATAGGCCTATCCAGCAACAATATCAAATAACTGCAACATGTAGGTAATATCGTCTTGTTTTCCATCATGTCTATAGGTGCCTTATACAAACATGTACAGTAAGGCTTAGTTTTAGCAGTACATAGAAATGTGTTTAAAAGAAGTTTATTAACCAAACGCAGCACAGTGCATCAGGTAAACAAAAGTCGGGTGCACTTTGATGCATTCAGCTGTCCCATGCATAAACAACCACACTATTGAGAGCTAATGCCAGAGATGGAGTCTGCTGCATTGGGTGACCAGAGACTCTAAGGCAGTTTGGCCTTGAGATATTTGACCTGATGATAGTTCTTTCTGCATTGAGCAGGGTTGTCACTTTGACAAATGGTGCATGTTGCTTCGTCTGGCAAGGAGGGTTAGGGTTAAACTTAACCAGTTCGTGCTAGAGGACGTATATACACGCAAAGTTAATTTTCCCCAGATTCAAAACGGATGACGCATAAACACGTCATGAGCAAGGCCAGAAATGTCTGCCACATTTGCAACAAACAGCTAAATATTTGGTAGTAAACAAAGTACTCAAATAGTGCTCGGAAAGTACTCGACTACCTCACTGCAAACTTGACTTGAAAATATCTTGCAATTTTCACACTTTGTATTCAGTTAATTTTGAGACAACCAATTTTTTTTTTTTTTTACAATTACTCTTCCAAAATGTATATCAAATTGCTTATTCTCTGCATGAATATGAAGTGTCGATTTTGGGCTAAAGCTGGTCACACACATTACAGTATCCTGTAGTTGCCATTGATACTCAAAGTTACCAGAGTGTTACCAATTGTGTAATCTGAGTCCTATAAAAACAAGTTGTGGCATTTATATGATTTTTCCTTCGACACAAATCTTGAAATTAATGTTGTTGTAATTACTTTTAACTACTTTTGTTTTCTGCAACTGAGATCTAGAAATTATTTTAAAATTATTAATTACTGGAGTATTGAAGTTTCGTTATGAAATGATATACTGTTTAATGAAATTCCTTTATCATATATTTTACTGTTTTAAATCTTTATTTTTTATCATAACTCATTTAATTGTTTGGCTTATTCTAAACGTGAAGCTCAGATATTGCAGCCATATATACCTCATGATTTGACTAAAGAAAAAAGAATTGTGCTGAATCATTTTCTAATGATTTGTACATGTATATAAAAACAAAGTTGTAACGACACTGTACTGGATGCCGTCATCTTGACGCCACGTCATAAATTTGTCCATTTCTGATAATCATCTCCGTAAATATGTGTACCCAAAACCCAGGAGCAGCCTACAATTTTAATTTTAACTGAAACAGTGTCGCCCAAAGAATAATATCTACTTAAAGCCCTAGGATTCTCTGCTTTATTTACCCTAGGAGGATTCTCTGCTTTATTTACCCTAGGAGGATTCTCTGCTTTATTTACCCTAGGAGGATTCTCTGCTTTATTTACCCTAGGACCATTCTCTGCTTTATTTACCCTAGGAGGATTCTCTGCTTTATTTACCCTAGGAGGATTCTCTGCTTTATTTACCCTAGGAGGATTCTCTGCTTTATTTACCCTAGGAGGATTCTCTGCTTTATTTACCCTAGGATTCTCTGCTTTATTTACCCTAGGAGGATTCTCTGCTTTATTTACCCTAGGAGGATTCTCTGCTTTATTTACCCTAGGAGGATTCTCTGCTTTATTTACCCTAGGAGGATTCTCTGCTTTATTTACCCCAGGATTCTCTGCTTTATTTACCCTAGGAGGATTCTCTGCTTTATTTACCCTAGGAGGATTCTCTGCTTTATTTACCCTAGGAGGATTCTCTGCTTTATTTACCCCAGGACTCTCTGCTTTATTTACCCTAGGAGGATTCTCTGCTTTATTTACCCTAGGAGGATTCTCTGCTTTATTTACCCTAGGATCATTCTCTGCTTTATTTACCCTAGGAGGATTCTCTGCTTTATTTACCCTAGGAGGATTCTCTGCTTTATTTACCCTAGGAGGATTCTCTGCTTTATTTACCCTAGGAGGATTCTCTGCTTTATTTACCCTAGGAGGATTCTCTGCTTTATTTACCCTAGGATCATTCTCTGCTTTATTTACCCTAGGAGGATTCTCTGCTTTATTTACCCTAGGAGGATTCTCTGCTTTATTTACCCTAGGAGGATTCTCTGCTTTATTTACCCTAGGAGGATTCTCTGCTTTATTTACCCTAGGAGGATTCTCTGCTTTATTTACCCTAGGAGGATTCTCTGCTTTATTTACCCTAGGAGGATTCTCTGCTTTATTTACCCCAGGATTCTTTGCTTTATTTCCCCTAAGATTCTCTGCTTTATTTACCCTAGGATTCTCTGCTTTATTTCCCCTAAGATTCTCTGCTTTATTTACCCTAGGATTCTCTGCTTTATTTATATGTGTACCCTATGCTTTATTTAGCCTATGATCACTCTCTGCTTTATTTACCCTAGGACTCTCTGCTTCATTTATCCTGGGATTCTCTGCCTTATTTACCCTAGAATTCTCTGTTTTTACCCTAGGATTCTATCTGCTTTATTTACAGGAATCTCTGTTGTATTTACCCTAGGATTCTCTGCTTTATTTACCATAGGGTTTTCTGCTTTATTTACCATAGGATTTTCTGCTGTATTTACCATAGGACTCTGTTTTTACCCTAGGACTCTGTTTTTACCCTGTGGCTCGAGTTCCACTCTCCCACTAGTCTTGGTTCGTAGACGATACTATAAGTAGTTGCAGTGTACTTTTAACGTAAGTATCAACAGAGGGCACAATTTACAGTCAACGCGATCAGGTGGGTGTGGTTGTTTGACTTGCCTAGCCTCTCCAGAGCGTATTTCTTTACACGCATCTGGTTCTAGCCACATTGTCTCTGCGAGATGACAGTCAGTGGTTGGAGTTCGTGGACTGTCAAATACATCAACAGTCTGCGGGCCAATTGGGTTAGACATTCCCTGAGAATGGGAGTTTTAAACCCCGTCGCCGGTTTTGGCGACGCAATGACTGGCTTGTGTATTGCAACAGTGATCCTTTGTTTTTAGTTCACTAAGTGACTGATTATAATGCCGTCGCCTTTGGTTTTTCTCTCCTTTTTTAGAAGGGAAGCAGAGCATGTTTTCTGTGCTATTCCAAGCACTTCATTGGTCACCATCTTTTCAGTTTACTTTCCTTTTTGCTTGTTTTTATTTGTGTGTCGGTTTTCTGTGCCAGATGGCAAGGACATTTTCCGGCTTTTGGGGTAATGATTAAAAGGAGGTAATCTCGACTTATTTATTTTGTTTAGTCTGGAGATCCATTTCTTTGATCATTGTTTTGTTCTTCGAATAGGATTTGCACATTCTCCTCATCCAGGTTTTCTTCTTGGCTGGATTGTGGAGATGCTTTCATCCCAGATCGAACAAGATCTTAGCTACGTTTTCACTAATCAAGTGCCAGGGTTTAAGGAGGGCCCGTTTGAGGGCTGGGTGCTCGATTTGTGGTAGTAGTATAGGACGAACACAAGTGGGCTACTTTTCTTAGTTTTCTCACGCTTAGGGTACATGGGAGTCTTGCCTCTTTGAGGAAGGAGGGCTAGTTCTTATTTTGTGTATCATGCTGCGCTTTTGAAGTTTGTCCTTGAATAATTCAACCCCTCAAAGTCTTTTGGGTGGGTACATAATTTATATGTTTGTATATAGCCACTTCACCCTTCACCCACGAGAAATGTGACTTGGCGGTGTGAGATCTCGGACGTAAACTTCAGCGTAGGATGAGATTGTATTTAGGTGTTTGGACGAGGTCCGCAGCCTACTTTTCGTTACCGTTAAAAATTATAAGAACCGATCGTCCCTAGATCTCACTGTAGCTCACAAGTAAAGGATTGTAAGGGATAATTTGATTGATAGGGTTATGCTCGTATTTGAATGGGGTTATGTCGCAAATCTCTGAACTGCATTTGCTTGCCGTGGCAACGCCAATTTTCTGTATGAAGAACTTGCCATTGAATTCAAAATTTGACACATTTATAGAGCACCTCTAAGTAAAATACGTTTTCTCTGATTTACATGTTAAACTAAATATGGAAGTATCCAAACCGGATGCAATACCAATGGTCTTCATAACCCGCCTGAAAATTGTTTAAAAGGACGGTTTTTTCTGTTCATGCCAAGATGCGAATTCCTAACCAGTTCGCGCCGGGATTATTTTAACATCACCGAGCCGAGGGGCGGGATTATTTTTAACGAAACTCGATCCGAAGCGGGTTCAGGCCGATAGTGCCGGGAAGCACACCCACCCACGCATTTCCGGCCTTGCTCGCTGCTGGCAGACATTTCCGAACTTGAACTTGGCGTGTTTATGCGTCATCCGTTTTGAATTTGGGGAAAACTTTGCGTTTATAAACGTCATCCGGCGCGAACTGGTTAAAAACGTAAAGGTTACGCTTCAAGTTGAGTTACTGCGTCATTTGAGGGGGAAAACAAAGAAATTAAGGAGAAACCTAAACATGCACACGCACTATCACACACGCATGTTGTACGTTGCCTGGCCCTAGCTAGCTGCACACAACTTGCCATTCTTTGGCGTGCACAGGGAGTTCAATTCACTCAAGAATACAAGCCAGGGACGCCGGCCGGCCGGTGTGGCGGTCGTACTTTTCCGGGGTGCTCACTTCACTTCTCCAATAGAAAAGTTCGCTTCAACACGCATGCTCAAAATTGCGCAGTGGTTTACATTTTCACCGACCTCCATATTGTGCCGAGTTCTTTGGTTGATGTACAGGATGATGGCATGATACGGTGCACGTAAAGATTGTATATACATTTGTACATGTACAAACTACATTTGTCTACGTGACAGTCTCTATTTTATTTCTCGGGAAACATCAACAAATGCACAGACCAAAATTACGAGAATACATAAAATGAAAGCTTTAGATACAAAACATAGGCCTAATAACCAAGACAAAGACAAAATACCATTCAGCTCCCAAAGGATTACCCAAAAGAAACAACAGTGTTCCTGTCGAGGGGTTCTCCAAGCTGAATGGGATACTGCTGTACTGTACTAGTCGGTAGGCCATGTATACATGGAGGAATAAGTTCTTATTCCTCCATGGCCCATATACTGATAATTGATATAGGCAGCCCGATGAGGACTGGATCTTTTATCTTTACCAACTATCTCGTTGATCGTACAAATTGCCACTTTACTAATAGATTGGTGGAGAAGTAAGCACAGCGGATAAATGAATATGTGACTGCAATAACGTGCTGACTTATCTGCTCAATCCGCCTAGCTATCTGGCCGGAAAAGCTAGCACGCCGGAGCTAGCTGAGAAGTGCTAGTGAGACCGCCACTGCACACCGGCCGTTAAGGACGCTTGGTGGCGCCCTGGCCTTTCCGCTTTCCGCCCCTTTTTTTGGACGATCGAGTTTGATTCGACGAGTACGCACACTTCCGCACGTACGTGACGAAATGTCGGCAGATTTAGATACCAGGCGTTTCGAAAAGGAGGATCATGCTAACCTCTACCTCCAATATCGACCCAATTGGCCCAAAGATGTCGTCAAGAAAAGTTTAGATTTTCTACATGAAAAGGTAGGCTAACTTAACTAAGGCGAAGCCGAAGGTAGTCCGAGTTTAATACTGGACCCACCGTCCATGCCCTAGTTTAAAAGGGGCGTTTTCACTCATTTTCGAATTTTGGATTTTGTCTGTCATAGACAAAATCCAAAATTCGAAAGAAAAAAAAGAAAGTAGGATGATGACATCCAGAGATAATACATGATGTATATCGATATCCCGGGATGAGGACATGCTTGAAGTAAGATGATGACATTCTGATGTATTACGGAATGACGGAATCCTGAAAGTATGGATGATGACATTGACATCCTGAAAAACATTACCACAGGATAAAGTAGGATTTCGTCATCCCGTGATAAGCTATCTCAGGATGTCGTCATCCTACTTCCTATCATGGGCCAAGACAACAATAATTGTTATTTGATTGTTGCACGTCGCGTAAATCCGTTCATGCAGTTTGACCTCTAACGACACGATTATACCACCTGCCCCACTCTTAGTAACTTAGTCTTACTTTCTTGTAAGTTAAGTTATAGACAAACCTGCGCTAGCGGTTTATCTTTTTATTTACTTATCCGCAGGCTTTCTTAGGGAGCCAATCGGCGAAAGCGAACACGAACACGAACGCAATTTGTTGACGTCACGAAGGGGGGGGGGGGGGGGGGGGGGGGGGGGTTCGTACTGCGAATTTGCCAACGGTGAACACCGGGAATACTTTGTGACGTCAAAATCGTATCGCATTTGAACCGGCCTTAAAGGGATGAACCGGCCTTAAAGGGATATTTACGTCCTGGAAGCGCCAAATTAGGCTACAGAACGCATTTTGAATGAAATTATGTTCATCTGTATGAGCATTTAAAAGTAGGATACTAAACGTCCATAAAGCCATTCTTAAAAAAACTAGGCATTTTTGTGTCGGATGCCGTATATATACACGCAGAGTTATTTCCTGGAATTTCAAACGGATGACAGATAAACACGTTACAAGAGATTTTAGAGCGTAATGCTCCTTTATGTCATGTTTACAGTTTTCGCACGATGATGCACGTGACGTCACGTACAAGATTCAACTGTGAAGCTGAGCTAATTAGATATGCAATGCAGGCCTGCGTGACTGCTGAATAGGTAGTTGACTGCGTGAAGCCGCTATGCATATTCGAAGATACACCAATAGTCAAATTTGCAGAAAAGTACACTTTGTCAAAATTAGTCGTGCGAAGGAACCATCATTTTCGATCACGTAAACAAGCACGAGGCCGTGTGTCAGGGTAAGCAACGACTGTTTCATGAGATGGCACAAACTGTACTGTGGCTGCGTGCTGAGGATCTGAGACGCCACTTGCTCTCAGTCGGGCGGAGATGGCGCACAATATGCTTGCAATCGCGAGGAGTATGTCAATGCAAAATAATAACCCCTTGAGTGCTTTTACTCTAAAGTGTCCTGAATCCGCAAAGTTATCACGAGTTTGTCATGCACCACCAGCAAAAGTATTGTGGCGTCTGTGCCGTTTGGCCAGTAGATGGCACCAGACTGAGAGTGGTCCCACGGTGGAACCGCGTAGTGGAGCCCCTGCCGATCTGCCTGGGGGACCCGTGCAAGATGGCGCATGCGGCGGACCAGTTTAGCCGCGTTGTGACCGGAGCTTTCATGTCAGTTTGACACGCAAGTTTAGGATAAACGGCCTGAGACCAAGAAAAACAAGAGAATACCTGTTTGGAAGTCATTCTTCTGTGTGGTGTCGACCCCAGAAAAGGTCAATGTTAGAGTATGATGGCTTCTGACAGATTCAGCATACCATGCTGGCTTTAAAATATTTTGCAGTGTTTCTCCATAGAATCTTCAAAATCCATCACCTCAAAATTTGCAAAATACTGCCAAATTTTGAAGTACAGCACAATCCTGCTACTGCTGGACTTAAAATCCTGACTCCATCAGATTCCACTAGTTGGTTCAATAGTATGCTGATTCTGTTGAACTTCTTCAAAACTAGGAATGAATTTTGATGGATTCAGGTACATGTACGTTAGGGTTTGCAGAAATCTTTCAGAAAATTAAATAATTTGAACTTCAAATTTGGAATACAGAAATCCACGCCTTTCTCGCTTGCAGTTGATGTCGGATGTGGATCAGGCCAGAATACACGACCTTTAGCTCCACATTTTGAAAAGGTCATCGGTGTAGACGTGAGCGAGGCACAGATCAAAGCTGCACAATCCGTGGAGAATCCACCAAATGTTGAGTTCAGGTAAGCGGGATTGATTTGTGTAAACTTAATTAACCTTAACCCTTCTTCTATGAGACTTCTTTATCTTTATGGCAAGTCATTGGTACATGCCAAATCACTCCAGCTGCAGTGCCTTAAAACGATTCTTTTCATGTCCAGTGAATTGCACATCTGTAGTTGGTGAATGGATTATATTGCTAGTGTCAGTGTGACATACACAGTAGACTTGGCATTGACCTAGTTGACCTGTGGTTTCGCAAAGCATTCTTTGGAGTGATTTGCAGTGCCATGTATAAAATATAGGTTTTTTTAAGGCGAATTTTAAAGTACATTGGAGTGTAAACAAGAGGAAGGGCCAACAGTCCTGAATCCTTCAATTTTAATAGGAATGTGCACACACCGTAGGAAGTTTGGTTAATGTTGATGTGGCATTTTCAGGAATTTAATGCGGTTGTTGTTAAAGGCAGTTACAAAAAATGTACACCAAAAGCAGGAACAAAACACCATGCGAATACAAAACATGGGCTGTTCTTGTGTACAAAACCTTATGGAACACAATATATTTATCAATGAAGGTTTCTCATTCCCAAATGGTGTTTTCCAACCCGAAATGCAAGTGTCCGTTGTGTTAAATTTAGGACCTCAGCATAACAACATCTGATGTCCCAAGATAAGGAACTCTGATCCTTTCCTTTAAGTCCTGTTCAAAAATATATCACTTTTCTATGCCTACAATGTACATGTACAAAATGAAACTCAGAAATCTTATTAACCAGTTCGCGCCGGATGACGTATATAAACGCAAACATTTCCCCAAATTCAAAACGGATGACGCATAAACACGCCAAGTTCAAGTTCGGAAATGTATGTCAGCAGCGCGCAAGGCCGGAAATGCGTGGGTGTGCTACCCAGCACTATCGGCCTGAACACGCTTCGGATCGAGTTTCGTTAAAAATAATCCCGCCCGTCGGCTCGGCGATGTTAAAATAATCCCGGCGCGAACTGGTTAAACTTGTAAACATTGAAGATAGCTTTATCACTAGAGATAACTTATTAGAGTTTGTATCAACATTTTCCCCCCACATGTTAGAATCGGCTGTGGAGAGAGTATTCCTGTCCCTGATAGTTCTGCTGATATGATCACGGTTGCCGAGGCAGTTCACTGGTTTGATCTGGATGCGTTCTTTCGCGAGGTGGATCGAATCCTGAAGCCTTGCGGCTGCGTGGCGATCTATGCCTCTTATAGCATGCTGCCCTGGGTGGAAGGTGACGATAACAAGAATCAACTCTTGAAGGATGTTGTCTCTAAGGTGAGATGGCCATCGGTGCATCCATAGGGCCTTTTCTAAACTGTTGCTTCGGCTTCGCCTCCGAATCCCGAATTACCGAGAAGCAAATAGAAATGAAAGCAAATTCAAATATTCGAACTTTTTGGCTCACATCAATCGTTTAAATGTTTCTCATGCACAACAGAAAATGCTCATAGACGGGACACTTGATTTAATCACGCTCTGGGTATCTATTAAAAAGAACACGGGTACCCGAGTAGATGTTGAAGAAAACCAACCTCAAAATGTCATCACATCACCGAGACCCGAGTCAATACAGCAAGATACATACAGAGCTTCATAAACATGTGCAGCTTTCGCTTTAAATAGCATCATCAAATTAATGTGATATATTTTGGTTTGCTAGCAGAAAAATAGGGAAATAGATGAAATTTGCAAAGACGACTGATTGAGTTTAGTAGGGAGCTGGTCTATAATCGTATCGTTAGTGGTGGGCTAGACTTGAAATCAAGTCAGTAATTGAGTGGTTTTTGTTTGCCTTTCGCAGCCGCTGCGCCTGCCATGCTAGCGCTCCCTTCCGGGGTGCGGCGGTATAGACACGCCATCCTAATTGCGGGGACGGTACATACATTGCGATCCCAATATGCGTTTATTTGCAATCACCGACTTGAATAACCTGTTTTCAGCTTTGTGCACAAGCAATGAGACTTGCTACCAAAATTGGACTCACTGTGAACAAGTTTATTTTCTGGGGTACCACATTGAGCAAAAGGAGTTTACGTTCACAGCTGGCGCACACTTCATTCTTTGAAAGGGGTTCAACATTATTCTTAGAAGTTTTAGTTTTGATAACTACATGTAAGTATTGATCTCTTGTATTCAAAGGTAGCAGCCCCACATCTGTGGAAAAGTCTCCCTATTACCATCCGATCTATAGCACATCTCTCAGCTCATTCAAATTGGCTCTAAAACCACACTACTATAATCTAGCCTACGTACACCACCAAATGAATTCTCCTGATTATCAGACTGCATGTACAGAGTGTATAGTATTTGTTTGTTTTTCTGCTGCAGCATAATTTTAGGTGGATGTGTGCGCATTATAAGTATTCATTAAATATTATTATTATTATTATATTATTAAACTACTCATATATTTTTCCATCTCTATATTCAACAGTATGATAAAGGGGTTTTAGGACCATACACCAGCGACTGTGTTCGACATCTGGCAAACATGTACGCGGATATCCACATCCCATATGAAGAAACTATCAGGTACATCTTAGGGCTGTGGATCAGGATGGGATGGGTGGCTTGTGCGTAAAGTGCTCGCCTCTCACCAATACGAGTAGACTTGTGTGTCGGTTCTCTCCAGTGCCAAGAGGGTTTTTCTTCGCAATTTCGCACCCTGGCTAGCTGCGAGTAAGAACGATAGCCTTCCAAATTATTGTTATTATAAATTATTATCAAATATTATCAGAACCTGGGTACCCAAGTACCCGACCGTTGATGTCAGGAACCGGTTCCAGATTATAGAATCAAGTACCCGTAACCAACTTTACAAATAATATAGCAACTTCTCTAACAATATGAACAATAAAATAAGAAGAAAATATTTCAAAGGGAAAAGAGTTCTTTTCCAACGATTACTCAACATCAACTACCACTAACAGCTTGTTGGAGGCTTGTCTGAAGTTGATGACCTAATATGTCCATTGGCCCCTGCATATAAGGAATTGCTACCCACGGATATCCAATGATATCTTACTTATTTGAAAGTAAATGATGAATCTAGGCATTCAGCAAAATGATTGCGCTAAATATCTCATAATTGACAGCGATCGCGACAAAAACAAGAACATAATAACCACTGCCCGACGCCGGTTGAAAACGAACGCCGTTTTTCTTGCTTTTCTCAGCATCCCTGATTGTAAAACTTCGGACAGGTCAGTTAAACGACAACCCCCCCCCCCAAAAAAAATCCACCCATTCATAATACAGTCAAACTTGCCACCCCCCCCCCCCCCCCCCCTCCCAGCCCTGATTCACCATTGGGTGATAGGATAACCCACTTTACAAAATAATCAGTTGGCAGATTATGTCTTCTCACAAAGGATTTTCCACTCTTATTTTTGTACCGGCAGAGACGACACGCTGGAAATCAAATGCAACACAACAATGGCGTCGTTCATAAACTACCTCCGATCGTGGTCTGGTTATCAGCGTCATCGAGTGAAAAACCCTAACAGCCCTGATCCAGTCTTGGATGTGCAGGATCGGTAAGACCACAATTAGCCATGTACATTTGTCTCTTCCCCCTCCCCCCTCCCCCTTTTAATTTGTGACTGTCTAAAACTTTGTGATATATTGTGTCAATCAAACACTTTAGAGCACAGCTTAATGTAAAGAGTAATCAACAAGATGTTTACTGAGGGGTCATTCCACACACTTTTTTGCTCGACCCCCTCCGATTTCGATGAAATTTGGTGTGTGGCTAGGTACTCATGAGAAACTCTGATACGCAAAATTTGAGCGAAATTCGGTCATTTTTTGTAGGAGCTGGAGCAGTTTGAAGTTTTAGGTGGTTTTGCCGCCAGAACCCACCACTTCCTAAAAATTACCAAATACCCCTACAGAATGGTTCGATCTCAGCAACGGAGATATCATTGGAAAGAGCACAAAATTTTCTATCCACTAATATTTCACTTGACATGCTTTTATGTGTTGACCCAAATCTGGATCATTTAAGGTGACCTTGACCTTTGACCTCGATTATCTCAAAAGTATTAATGCTCTGGTTTTGATGAACCTTTTTTTATTCGTGAGATAGTTACCTGTACATGGCGCACACAAAAAATCAGCTTGGGCAATTACCAACTCCAGGAGAAAAATGACTTTAACTACCAACAAATGTGTAATTATATCACTCCTATGAATGCGGATACACTAACAATTATCAACTACACTCAAGGACAAAAGAAACGCAACACGTACATTATCATTTTTTAAAGGAAATATGACCGGCATTGTAAAAATGGTACATGTTCTAGATTTTGAGCAATTTAGAGATAAACGTCGATCTTTATTTATCTCGTTACGGCTGAGTGATTTGGGTGAGTTCCAAAACTGTGTTTGTGCATTTTATGCTAATGGTTACACATGAGAGAATCCTAGAGATGAGTTCGACCACTCCTGTCCTGTCCACAACCCTTGCCTATAAAAAGACACCAAAACGATGCCAAAAACACTTGTATCCATGATGCCAGGTGCGACATTAGTGTGGATCCATGAGGCGACGAATTACAGCTGTTCTTGACGCGAATGGAGGGCATGTTAATTATTGAACTGTAAATGCCACTTTTGTGAGCGGTGGTGTTAACTTGTTTTGTTTTTGTTGTTAAAAATGAAATAAACATTAGATTACTGGGCTAAAATGTCAAGGACATTATGTGGGATTCAAACACATACATTTGATTTCACAAAATTGGGGCAAAACTATAACAAAAAGTTGTGCGTTTCTTTTTTCCTTGTATTATGCATGTATTTTTGAATTCGATCTCGGTTCAACTGAATGCCCGCCTCTGAAGTAGGTAGACTCCGTTATGGCGTAAAAAGGCAGTATTCTGAATCTTATAGTAACTCGGTTTACAGTAGCCACGGCGGTTAAGCAATGAAAATACCGAGATCGAAATACATGTACATGCATAATAGTTGATAATTGTGACTGTATATCATTCATAGGAGTGATATTACACATTTGTTGGTAGCTAAAGTCATTTTTCTCCTGGAGTTGGTAATTGCCCAAGCTGATTTTTCGTGTGCGCCATGTACAGGTAACTGTCTCACGAATAAAAAAGGTTCATCAAAACCAGAGCATATACTTTTGAGATAATCGAGGTCAAAGGTCAAGGTCACCTTAAATGATCCAGATTTGGGTCAACACATAAAAGCATGTCAAGTGAAATATTGGTGGATAGAGAATTTTGTGCTCTTTCCAATGATATCTCCGTTGCTGAGATCGAACCATTCTGTGGGGGTATTTGGTAATTTTCAGGTAGATTGGTGGGTTCTGGCGGCAAAACCCCCTAAAACTTCAAACTGCTCCAGCTCCTACAAAAAATTACTGAATTTCGCTCAAATTTTGCGTATCAGAGTTTCTCATGAGTACCTAGCCACACACCAAATTTCATCAAAATCGGAGGGGGTCGAGCAAAAAAGTGTGTGGAATGATGTGGAATGACCCTGAGGTAATTTCTTTGTCTATTTTCAGTTTTTGAAACAAATTTGATCCCAAATGTAATTTGATCGCTCCAGAAAAAGGTCACATAAGTCGCAAAAAATGAAAATAGAGTTATGTGCATGGTTGAAAAGTCCAGGATGCCAGCTTTCGCTTGGTACATAGTACAGCTTCATAGCCCCTCGTGATATGACAATTTTAAAATTAATTCAAACAAATACACAACTAAGAAAACAGGCTTCGAAACACACAAACAAAAATTTATTTGAAGTTTTTTGAACCATGCACTCTTAAAAGTCTTTTTTTTCCACTTCATTTATTGAAATTCAGCTTTTTGTTAATTAAATCTGAAACTTTATATATTTAAAGATGTAATTTAAGACAAAAACTGAAAATCTAATTTTTCTAACGTTTAACAGGCCATTACACGTAAATGCATTTCGCGACTTATATCACCCTTTCCTGGAGCGGGCCACATAATGTCTAAAATATAATGAAGATATAAAAAAACTAGTATTCATTGTTTTATTGAAGATTATATGTTTTTGTTAGACTTTTGTTAATTTCTTTTTCCAGGTTGATGGAGATTTTAGGTTTAGATTGCGCACCGGAAAATGCCCAGATTTGTACCATGTCTCCGGTCGTGTTGCTGCTGGGAAGAAAACCAGAAAACTAGTGTGGGAGTCAAGTGTTGAATCCACCTGCCAAATTTGTCCGAAGGAGCTAGTCCTGGAATTTCACGGAGGCTTTAGATCCCATGTAGGCATGGAAACTCTGCTTCTACCTTCTACCTTCTACCTAATAGTGGAAGCAGAGTTACCCATCCCAACCCTATTAATACTGTGAAGAGATCAGATTGCTTTTGACATTGTGATAAGCGCGTGATTTGCATTAAACAAAAATCAAATTGCAACAAAAAACATTCCAGATATATTTTAATGGACCTGATCAAGGTTCACCACATACATGTATATGATGAAATATTTTTTCAAATTATTATTACCAATAATGTAGAAATTCCCAATATGTTTTCTTATTTGGATTATTGGGTCATAGTTTCAGTTACTTGAATTGTTATCGTTAAATTTTTGTTCCGTTTAATACATGTAATTTCAATGTGTACGTATAATACTGTATTAGTAAGGATTAGTGTAACATTGCACCCTAGTAGGATTGTTTATACAAAATAAAAAATAAAAATTTATTTTATAGGTTTTACGGGTCAGTTTAAATAGATTTGGCAGCCAATTTGATGTCGAATCACTCATTGTTTCGTCCCTAATCACTAGATTGTTCAATTTCAATCTTAATGCATGCATTTGCATTTTGCAACGCTTCAATTTCAAAAATGGGGCATTGAAATTAAAATTTCACATTGGGTCGTTCAAATTCGCTCGAGCTTCCATATGCGCCAGTTTGGCCATTCGAATTCACCATTAGGCAAACGTTTATGGAATATAAACAAAGGAGTTTGAAAACATTCAGTTCTTTAGAATCATACAGTGCCTTATTCCAAATTGATTAAGTAAATGAGAACTTTTATCACAAAACTTGTCCACAAAATGTATCATCTTTATCCCACTTTTTTACACATCATAAGTAAAATCTGTTAGAAAAAAAGCAGCATAAAAAACAGATGTAACGTTAACCTAGATTTCAATTAAATATACAGACGATAAGAAAGCAAAGGCAACAATAAAAACACAACACAACAACTATGGGTATACTTACCGAAGTTTATTGTTTGTATGTATGTCGACATTCACCCATGATGTATATTTTTTCCCCTATTGCTACATACATAACAAAGAAGTACCGGTACACAATGGCGCGTTCCAGCCTCAAATCAAAGAAAGGGGTACTATTTTGAAGATGTATTTCGAGACGAGATACCAGCGGCCGATTTCACGAAACGCTAGGATTAATCCTATCTCGAGTTAGGATGAGTAACTCATCCTAACTTGCATTGGATCTATTGCAAGTTAGGAGGAGTTACTCTTCCTAAGATTGATCCTAACATTGGTGAAATCGGCCGCAGGCCCGAGATGGGGTTAATAATATCCTTATCAGAAGGGGGTGGAAAGCTTTCTCGAAAGTTGTCAATTCTTGTAGAAGTCGATCATTGTTTGCTTTCATTTATTTTAATTTATTATGAAGGATGTCGCCATGTCATATTTACCAGCTCTCAATATAATTATACCCATTTTTACATTTCACACTATATATATTGCCAATAAATACCTTGGCGTCAATAAATTCAGGTTTATAGGTCAAATCATTATTTTTATTGGCTATTTCTAATGCGCCCCTATTTTAGTATTTACCATTACAATAAATTCAATCGCCGTGGTTATTCTAATAATTTACAAGAAAATGCCACAGGGCCCTCCCACTAATAGTTTTGTATGGTGGCCCTGGAGGGACACGCATATCGTGAAAATTGACGTCAAATTATCACAACCTTTCCCGATTTTCCCCGAAAGTCGCAAATATTGACGTCAAATTTGACGTCGATATTTGCGTCAAATTTCACGACTTTCCCCGAAAGTCGCGTGAAAATTGAAGTCAATATTCGCGACAAAATTCACGACTTGCTCTCAAAGTCGCAAATATTGACGTCAATATCGACGACAAATTTCACGACATGCTCCCAAAGTCGTGAATATTGACGTCAATATTCACATCAAATTTTGCGACTTGCCTCCAAAGTCGCGAATATTAACGTCAAATTTCACGACCGGACGTAAACTTTGACGCGAATTTTTTTCGCGACAAATTTATCAATCATCGTACTCCGAAAACGGGATTATTGAGGGCGCCCTTGATTGTCACGAGAGATCATTGGATTTGTTTTAAAGTTAGGATGTACATTGGTAATTGCTTGAATTACCATGAATGGGTGGATTTGGGGTGTTGTATTTTATAGTAAATCTCGTTTAACTGATCTGTCCGAAGTTTTACAATTATGGATGGCGAGAAAATCACGAAAAACTGCGTTTGTTTTCAACCGCCGTCGGGCAGTTGTTACTGTATAATATGTGATCTTGAAGTTGAATTTTGTTTTATAAAATTATATTTTTCGGAATAATTACAGGATATCTAGCGCGATCATTTTGCTGGATGCCTAGAATTATAATTTACTTTCGAAAAAGTAAGATATTTCTTAATAATTCGGTAGTAAATATTTTCGATATCTGTAAATGGTGTATCCTACCTTTAATATAAGTTCAGTTCACGAGATTTGTTTCTTAACTTGGAAGTACTACGTTGTAGACGCGACGGCATTGATGATCCGTCGCGCGCGTAACCAAATAAACCGTCAGCACATGTTGTTGAGGGCGCCCTTTCAAAACATTGAAAAACTCGGCCGGCTGTGTGTATGCATAATGGGAAGTTGCTTTTTAGTTTACCTTAAAATTCTATTTACTTCCAAATAACAAGTCGTGATGCCGAAAGAGCTGAATTTCCAGTGCTCCCTGTGTGACTTCAAATCACCGTATGATTACTTTGGCAACAAGCCGCCGTTTGTACACGCAGTTGTGTAAGTAAAGTGGTAATAAAAAAAGAACCAGCCAGCTGCCCAGCATCATCACTGCAGGGTGTGGGTGAAAGCCGGACCCTCTGGACCTAGTCGGAACTTCCCGGATCCCCCATAGAAAACGCTATTGATTGTTTAAATGAAATCGGGGAGCATTCATGTACGTGCGTACGTACGTACCTTGCGGTCTGCGTGTAAAGTTGGCAGTTCTTTTTATATTGTAATATAGCACCTTGATTTCAGTGTTTTGGCAATTTGTTTCATTCACATAAAATAGACATTTCATGATTTATTTTACATACATACATTAGAGTGAAATTGTATTGAAGGAATAACGTTTTCTATGGAGGATCCGGGAAGGTCTGACTAGGTCCGGGAGGTCCAGGTTTTTCCAACTGCCATCACGTCATTGCCGTGACCATTGCCGTTGCAACGGCAATGGTCACGGCAATGACGTGATGGTGCTGGCTGGTTCCTTTTGGCATGATCATTGGTACAACTATAGAATGCAGGGCCACTCAACCCCTCTCGACTTTATTTACCCTATCACATAAAATGGAGTGGCCATGTATTCTATGGGGCTGGGTATTGGGGTATACAGGGTTAGGGTTAGGGTTAGGGTTAGGGTTAGGGTCGGTTCATTATATGTCCTAGGGTAAATAAAGTCGAGAGGGGTTGAGTGGCCCTGCATTCTATAGTTACTCCGCACTTTTCACCGCCCAGTATCCAGGTTAGTCTGGTTCCGTTCCCATACCAAATTCTGACTATTTCTGATGAATTATTAGGTCAGGTAGTCAGGGGCGGATCCAAACTTCCAAAGGGTCGCAGGTTCAAGTCCCGGCTTGCCGATTCTAAATGTATGCAAATTTACCTAGTCGGATACAAAGTATCCTCATTGAGTGATCCCCACTAATGTCGCTTCCCAGGTTGTATCGTAAAATTGGGCGTGATCCCTGGGCCCTGGCCACAAGGCATTCTACTAGTGTTTATTATGACTTATGACTAGCGCCCTCGAACAAAAATACTGACAATTTGGGAGACCGCCAACATAGGGGGCAAGATAGCTCAGTAGGTAGAGCGCTGCTATTGCAAAGGTCGCAGGTTCAAGTCGCGCCTTGCTGATTTCAATGTTCACTTTGATCAATAGATCATGACGCGTAGCTAATTTTAGACGATGCAACAATTACAATTATAACATTTTTCCCTAAAAATGCAAAGTGCCTGCATTGGCTTTAGTGATATTATTATTATAATTAGAGATTTTGTTTGGCATTTATTTTTGCCGTGAAATTTTACGCAAACCAGAAAGACAAAAAATTAGGATCATCAACATTATTTTGTTAATGTTGTTTTACCTTTAGAACCAACAGTGCATCATTATCATATTTTTTTTTTATTGCTGGTGGTTACCAGACCAACAATTGAGATGTCTAAGCATAACAACAATTGTCAGGTCAGGGAACCAGACTACATCCAGGGCTGTAATAGACCATATTTGTTAATGTTGAGGGCGCTGTAAAAGTTACTAAACTACTTCAATAAACGTTATTTTTGCCTGTGTTGGGTACCCATAAATAGGCGTCTGACCAGGAATGCAGTGCATTTTAACAAGTGTTTTTACTATTATTGGCAACAGTAAGACATACACATGCACAGCTCTGTTTGTAGGGCTACATGGGAACTGGTGAATTTCTGAAAATTGTTTCAACGATTGTGTTTCAGATTACTAGAGAAAGCCTACGTGCTGAAGGACCCCTTTGCAGCAGAAGGAAGGCACATCACTGTAGGATCTCACTGCTCTGTGTGCAAACAAGCAATTTGTGCTGGCCAAGTAAGTATGAAGTACTGGGGCCAATTTCATAGAGCTGCTTAAGCATACAAATTGCTTAAGCACAAAACACTCTTGCTTAGTAAAACCAACTTACCAGCCACAACTCCATGTGATGTATATTTTTTGTGATTGGTGTTTAGCTGTCGTTAGCTTAGCATAACGATCACATGGAATTTTGGCCCCTAACTTGATTTACCAAGCAAGGGTTTTTGTGCTTAAGCAGCTATTTGTGCTTAAGCAGCTCTATGAAATTGGCCCCAGATCGTGTTGTGACATGCTAAATATGAAAATAACACTTCTGGGGCTGATTTTACAAAACGCTAAGACGCGACTTGTCCTAGAATCGATTTCACCAAAGTTAGGACGGTTCCAGTACGTCCTAACTTCCATAGCAACGTGGCTGAACTCGTCTTAACATAAGATCTGTCCAAGGGTCGTCTTATCTTATTAATACATGCATTAATCTATACAGGGTGCTCACATAAAAAGTATACCCGTTTTCAAATTCATATTATTGCAAAACTACTAAATGTTTCTAAATAATACAAATGTCTGTTGAAAGGGTAGAATGCCCTCTGTCCAATGGTATAAAGCCATGTTCGCACTGGACTTAAAATGATAAAGCATACCTAGACGATGGGTCCTTTTCCCATTTTAAGTCCAGTGCGGACAGCCTAGGACGTTTTCCTCTCAGGTACTTCTCCCGAGTCCAGTGGGTACTTCTACCGGCCAACTGCTGCCCGGGAAAACGTCCCTGGTCACTTTTCCCTAGACGATAAGTCCAGTGCGAACAGCGCGACTCGGTAAAAGCGTCCCAGGAAAACGTCCACCCGGCCCTCCAGTGCAAGGTCACGCTTCACAAGACACCGCGCATGCGCTCTTTGCATTGTTTACGTGCGGGCACGCATGCAAATCGCATCGTGATCATATTCGCACGTGGTTCTGCAAAAAGATTACGTAGAGTTGGGGTTCCATTGGTCAATATTATGGCAGATATTATTATTGATACAGTCGAAAGTTTGATTGGTGCTACCAGTGCATCATTTCCAAAATGATAATAAAGAACGTCAACGTGTCTTACGATGAAAGAAAGCACAACAACGGATGCAATACCGTACCTACGGTGGATGGCATGGCGTCAATGATGCAATCGAAGAAAAAAACGCGCGCGCGCGAATATGGGTACACCGGGTCAATGCAGAAAGGTCAAGCAAAGCGCCCTCACGAGTCATTATAAGGACAGCTCGGCTACTTCTCCCACGGTCTCGGTAAAATTTTCCCGTGTCGAAAGTCCAAGTGCGAACAGTGGTAACATTTGACCATTTTTTTTTTGACCATCGTCTCAGTAAAACCTTCCTAAAAAAAGTCCAATGCGAACACGGCTTTAGATTCATTATGTCATTGCCATGAATGACGGAACTAACAAGACAGTTATGAAAGGAACTGAAATCAGCACTGTGACAAGTTGTGACAAAGTGTGACAAAGCTCAGGCAGGTGTTTGTAAGGACAAATTATTTTACGGTTTAAACACATTAAAAAGCAATGACTGGGTCGATGAATCATTTTTTTCTGATCCCTTTCTTTTTGCGGTACACTTACCATGACAAATTTAAGGTGTTGTACCCTCCACATGGCCACTATTTATGTTAATGCATAGCTGGCATCTTCGTCTCATGTCTTTCACTGCCCACGTTATTATCCTAACTTGTCACAGTGCTGATTTCAGTACCTTTCATAACTGTCTTGTTTGTTCAGTCATTTATGGCAATGACATAATGAACCTTATACCATTGGACAGAGGGCATTCTACCCTTTCAACAGACATTTGTATTTTTTCGAAAGATTCCGTAGTTTTGCAATAATATGAATTTGAAAATTGGAATACTTTTTATGTGGACACCCTGTATATCGTCAGGAACCATTGCGTTATCTTCTAGTTAAAGACAAAATGTCGGCCTAGAGATATAGTTTCGAAGAAGCAACAAATTTGAAAAGACTTTTTATAGTTGTGTATAGTTTTAAAAACAAATTATTTATACGCCAACAACTAGTCGACTCTGTCGAATAGAACGTGCAAAACTAACTTGCGTGATCGTTTTGCGCGGTCTAGTTTGCATATTTCTTTTCAACGACTGTTGTAACTAGCGGTTTACTAGCGGTTTACTCTAGCGGTAAAAACAAACATGAAACAGCTATCAAATTGGTAGTTGTGATGTGTCTTTCATAAGATGGGTATAGTGAAATCAATCTTAGGACACGTCTTAGCCAAGATTGATCTTTGAGCTGGGACTCGCCCTTAGTCCTAAGATGAGTCGTAAGATAAGACGAGTTTCGTGAAATCGGCCCCTGAGCTTTAAAGGCTAGTTCATACTTTACGCGAAAGCAAAGCAAATTTGATCTCACAAAACATTCGCTGCGAAAGTTCGCCAGATATGAAATGTGTTAAACTTTTGCGAATTTGCAGCTCAAAAACATGCCCTGCCCATTACGTCACAAATTCGCATTAACGTTTGCTTTTGCTCTGATGAACCGGCCTTGAGCCATTACTGTCTTTAGTATTAGAAAAGTGTTGCACACTCTTTCTTTAAACAATCTGAAAGATTAATTTCTTATTTTTGTGTGTGAAATTGTAGGATTGTAGTTTGTTCTACACCAGGCGCTGTTGCCTCCCCTGTGTGAGGAAACACTTCAACGAATTTCCTCAAGAAATTCAACAGGTGGGAAAGGTCAGGGGGTTAACCCTAACTTTTGCAAAATCCAACACCGTATAGTAAATTCAGCATTGGACTCTTTTGGTAAAACCTACGGAGACTGTTGTTAACTTAACCAAATTAAATTTGGTGCGGACAGCCGGTAAACTTGTCAAATTGTCAAGTTTTGATTGTCGGTTGTAGGTTTTACCCTCCGCAACAGTAAGTTCTACAGGGCCCCCCCAACAAAAAGCGTGTAGTGTTGAAGTTGTGTCGTATGTTTTATGTTGCTGAAAAGTCCAGAGCAGACAGCCAATGTAAAACCTAAATTTTGATCACATACTTTTCGTCTACATGTCAATGCATAACCTCTACGATTTCGTGCGCTAGCATATCATATCATATATCTCAGCCACATATCTTGCTTTATAAGCAAATTCAGTGAACTGTAGCTCATTTCTTTCAACCTTTGAACTTATTAATCACCCCTCGTATTTACTCACAGGTACTCACAGGGGTTTGTTTCATACTCAGTTTAATTCTGATCTTGTTTCTTGCTTGGTATTAGGAGCTGGAAAAGAAAGGCAGTTCTGCTAAAGACTGAGGACGACTGCCTGAGATCGATCTCAGGAATCATGTAGCCACCAGTCTGTCTTATATCCAGTGATGCAGTCAACTGATACTAGTAGCTGAAAGATGCCATCAACCAGCTGATGGACAGAATGCAGTGGATTCAATGCGGTACCAAGGACTCTGAGATGCTTGAGATCGATCTCAGGAATCCTGTAGCCACCAGGCTTGCCTTATATCCAGTGACGGCATTTACTTTATAATTTGTGGGAAAATGTCTGTGAAGAAAAAATGGCTTGGACAAATAATTTATTAAAAAATGTCATATTTTTCAGACCCAGCTTGGACCACAGAATCACACGCCTAGGAAAATCTAGGTGTACCTTTTTCCGCACGCCTGTGATTTATAAATCAGGACTGCTTTGTTTTAAATTACATTGTAAACAAAGTAAATTGGCAAGGTGGTACTCGAACCTGCGACTTCCGGAATACCGGACCGGCGCTCCACCAACTGAGCTTTCTTGCCCTATGTTGGCAGTCTTCCAAATTGTCAATATATTTTTTCCCGGGGGTAGGGGGGGGGGGGGTGGGCGCTAATCAGAAGTCATAAACACCAGAATTCGGTGTGGCCAGGGATCACGCCCGTTATCTTTATTTCTCTTGTGGTTTATTTGTTTTAAATTATTGAAATTTAAACACCTGTGAAAATGCAGACCTTTGTACTTTAAACATCAGCCTTACCAGTGTTTGTGGACGAACACAATTTATGGTTGTAACTTATATAATTGTGATGCGGTATGCCAAAATCAGGCAATTTGGGGCAAGAAGTCATTTTTGTGTTTTTGTAATATTTGTAAAATGTATCCCTTTCTCTTTAAAATGCCACCTTAGATATTCCAAAGTAAAAATATTAAATTTTAAAAAATTGCATTGTCTGAATTACAGTTGGAGTTTTGTATAAAAAATTCTTTGTCAATGAAGTTCCAGTTTAAAACTTTTACAGAGCTGTTGGAAAATAAATAAGAAATCCCCAAATCACTGAAAGCTTTTGCATAGTTATGTAAGAGACGCTCAGCACCAATACATTGTTTACAATGGCAAAAAGACACTAAACCATTCCAGAGCTGGGGGTTGCTAGCGTATGACTTGCCCCGAATCATGTGATATAGCAACAGCGTCTTTGGTCTGGAGAATTTAAAGTTAATCTGTGCCAAGCTGTGTGAGCAAGTCAGTGTACCAGATGTTATTCAAATTTAACTCGGGGTCACGCGCAAATGGCTTATTGGACAATTTTGAGCAGAATTGTGTCGCATTTACATTACATTTACAAATTACATGCAAAAACGCTCACTTGCCAATTATGCCTGCAACGTCACACGCGCATGCAAATGCCACTAAACTTTGAATTTAGGTCGTCTAACGGCGTACATTAGAAGGCGCCCGCATTGCACGTTCCCTAAATAACGTGATTAGGAGTTTTAGGACGTCTTGCAACTAAGACTTCGTGAATATTCGCACACAAAATTAAATGAAGATCCTGGATTATTCTATCAATTCCCACAAAATTTCTGAGAATTTACAGTTGATTTTTTAAAATCTATTAATCTTCCAATATGTTACATAACAACACACCTTCCTGGACAATCACAACAGATTTCTTTGAGACGCATCTGCGGATGGTTCCCAGGGAACCAGCAAAATGTCAATACTTTGCAAAGTGCCAAAGTAGGTAGTCACAACAATGTAAATCGATGTGTAAATCGATGTGGCATTAACACTGAAACATGGGGAATTAAAATCCGCCTAACAAAACAAGGTTTGCTTTGGCAGCGAGGCTGAAGCAAATATTTCTTACATTCAAAATCAGAATTCCCAAATTCCGACTCATTTTGCAGCTTAATTGATCGCATCACAGCACTAAAGGCTAGCAGACAACTACTGCGCTAACAGGTTATTCCTTGTCGCCACGTAGCATAACAGATTTGTCACGGTCAATGGCAAAGGCAATTCTCATAAACATTACATATTTAATTTATTCGCTGGTCAAGAAAAACAAATTAAAGGACAATGCAAATTCTATATTTGAACTGTTTATTTATATAAAGTGACAGAATGAACAATAAAACCAAAATTGTTAACGGTGATGATTAGCAAACATTCACTTGTTTGACAATTTGTTGTCAAGAAAATGCCACTTTTCCCTCAAGACTTGCGCATAAATAATACTTTTTTAATACATGCCTCAAAGTAAAACACTACTACACACTACAGTATCACATTTGTATGTACACATTAATTATAACAAAGAAAAATTAAATTAAATTTGTCAGCAATTCTGAATGCACTGGAGTTGGAATCTCTACAATTCACTTGTTGCCAAAGTGGATACAATTTTACTATAATAGTAACAACTTTGGGGATAGTACATGAATGTTATATGATTAGTAAAGCTGTAATAAACATAAATTAAACAACAGAGTTGTGGCCATAATTTGATCAGTACTCTTGCTGATTGAAACAAAATTACATGTGCATTTACACAACCCAACTAACCTTATTTAAAGTCCTGAAGACTGGGTCATACTTCAAGTAAAATGCAAACAACATTTATAAACATTCTCAGTGCAATTTTTTACAGTTGAAATGTGTCCAACTTGTGGATATTTTCATCGCAAATTTGTGTTTCTCCCATTATAGCCCGACATCACACCTTGTTTACGTGCACTTTTCTATGGAAGCCAGTTAGGAACGATGGTTTCGTAGTGCCATAGAGAAAGTGCACGTAAAGACATGACGCAATCAGTACAGGTTTATCACATTCATGCTACAGTGCATGTAAGTAAATAAACCAACCTTATAACACAGGTGCAAACAACAGAGTTCTAAATGTCTACTTTTAAATATAAATACAGTTTCTCTATCATAAACTTTCCAATTAAATGTCACCCAAAATGAAAATGGATGTAAACTTTGATCACTTTTTAAACATTAGACAACAGATATTAGGAACTATTTGTAAATTTCATGATTTTACGTCCTGATTAGTTTTATCAAAAGGTTTATGTGTGGTACTGATGTAATTGCTTGATGTCCGCCTAACAAAAAAGGGAAGGACATCGTTTCGTGTTTCGTGTTTTGAGTTTTTAGACAAACAGATACTGCCAAATAACACAGCCAATGTCGTTTTACACACTATGCTTTTAAACTTTACAGTAAAACAAATCAACAATCACTTTAATTATTACGGTTAATTAAACTTTGTGTACAATATACATGTTTGTGACACTAAAGTCTTCGACAACCTAAACAAACAAATCCCACTAACTTGAAATGTTGGTACAGGTTGATAATACATATGGTGCCCATTATGATAAGTCACAAGTATAAACTCAGGATAAAGAATGTACATAGGTAACTATAAATTTAGTGAGTAACATATTTACAGTTACAGATAACTGGTGTTACTTCAATTTGGCACTACACAAAATCCTGCGTCTTATTAGAGAAGAGTCGTAATAAAGTGGATCAGCCTATGATTGTATCTTGAAAGTTGCATAAAATGAAATTTACACTAATCGTGTGTGTCGTATCCCAACTTCAGCACCGAGGTGAACTCCCAATTTCTCAGCGATGAGTGGCGTCTAAGGTATCTAAAAACAAAAACCCTAAAAGTCTTCACTTGCTGATAGATGATAAAAGCAATGTTGAATCTTTTTAAGAAGCTCAATCTTATTAACTAACCAAATTTCTTAGACCCCCCGAAAAATTTGAAAAACGAGGGGTGCAGATTTTTATTTTTACACAGTTGATTTAATCTCCTTTGTTTAACATTGTAATCATTATCTGATAATATAACAAATAATATTTACAAGCATGCATCTCGTATTTTACATGAATCGGGTGTAACTCCATTCTAGGCCATTCTTCCGAAAGGGTTTTTCTTAATTTTCAATCTAGGGGCATAACAATTCGCAGTACCGGTAAATACAATTACCACTGGAAATGTTCACCTACACAGTATTGCGGGAGCGACAGATGTGATGCATTAATAAAAACTTAATTTGTTTCATGTTTAAAAAAAATGACCTTACGATTACAGATTTCTTGAACCACGTAGTCTATTAGGTAATCCACACCAGGTGCTCCTAGACATTCACTATGACTGTGGCATACAATCTTATTCCTCGCTAGCTAAGCTCAAAGCAATAATATAATACAGTCAAGCAATAGTTCATTCTGCATATTTGCAAAAGGAAATATCAAAAGGTTTGAGAGCTACGTTCTTCACAAGACAAAGTTGCATCTTCTAATGGTGCACTGCACAGATGCTGTGCAACATGTTACAGGTAGATTCCTTCGACTGTAACAAGTTTTGTTTCGATGACGTGACACAGCACATTTACAGCACATTACAGAGAACCTAACAAGGCCTACGTGTACTTGTAACTAGTGGTACAAAAAATGCAGCATATTCACGGGCGACAATAAAAACACCACGAGCTAGTCTCTCTGCCGACGCATGGGAGGGCGCTCTTCATAATCCATTGACATTGACGTTGACGTTGCCGTTAGTCCTGTCGGCTGAAGCTTCGTCAGAATCCACGGTGGTTCTCGTGTGCGATTTTTCTTTGTACTCTGTGATGATGACCGGTACGTTGTTGACGACCACTTCAGTGCTGATGGCCGAGCTGCGATCAATGTTTTTCAAACGTAGTCTGAAATTGGTTGCGGAGGAAAAGATAATAGTAATTTTAGTTTGACAATGATCTCGGCTAACTTGGTGGTTGAGTGGTAAGGCATTTGCACTAGAAAGCAGGAAGTCATGGGTTCGAGACCCGCCCGAGTGATGGACAAGACTGAGTATAAGGCATTTATACAAATATGTCAGTGTAGACCAAAAAAACCGATATTGAATTCACAGCCACCTGGCGTGCCCAGAAGCCAGTTCGGTATTCTAACTGTGCATGTGCACACAAAGACTTGATAATTTTTCTCATGGAATAAACGTGGCAGATAAATGCACACAAGGCTTTTGGGGACGTGGTAACTGAATCTGCATTCTGTGCAATGTTTTCGTGCATTCGCAAAGACCGATGGAAACTTTTATTCAAACGAAGTTTGGACATGCAAGACACCTGAAAACACTTCGCTGTCCAAACAATTTTTGAAAAATGTTACGATCTCTGTCAATTTGCTGGTACCCGCTATACTCCGGCACTCATACAATGACATCTCGAAGGAAATATCATCAAGTCTTGTTGTGCACACACGCAGTTGGAATACCGAACTGGCTTATTATATTATCAAGGAACAAATTACGACACATGCAGGGGCCATTGTCTAAGCACAAACATTTGCTTAGGACACAAAAGTCTTGCTCAGTAAAAACTAGTCTGGTTCCCTGACCTGACAATTGTGTTTATGCCTAGACGTCTAAGTTGTATATACGTAGCCACTGGCGACAAAAATATTACCCTAGTGTTACCGCAAACTACCTATCTTATTGCCTTTTTGCCATGCAAACCTTCAAATCTCATTCAAAAAATAGATCATGACTCACTGCAGGCAGCGCAGCTATGTTTAAACTATACAACAATTCAAATTCTGACAGCTTTTCCCATTGGCTTTAAAAAGTGATATTATCGTCTAGTCATTTTATTCAGATGCGTACTGCAATTTTATGCAAACTAGAAAAAAAACAAAAAAACATGGATCAATGGCATTACTTTGTTAACGTTGTTTACCTTACAACCACTTAACTCCTAGAAACATTTGAACATCGTGAAAGTTAACAATAATACCCGATCGTCAATAAAACTAGTTCAGAAAACTTTGGAAATTTTTTGAAACTTGAGGAATTCCTCCAGTTTTGGTCACGTGACATTGGCGGCTACAATTCATCAAGAATAGTTGAACTATTTGGTCTGAGAACCAAACAAGTTACCAGCCAAAACTCTGTGTGGTTTTTATGCAAAGCCGTAACCTGCCAAAGACCATTCAGAAACAATATACATGTACATTTGTTCGACCCATGTACGATGGTGCTTGGGTTCGAACCCGACCAGGAACATGATGTTTGTGCCCTTGGGCAAGACACTTAACTACAATTGCCTCTCTCCATCCAGGAGTATAAATGGGTACCTGTGAGGGTAGAGGCCGATTGAGCGCCTATAAATGGTTGCCGCGTGGTCCAGGACCTGATGAACGGGGTAATAATTGTAAAGCGCTTTGAGATCGTTGATACGATGTAAAGCACTATATAAGCACGAACATTATTATTATTATATCACCTGACAATTTTGGTTTGGAACCCTGTTTTTGCCAAGGAAGCATTTTGTTGTCCTTAGCAGCTCCATGAAACTGGTCCCGGGTCTTGATTAAATCCACAGCATTTCTTACCTAGGTTTCTTAGGAGTGCCTGTTTTCCGCTGTGCTGGGCTGGGCCGCGAGGCCGTCTTGACCGTCTTGACGTGGACTACAGGTGACAGATTCTGTTGAGCCTGTTGCTGGGCGACTAATTGGGCATTCAGCCTCGGTTTCCTGAGAACACAAAAAATGATTTCACTGGATGATTAAAACCCTTGGGCAATTCCACGCAAACAGCTTGACACTTTAGAACATTTTCACATTTCAAGTGCAAATAACATACACAAGTTTACTGAAAAAATGGTTACAAGTCTACTACAACTAAAAACAACCTTACAAAAGTTTTTAAAAAGAAGAATATTAACCCTAAACTCTTTAGTGTAATTAACGAGGAACCATGTATCCTGGCAAATCCCAACACCATGTGGAAAACTGTACACACAAACTGTTCGACTCTGATTCTGGAGGTACTGCTAGCCTAACCCACTGTAAAAGACAGTTTAGGGGTCCAGTCCCCATCCTAACAGATCCCAACAAAACCTGGTGTTGGAGTTTGACTGGATGGGGATTGTTAGGGTTTAACGGACACGGTATCAGCATGGCACCAACAACGACACATTTGTGACCGGCTCCACAAAAACGTTGGCCCGCTCAACATTGGGAGGGTAAACATTTCATCAAAATGTGATTTTTATTTGTTGTCATGAATGAAATCTTTAATACCTACAGTTTAAGGTTTCATTAAAAGAAATGTTGATTTTGATGAATAAAGTGGAAAAAACAACCATTTAGTGTGCATCGTTTCGTTGTAGTACAACAGAGCCGGCTATTTCAAAGCCTGTTTTCTCAGTTGTGTAATTTGAACTCCAAAAAAGTAATCAATGTGTAAACACGTCGTGTCTCATAAATTTGAAGGGCTATGGATCACTATTATGAAAGCTTACGTTGTGGGCATAATTTCATTTTGTCGCGACATAAGACATGTTTTTCTAGAGCCGGTCACATTTATACATTTCTGTGAATTTACAGAACCTTATACAAAAGTTGATGTAGTATTAGCGATCAAGCTATAACATCACAAGAAACGTGGGGGGGGGGGGGGGGGGGGGGGGGGGGGGGGGGGGGGGGGTGCACCCTTTTTTCTTTTTCCCAATAACTCTATAACCCCACAGCCCCTACCCTCCAACCCTCCCCCTCTGGATGTCACAGGGATGTTAGAGTACCTGGTTGACGTTCCCTTGCGGACATCACACATGGCACACTTGAACGCTTCGGCCTTGTTCCGATAGGTGCACACACTGCAGTCCCAGTAGGATCCCTCTGGTGATCGAGAAGAACGCTTTGAACGACTGAGGGAGAAAAAAAGAGGGAATTCTTTGTAAGTTGTAAAAAAAAATGCAGGCATCAACCAATTTTTGCTGTACACAGCTCATGAAGACGGTTTAAGCAGTACATGTACAAGCACAGCAAAAGCATGCTTAACTATAGAAGACAACAATTTTAAATCAGTGATGTAAATTTTACAACATAAATCTTTATGCATGCTATCATTAGCACATCCAGACCATAGTGCTTTTAAAGACAACAGCATAACAGCTGCTATGTCCACAGCCTGCTAATCCGTCCGGAATGCTGTTGTCAGATCAGCTATGCTACAGTACCTACATGTACATGTAGGAACCTTCCTCATCATTTCAAATCCCAACACCCTGTGCTATTAAACTGTGCACTAAACAGCTGGACTCCACCATATATAGGTCACAGCCTACATTGTGCAGTGCAGCTGCTGGACAAATGCTGCTGTGCAGTCATGCGTATAATCCGGTGAGGGGTTAGGCAGGAATATGAAATTGGGCACAGTATTTGTACTCCGTTGTCAGGGTTGTAGCTAGACATTTTTTAGTGCCGGTTGTTTTCGGGCCGAGAGCCACGCGGTAGTATCAGCTCATTCAGCTATGTACATGTACGTACACGTACGTACATAGCCTAGCCATGTACAGGTACAGTAGGTGCTGGCCACCCCTGGCGAGTTGGATGATAGCACGCCCTCTATGATTGAATAAAACAAAACGACGTAACGTCGCAACATCGGATAGTCTGGACCCCTGACCTAATGAACCAGAAATTAGTCGGAATATTTTGGTCTGGAGAACCGGAAAACCTGCGAGCGCTTCAACATGTCTCGACTCGCGCGGTGGTGCATGCATGCGGTCAGTGCATCAGCGATTGCGGCATGATTGAAAATGGACACAATTTGTGCCGGCCGGCAAGCTTCATTTTTACCCCGAGTGCTGGCCGGTGATGTTGAATGCTGGCTACCGCCGGCCGGCGCCGGCCAGCGTAGCTACAACCCTGTTCGTTGTACATTTCTTTCACTGCTCATTGGGCAAAAATTAAAAATTCCTCCAATCATTTTTTCCCCACCAACACTTGCAGTATAAAAGTACGTACATGTACTACATACAATGTAGTACAATGCAGTACAAAGTTGCATGTCTCAGAGTGTTGGTTTACATGTAGGCTACATGTAGACATTTGACCAACACCGTAAGACCAACAAATCTTCATATTTCCCAGATATTAACCATGTTGTATTTGTTTCATTACACCTCATCAAGAATCAATTTCATGAATTGTTGATCTGCAGTGAAGGCTTCAGTTTGGTGAATGAACCCGTACCGTACCGTACCTCCAAAATAATTTTTCTTTTGGGTCATTCCGTGTCAAATCACCCGATGGGTTAAACCCTACCCCCTTCAAATTAGTTCATATTAGTTTTATATGGTTATTTTAGATGAAAAAGCCAAAATGATGAAAAAGCCAAAATATCAGCGGTTTTTTGTGCTGCCGTCTGCTATTTTGTTATTTTTAGCGACAATGAACGTGGCAACCAACATTCAAACAACCATACTTCCCTAACCTGCTGACCAAATTTGCTGATTTTGATATATGAAAAGCTAACATCATAAAATTCAAATGATCAAATTTTGGCATTGCTTTTATGCCCAAGCAATTTGACCTACAATGACCTTCAGGTCTTTACTTTTAGCCGACTTTGGGTTAAAATTATTCCCCAACATGTTTTTAACAACATATCAACAAATTTAAGGTATAATAGTTTTGGTTTGCTCTCTATAGCTCATGTCACTGTGTCGGCAAAATATGATTTCCCTATAGATGTATATCGATGCAAATATGTGACCTGTCACCACAATATGAGAGTAAAGTCGGAAAAATTGAAAATTGAGATATTGGATTTTCAATTTCTTGAGAAAGAGAGCTTTCCAAAGGTATATAACACTTGGGGGTTTTGCAATAAATACATTTTACAGCGCTCCAGAAAGTCACAGGTTTCAAAAAACGTGTTTGTGAGAAAACTTGCTTATAAACATCTTAAACAAAACACACAAAAGATTGCCAAACAGGACAAGTAAGGTTAGGTTGAGCATAGCACTGCTATGTTCTAATCATTATTTCTTCTTGAAACTTTCCACACATACATGTACAAACTATTGTATAATCAACAAAATATCAAAATTTCGAAAACGTGGGACAGTTACGAAGACCTAATTTGCATATTTAATTACCGTGTTAGTTAGACCACTGATGGACTTTAATCCAAACACTAACTACGCAAACACTACTCAAAATCACGTAATTTAAGAGGTTTTCGATCATCTGATTGCACCCCAAAAATAAGAATATGTAGAGGAGGAATTAGGCTTTCCAAATTACGCAAAATTTCAAAATTGACCACCCCTTCATATTTTGACTTTGGATGGCCATACATGTATCTCCAAATCACATTGTGCGACTTTACTCTCATTTTGTGGTGACAGGTCACATATATGTTTTGGGGGGTTATTACATAACGGATATTGTTATGAATAAACCAATCAAAATAGAAAAGCCTCTAATGTCAGTATTTATTGGTACATTGTAGTTTCCATTTTTTTATCGTTACTCTGTCGCTGGTCACCCCTCATGAATTATGCATTTTATTTGACCTGGATTTGAAAATGGCACATGTCGCTATAGACGATGTGCCCTTTGTTTACATCTGTATTCAAATGTTCCTGGCAGTATGCGCACGCATCATGTTTTACATAAATTTGGTTAAGAGATGACATCAGAGGTCACATGACATCAATGACACCCAATTGACCATTTGCGTGTGGAATTTAAATAATATCCGGTACACTGACTTGTTCACACAGCTTGGCACAGTTAGACTTTAAATTATCCAGACCAAATACACTGTTGCTATATCACGTGATTCTGGGCAAGCTCTTGCATAGTCACGTTAGAGACGCTCAGCACCAATACATTGTTCACAATGGTTGAGAACGGTACAAAGACACCAGACCATTCCAGAACCCGGGGCTGCTAGCGTAAGGCTTGCCTCGAATCACGTGATATAGCAACAGTGTCTTTGGTCTGGAGAATTTAAATGTAAACTGTGCCAAGCTTTTATTCCACATGCAAATGGCCAATTACTGTGATACATGTACCCGTACGTATACGTGTGTACACGTATTCGCCAACTATGCGTACCCTTAATTTTCAAACTCAAACTCCTAACATGTACAGGCCAGCCACTTTTACTTTTTAGAATCTTGATATCCTACATGTACATAATAGAAATGTACTTATGTACAAAGTAATACTACCGATAGCTAACTTAATGTAAATTTTCATTCAGCACCTTGCTAAACCAGTTCGCGCCAGGATTATTTTAACATCACCGATCCGACGCGCAATCCAAGGCGGGTTCAGGCCGATAGTACCGAGAAGCACACCGACGCATTCCCGGTCTCTATTACTGCGGACAGACATTTACGGCCTTGCTCGTGACGTGTTTATGCGTCATCCGTTTTGAATCTGGGGAAAACTTTGCATTTATATGTACATCATCTGGCGCCAACTGGTTAACCCTAACCCCCTACTGCCTCTCCTACTTGTACCGGTAGGTACTGGACCAAATCCGCCAAAATCTATGTCACTTCATTTTATAAATGGGCTAATGGAACCACCATATGTTTTGTTGATGTTGATGTTGATGGACTTTAGTACACATACCTAAAACAGCAGTAATGAACCAAATTCATCATAATCCATCAATATTTTGTTACGCCAGGTTTCCAAAACCAAGTCCGTCAAAATTCAACAAATTGGGTTGCTGGATTTTGGTGGATTTGGGATGGTTAGGGCTAATCCAAATGAATCAAACAGCATCCAGACTTGCCCAGTGTTAGATACTGTTGGATTTAGCATGGACGGTACCAACTCAACATAAAAGGATTCCTGAACGTACCTCTTGTGAGATGAAGAGGGTTTCTTGGATTTTGTCTTCCTCTCTGAGGCAGAATCCTGATGAACATGAGGTAGCTCCTCGCTCCTTGCCTCTCTGGCAGCCATCTCCACGGCTTCCTCGAGAGTGTCTAGGCTGCAGAACTCCTCCAGAGTGAATTCTTCTTCGTCTGGGCTAACGTAGCCTGGGATGAGTTGCTTTATTCTCTTGGAGGGCGGCAGGTGGTCCGGGCTTGAGGTAACTCTGTTCAAAGTCGCTCTTCGTTTCTTTGGCCTATGAAGGCATGATGGAGGGCATGATGGAGGGTCACCTACATGCTGTAGGATGCCTTGAGGAGTCTTTGTGCCGGATCCACGCAGACTCTTCCCGTGTTCACATTTATTTTCTTGACCAGCTTGTGATTTTAGAAGCTTGCGCCCTCTGCCATGCTTGTTGTTATTCACCACATGAAAAGCTCTTCGCTTGACTTTCTTGAACCCCAACCTTGTAAACAGGAAGTGTTTGTCTTTCTTTCGGAGTCTCATGGTGGTCTGTTGATGGGGCTTGGCTTGTCTTCCTTTGGCGGGACTAAACATCTTCGTCACAGGCTTATTTTTTTCCTCTTCTTGCAAAAATAACTGATTTGGTAAGTCTGCAAAACTTTTGCTCTTGTTTGTCCGAGGCGTGATATTTGTGGCGTCTTCTAGTAATAAATCTGTTGAGGATTCAAACTTGTGCTCCTCTTGCTCAAGCAAGCTGTTGTGATCTTTCTCAGTCATGTCAGTTTGACTTTGCATTGCATCTGCAGTTGAGACGATTTCTTCAACAGAAATAGATTCTGATTCTAACTGAGACAAACATGGCAAGCTCACAGTAACATCTGTGGCACATGACGACTCCTTTGTATCATCTACCTGCATATTGTCTACTGCTTGTAATTGCGAGTTGAGCACAGCTTCAGAATCACTACATGTATCTGTACACTTTTCCTCAGCGGTAAGGTCAACATTCGCCGATGTCGCATCCGAGTCTAAAATCGCTGACGGCATTGTGGTTTCCTGGCTTCCCGTACTGACCCGATGGTGCAATTGTGACAAGCCTCGTACGTGTATGTCCAGGCAAACTTTATGCAGCCTGTTTTGTTTGGCAAGTATTGCCTGCTTATCACCAGTGGCTTTAGTTGCCTTCAAACAGCTGCCCAGTCCTTTTGGAAAGCCAATTTGTGGCCGAACCACAGACAAACTTTCCTGTGGCGTTTTCTGTGAAAGTGAGGGGCAAGTAAGATCAGGGGATGGGCAAGTAAGATCAGGGGATGGGCAAGTAGGATCACGTAATGGACAAGTAGGATCACATTCTCGCATTTTACAGGTAGCTGACTCCTCCAAATTAAGCTGTGAAGATAGTTTGGGCTCGGATACAATTGGGAGTTGAAGTGCTGATTTTGTTCCCACAGACTTTTCTAAACCAGGTTGTTTTGTATTCTGAGGAGATTCATCAGCTTCAAGTTCATTGGATTCACCTGTCTTTTTGTGCTGTGGTGGCAACGTGATTTCTAAGGTATTATCAAGGTGTGCTGGCAACCGCACTTCCTCAGGAGCTTTCTCAGCAGGATTGGAATAGGTTTCAAAAGTGCCTTTAGTCGCCTTTAAACTGATGACCAGTGTTTTTGGAAAGCCAACTTGTGGCCAAACCACAGAAGAACGTTCCTGTGGAGTTTCCTGTGTAAGTGATGGGCAAGTAGGATCACTTGAAGGGCAAGTAGGATCACTTGAAGGGCAAGTAGGATCAGGTGATGGACAAGTAGGATCAGGTGATGGACAAGTACCGGTAGGATCACATTCTCGCACTTTACAGGTAGCTGACTCATCGAAATTGGGCTGTGAGGATAGTTTGGATGGTTCTTGGAAATCTGCGGCAGGTATCCCATGTTGCTTTCTTTTGGACTTCAATTTCTTTCCAAACTCAGACTTTGGTGGCTTTTTGGTTGGCTTTCTGAATTTTTCAGATTTTACATTTTTCAGGTCAAAAGACGACTTTGCAGAGTGCCTACGAGTACGACTTTTAACGGCTTTTGCAAGTTGGTGCTGCATGGATTTTTCGGTGGGTTTCAAAAATCTCTTAGGCCGTTCACCCTTTAGTTTGGACAGTCTAGTTTGGACTGTTGGGCTAAGACGCCTATTTGGCATTTGCTCGGCATTCTTAATCTCACTGTCAGCTTTCTTAGGACGTCCAGCCTTTCGTTTGGACAGTCTACATGTAGTTGGAACTGTTTGGCTAAGATGCCTATCTGGTTTTTGTCCGGCATTCTTAACCACAATGTCAGCTTTCTTGTGTTCAAAATCACCACCTTGGACTTCATCAGTTAACCAATCTCCTGTAAATTTACAAGACAACTTGGACTTCCCTGCAACTTGTTGATAGGCTGGATATGGCCGCATCATTAAAAGGATCTTTGGACTATTATTAGACATGGGTTGCCTTTCTGTATGAATGCCGACACTGGTCGACGTTGGCGCAACTTCTTGTTCATAAGGCACTACCTGGGGAGATTCAGTCTCCTTGTCTCTTTGCTGAGTATTCTCGCTTAATGCATTTTCTCGAATATCGTTGGTGAATGTACATGTACTCAACTCGTTATTCTTGCTGCACTGACCACCGGCAATGTTCTGAGCCATGCACGACTGCCCAGATACAATTTCTTTGGCTTCTGTGATTTCCTGTGATCTGTCGGGATTTGATAATTTTGAAGTGTGATCCATCTTTTCTCCCTGCGGGGATTTGCCAACCAGAGCTTTCTCGCCAGGATTGGAGTAGGTTGCACAAGTGACTTTAGTCGCCTTTAAACTGATGACCAGTGTTTTTGTAAAGCCAACTTGTGGCTGAACCACAGGAGAACTTTCCTGTGGAGATTCCTGGGTAAGTGATGGGCAAGTAGGATCACGTGATGGGCAAGTAGGATCACAATCTTGCACTTTAAAGGTAGCTGACTCATCCAAATTGGGCTGTGGAGATAGTTTGGGTGGTTCTGGGAATTCTGCGGCAAGTATCCCCTGTTGCTTACTTTTAGACTTCAATTTCTCTCCAAACACAGACTTTGATGGCTTTTTGGTTGGCTTTCCGACTTTTCCAGATTTTACATTAATGTCCAAAGACGACTTTGCAGAGTGCCTACGAGTACGAGTTTTAACGGCTTTTGCAAGTTGGTGCAGCATCAAATTTTTGATGGGTTTCAAAAATCTCTTAGGCCGTTTACACTTTTGTTTGGACAATCTAGTTTCGACTGTTAGACTAAGATGCCTATTCTTAACCACACTGTCTGCTTTCTTAGGACGTCCAGCCTTCCGTTTAGGCAGACTACATGTAGTTGGAACTGTTTGGCTAAGATGCCTATCTGTTTTTTGTTCGGCATTATTAACCACACTGTCTTCTTTCTTGTGTTCAAAATCACAATCTTTGACTTCATCAGTTAACAGCCAATGACCTGTAGAATTACAAGGCAACTTGGACTTCCCTTCAACTTTTTGGTAGGCTGGATATGGCCGCATCATTACAAGGATCTTTGGACTATAATCAGACATGGGTTGCCTTTCTGTATGAATGCCGACACTGGTCGACGTTGGCGCAACTTCTTGTTCATAAGGCACTACCTGGGGAGATTCAGTCTCCTTGTCTCTTTGCTGAGTATTCTCGCTTAATGCATTTTCTCGAATATCGTTGGTGAATGTACATGTACTCAACTCGTTATTCTTGCTGCACTGACCACCGGCAATGTTCTGAGCCATGCAGGACTGCCCAGATACAATTTCTTTGGCTTCCGTGATTTCCTGTGATCTGTCAGGATTTGGTAATTTTGAGGTGTGATCCATCATTTCTCCCTGCGGGGATTTGCCAACCAGAGCTTTCTCGCCAGGATTAGAATTGGTTGCACAAGTGACTTTAGTCGCCTTTAAACTGATGACCAGTGTTTTTGTAAAGACAACTTGTGGCCGAACCACAGGAGAACTTTCCTGTGGAGATTCCTGGGTAAGTGATGGGCAAGTAGGATCACGTGATGGGCAAGTAGGATCACAATCTTGCACTTTAAAGGTAGCTGACTCATCCAAATTGGGCTGTGGAGATAGTTTGGGTGGTTCTGGGAATTCTGCGGCAAGTATCCCCTGTTGCTTACTTTTAGACTTCAATTTCTCTCCAAACACAGACTTTGATGGCTTTTTGGTTGGCTTTCCGACTTTTCCAGATTTTACATTAATGTCCAAAGACGACTTTGCAGAGTGCCTACGAGTACGAGTTTTAACGGCTTTTGCAAGTTGGTGCAGCATCGAATTTTTGATGGGTTTCAAAAATCTCTTAGGCCGTTTACACTTTTGTTTGGACAATCTAGTTTCGACTGTTAGACTAAGATGCCTATTCTTAACCACACTGTCTGCTTTCTTAGGACGTCCAGCCTTCCGTTTAGGCAGACTACATGTAGTTGGAACTGTTTGGCTAAGATGCCTATCTGTTTTTTGTTCGGCATTATTAACCACACTGTCATCTTTCTTGTGTTCAAAATCAAAATCTTTGACTTCATCAGTTAACAGCCAATGACCTGTAGAATTACAAGGCAACTTGGACTTCCCTTCAACTTTTTGGTAGGCTGGATATGGCCGCATCATTACAAGGATCTTTGGACTATAATCAGACATGGGTTGCCTTTCTGTATGAATGCCGACACTGGTCGACGTTGGCGCAACTTCTTGTTCATAAGGCACTACCTGGGGAGATTCAGTCTCCTTGTCTCTTTGCTGAGTATTCTCGCTTAATGCATTTTCTCGAATATCGTTGGTGAATGTACATGTACTCAACTCGTTATTCTTGCTGCACTGACCACCGGCAATGTTCTGAGCCATGCAGGACTGCCCAGATACAATTTCTTTGGCTTCCGTGATTTCCTGTGATCTGTCAGGATTTGGTAATTTTGAAGTGTGATCCATCATTTCTCCCTGCGGGGATTTGCCAACCAGAGCTTTCTCGCCAGGATTAGAATTGGTTGCACAAGTGACTTTAGTCGCCTTTAAACTGATGACCAGTGTTTTTGTAAAGCCAACTTGTGGCCGAACCACAGGAGAACTTTCCTGTGGAGATTCCTGGGTAAGTGATGGGCAAGTAGGATCACGTGATGGGCAAGTAGGATCACAATCTTGCACTTTAAAGGTAGCCGACTCATCCAAATTGGGCTGTGGAGATAGTTTGGGTGGTTCTGGGAATTCTGCGGCAAGTATCCCCTGTTGCTTACTTTTAGACTTCAATTTCTCTCCCAACACAGACTTTGATGGCTTTTTGGTTGGCTTTCCGACTTTTCCAGATTTTACATTAATGTCCAAAGACGACTTTGCCGAGTGCCTACGAGTACGAGTTTTAACGGCTTTTGCAAGTTGGTGCAGCATCGAATTTTTGGTGGGTTTCAAAGATCTCTTAGGCCGTTTACACTTTTGTTTGGACAATCTAGTTTCGACTGTTAGACTAAGATGCCTATTCTTAACCACACTGTCTGCTTTCTTAGGACGTCCAGCCTTTCGTTCGGGCAGTCTACATGTAGTTGGAACTGTTTGGCTAAGATGCCTATCTGTTTTTTGTTCGGCATTCTTAACCACACTGTCATCTTTCTTGTGTTCAAAATCACAATCTTTGACTTCATCAGTTAACAGCCAATGACCTGTAGAATTACAAGGCAACTTGGACTTCCCTTCAACTTTTTGGTAGGCTGGATATGGCCGCATCATTACAAGGATCTTTGGACTATAATCAGACATGGGTTGCCTTTCTGTATGAATGCCGACACTGGTCGACGTTGGCGCAACTTCTTGTTCATAAGGCACTACCTGGGGAGATTCAGTCTCCTTGTCTCTTTGCTGAGTATTCTCGCTTAATGCATTTTCTCGAATATCGTTGGTGAATGTACATGTACTCAACTCGTTATTCTTGCTGCACTGACCACCGGCAATGTTCTGAGCCATGCAGGACTGCCCAGATACAATTTCTTTGGCTTCCGTGATTTCCTGTGATCTGTCAGGATTTGGTAATTTTGAAGTGTGATCCATCATTTCTCCCTGCGGGGATTTGCCAACCAGAGCTTTCTCGCCAGGATTAGAATTGGTTGCACAAGTGACTTTAGTCGCCTTTAAACTGATGACCAGTGTTTTTGTAAAGCCAACTTGTGGCCGAACCACAGGAGAACTTTCCTGTGGAGATTCCTGGGTAAGTGATGGGCAAGTAGGATCACGTGATGGGCAAGTAGGATCACAATCTTGCACTTTAAAGGTAGCTGACTCATCCAAATTGGGCTGTGGAGATAGTTTGGGTGGTTCTGGGAATTCTGCGGCAAGTATCCCCTGTTGCTTACTTTTAGACTTCAATTTCTCTCCAAACACAGACTTTGATGGCTTTTTGGTTGGCTTTCCGACTTTTCCAGATTTTACATTAATGTCCAAAGACGACTTTGCCGAGTGCCTACGAGTACGAGTTTTAACGGCTTTTGCAAGTTGGTGCAGCATGGAATTTTTGGTGGGTTTCAAAGATCTCTTAGGCCGTTTACATTTTTGTTTGGACAATCTAGTTTCGACTGTTAGACTAAGATGCCTATTCGTAACCACACTGTCTGCTTTCTTAGGACGTCCAGCCTTTCGTTCGGGCAGTCTACATGTAGTTGGAACGGTTTGGCTAAGATGCCTATCTGGTTTTTGTTCGGCATTCTTAACCACACTGTCATCTTTCTTGTGTTCAAAATCACAATCTTTGACTTTATCAGTTAACAGCCAATGACCTGTAGATTTACAAGGCAACTTGGACTTCCCTGCAACTTTTTGGTAGGCTGGATATGGCCGCATCATTACAAGGATTTTTGGACTATAATCAGACATGGGTTGCCTTTCTGTATGAATGCCGACACTGGTCGACGTTGGCGCAACTTCTTGTTCACAAGGCACTACCTGGGGAGATTCAGTCTCCTTGTTTCTTTGCCGAGTATTCTCGACAAATGCATTTTCTCGAACATCTTTGGTGAATGTACATGTACTCAACTCGTTATTCTCGCTGCACTGACCACCGGCAATGTTCTGAGCCATGCATGACTGCCCAGATACATTTTCTTTTGCTTCCTTGATTTCTTCTGATCTGTCAGGATTTGGTATTTTTGAAGTGTGATCCATTATGTCTCCCTGCAGGGATTTGCCAACCGGATGATTACTGTGCTTGAATATTTTTCCACGTTTCTGCCTTGACCCGTTCCGAGTACACTGTTTTGCTGCCTGGTGGGTCTTATGGGCAAGTGAGCCGTTGGGCTCGGCTACAATTGTGAGTTGAAGTGCTGATTCGTTTTTCACAGGCTTTTCTAAACCAGGTTGTTCTGTGTTCTGAGGAGAATCATCAACTTCAAGTTCATTAGATTCACCTGTTTTTTTGTGCTGTGGTGGCAACAAGATTTCTAAGGTATTATCAAGCTGTGTTTGCAACTGAACTTTCTCAGGAGCTTTCTCAGCAGGATTTGAATAGGTTTCACAAGTGACTTTAGTCGCCTTTACACAGATGACCAGTGTTTTTGGAAAGCCAACTTGTGGCCAAACCACAGAAGAACTTTCTTGTGGAGTTTCCTGTGTAAGTGATGGGCAAGTAGGATCACTTGAAGGGCAAGTAGGATCACTTGAAGGGCAAGTAGGATCACTTGAAGGGCAAGTAGGATCAGGTGATGGACAAGTAGGATCAGGTGATGGACAAGTACCGGTAGGATCAAAATCTCGCATTTTACAGGTAGCTGACTCATCCAAATTGGGCTGTAAAGATAGTTTAGATGGTTCTGGGAATTCTGCGGCAAGTATCCCACGTTGCTTTCTTTTAGACTTCAATTTCTCTCCAAACACAGACTTTGGTGGCTTTTTGGTTGGCTTTCCGACTTTTCCAGATTTTACATTTGTTATGTCAATTGACGACTTTGCAGAGTGCATACGAGTACGAGTTTTAACGGCTTTTGCATGTTGGTGCAGCATGGAATTTTTGGTGGGTTTCAAAAATCTCTTAGGCCGTTTACACTTTTGTTTGGACAATCTAGTTTCGACTGTTAGACTAAGATGCCTATTCTTAACCACACTGTCAGCTTTCTTAGGACGCCCAGCTTTTCGTTTGGGCAGGCTACATGTAGTTGGAACTGTTTGGCTAAGATGCCTACATGTATCTGGTTTTGGTTCGGCAATATTAACCACACTGTCAGCTTTCTTGTGTTCAAAATCACCACCCTGGACTTCATCAGTTAACAGCCAATGACCTTTGGATTTACAAGGCAACTTGGACTTCCCTGTAACATTTTGATAGGCTGGATATGGCCGCATCATTAAAAGGATCTTTGGACTATAATCAGACATGGGTTGCCTTTCGGTATGCATGCTGACACTGGTTGATTTTAGGGCAACGTCTTGTTGCCCCAAAGGCACTACCTGGAGAGAATCAGTCTCCTTGTCTCTTTGCTGAGTATTCTTGCTTAATGCATTTTCTTGAACATCTTTGGTGAATGTACATGTACTCAACTCGTTATTCTTGCTGCACTGACCACCGGCAATGTTCTGAGCCATGCATGACTGCCCAGATACATTTTCTTTAGCTCCCGTGATTTCTTCTGATCTGTTGGGATTTTGTATTTTTAAAGTGTGATTCATCATGTCTACATGTACCTGCGGGGATTTGCAAACCACAGCTTTCTTGGCAGGATTGGAGTAGGTTGCACAAGTGACTTTAGTCGCCTTTAAATTGATGACCAGTGTTTTTGTAAAGCCAACTTGTGGCCGAACCACAGAAGAACTTTCCTGTGGAGATTCCTGGTTAAGTTTCTGCCTTGACCCTTCCCAAGTACACTGTTTTGCTGCCTGGTGGGTCTTTTGGTCAAGGGAGCCATTAAACTCGGTTGCCTTTGTTAGTTGAGGCGCCGATTCTTTTTCCACGGGCTTTTCAAAACCAGCTTGTTCTGTGTTCTGAGAAGATTCATCAGCTTCACATTCATTAGATTCACCTGTCTTTTGGTGCTGTGGTTGCAACAAAATTTCAGAGGGATTATTGAGCTCTGCTGGCAAGAAAACTTCCTCAGTAGCTTTCTCAACAGGATTGAAATAGGTTTGCTCACTACCTGATTCGAGAGGCTCACTCAGCTCTTGTTCCTTGCACAAATTATCAGGAATGGTCTCAACTGCTTGCCAACTATGGGCACTTAACCAATGTCTTGATTTGGTTTTGTGCAATTGTGGCTTGTTGACAACACACCGGTATCGAGTATAGGGCTGCAGCCTCATCAGCACCTTGGGAGCATAGTTTTCCAAGTGAAAGAGGCCAGAGCATTCCTGTTGGTCTAGCAGCCAATGTCTACCTTCAGTTGCACACAATAACGGCTTTCTAGCCATCAACCGGTAACAGGGTCGAAGCGTTAGCAGGTTCCTCAGGGCAAACTTGGAACCCCCGGTGCGACTACCCTTGGGTTCACCATGAGTAGGGATGGCATTGATACAGTGTTGTTGGTGGTCCGCTGGGCCCCTTGGCAGACCAGGCATTTTATCTGACTCGCTGTTATTTTCACTCTGTACATTCTCAAAAGTTTCTCCAACTTCAAAAGTACCACTTCCAGTCTGCAGGATTCTTGGTGATCGTTGCGAAGACCCTTTCTGATTCTGGAGGACTGCCAAAGAGCCTCTCCCTTCCTCCGAGCTTGGTTCCCACCCATTTGAGGACTGCTCAGCATCCTTAGATGTTTTTATATTGCATTTTGATTCCATTGTACTAGTCGGAGTGATATTGCTGTGTTCATACTTTGGACTTTGGATCGTGGTGTGATGTTTAGATAAAGTTAAAGATGCCACAGAACATGCAGAAGCTTCATTTATGTTCCTGTGTCCCTCAGGAGTCTGTCGCACCATACTTGGAGAGGAGTTGGAGAAGTCTTCAAAGTTCACATGCCAGGCACTAGATTGGTCAGATGTAACAGAGCAAACCGCAACACGTGCTGGTGCTGATCTACGTTGTGTTTTCTTAAACACAGAGACATATTTCTTGTTTGATCTTAGCAACATAGCAGTCTTGTTGGCATGTTTGCTTTCCTCGCTGCTTTTCAGCTGTGAAGCTCGCCTGGTTCGATTGCACTTGGGTAACATGCCTTTGGCCGGTCTCTGCTTGCCGGTTTCCGACTGATCACAACTGCTGCCGCTGTTTGGCAGACTGCAGTTTGTTCTCACTGTATTTTCTTCTGTACCTGTACCAACAGAACCAGATGCTTTCCTGTTTGTATCTTCAAGAACATGGCGTTTATCCGGCTGCGTTGGCATTGGCCTTAATGAGAATTCTTGCCTTTCCTTGTTTTTGAAGATTGTTTCCTTCCTTGTCTGGATCTTTTTATTTTGCTGAATGACAAACAGTGAAGTGTAGCGCTTGCCTGATCGTAGAGAAATAATGTTGCTCCTTTGTTTCAAAGACACATGATTATTGCTCATAGCTTGTTGGAGCCTACTGTAGCTTGGTGGTTGCCAGGTTCTATGACAAGTTAGCGCGGCTTGAAATTTCTTCACATGCTGTTTTCGTTTTCCTTTGTAGTGATTCTTCCTACTGTTGGATGAACCTACAGGTGTTTGACTCTTCTCCGATAGCATTTCACATTTCCCAACTCTCTCAAATGCTGATTCTTCTTGCGTCCCTGAGGATCTGCTTTGTGCGTGAGATGCAGGAGAATGTGTTCTTTGAAGAGAAGAGTAGTTCCTTTCACTCTGGTGCATATCTGCAGCTTCTGCCGTAGCACGACTCATCTGATCAGTAAGCCTTCGTTTGGACAAGCCAATAACTGGGGTGTACTTTTTGTGCGGTCGCAGATGCATCAATGTTCTCCTACCCTCGGTTATTGCACCTATAGACTTAAATGAATCACCCAAATCATCGGGCGACGTTGGTTTCATGACTACGTTTTGAGGCACGTCTACCATCCTCGGTTTCTTGATCCGGCCATTCTTACGAACCAATTGCGACAGTTCAATCTTTGTCTTCTCCGAGCCACTCTCCGTCAAAGAACGCCGGCCCATGTTACAAGGCCGCTTACGAAGGTCAGTTATGAATATTTAACTCCAACCAGTTAACCACACATGAACTGCTAATCAAATGTTTCCACTCCCGTCTTGCAAAATTCTTTAAAAGCCTTTTGAATTTATGGAACTCAAGTATCACCAACCGGCAAGTGACAAATTTCCTGGCCGAGAGGTCTCCCCGAGGATAAGGCTGCTAGTCCAACTTCTGAAGGAAGAGGTCCTGTTCCTCTGAAACGCTCCCACTGACTCATCAAGGTGACGGTCCACTTGCACAGCTAGGGTCCAATCTGCAGTAGATTCGAAGTGGATTGAGAGTCACCAAAATATTCAAAAGGCGGATTTGTGCAGAGGAACAAAACATTCCAAGAACTACTTTTTTTAAAATAATCCTCACAAGTGGAACAAAACCTGACAAGTGGTGTGGCCAGAAGATACGGTATCAACCAAAATTACACAGACATGATCGGCGAGCTAAGGCATTTATTACAAGAAGGCAAACTGTAAAGGTACAAGATAAATCCTGAATAAACACATTAAGCAATTCAAAACGTCTGTTACTGGAGGTACACATAGAGTACATATTTTCAACAAGTAATTGTATAGGAACATGTGGCACATGTACGTGTACATGTACGTGTACTACCGGCACATGTACGTGTATGTGTACTACCGGCACATGTATGTGTACTACCGGCACATGTATGTGTACTACCGGCACATGTATGTGTACTACCGGCACATGTATGTGTACTACCGGCACATGTACGTGTACTACCGGCACATGTACCTGTACGTGTACTACCGGCACAGTACGTGTACGACCGGCACAGTACGTGTACGACCGGCACAGTACTTAACGACCGGCACAGTACGTGTACTACCGGCACATGTATGTGTAAGTTTACAACAGGTACATGTACATGGATGATGATTAATAAATACCTAGGAGAGTTTATAGCTTCTGATTGGTCGAGACTCGATCACGTGAAGGGCATTAGTTTGTAGTAATGTCCCTGGCTTTCAAAAAGAAGCGAATAAATGTCCCCTGAACCAGCATTAATCAAGCATCATAAAATGCAACAGTCCTACGGTAACTTGTAATAAGGACGCATCAAATCTGGATACTGCGCGCTATAAATGTACGCGTAGACTACGCGCAGCTTTTTTTTTAAATGCGCGTGTCGTCTGGTAACGCTAGCGCGTTGCTATGCACGGTGGTCATCAGTGGTAAGCTAGTGGTTTACAAGCTACGGTAGTCTGGTCTCAAAGTATGGGTAATAATAAAAACACAAATCAAAGAAACAAGGGTACAATAGATAAGCTAAAACATGGCCCCAGAACATGAAAACAAAACACTGGAAATATGGCCGAAAAAAAGTTACGAAATTTGGAACATTTTTACAATTTTTCTTGTTATTTTTCTTGTTAATAAGTACCGTACATAACAATAGTTAGCCCACAGCCATAAAATAATAATAATAATGGATATTTGTAAAGCACACCTATCCACCAATATTCCCTAAACAATGTACAGTCACTGCATTTTTGTACGTACACAGTGTACAAGTCTATTCAAATGCAAATGTATTAAAACATACAAATTGTACTTCTACTTGTACATAATTAACGTGAACATGTACAAAGTACGAGCGCCAGTATTGGTGGATAGGTGTGCTTTACAAATATCCATTATTATTATTATTTTATGGCTGGGGGCTAATTAACTATGTATGTACGGTACTTATAATTAGGTACATGCACAAATGTGGCCCATATTTTGTATGTTTTTTAACCAGTTCGCGCCGGATGACGTACATGTATATAAACACCCATTTTTTTTCCAGTTTCCAAATGGATGATGCATAAACACGTCACGAGCAAGGCCGGACATGTCTGTTAGCAGCGAGCAAGGCCGGAAATGCGTGGGTGTGCTTCCCGGTACTATCGGCCTGAACACGCCTCGGATCGAGTTTCGTAAGTAATCCCGCGCGTCGGCTTGTTGATGTTAAAATAATCCCGGTGCGAACTGGTTAACAATTAAAGTTTGCAGCCAGTCATATCTTCTTATAAAATGAATCTACAAATTATGGGGGATAAAAATAACTTAATAGTGTTGGGTACGTGCAACTGAAATTAATAATAGCATACATTTGTGTACATGTATATACATGTACACAGGTCTCTCAGTAGAAACCAATTACAATTAGTCAATATACGGAATTTGGACATTGGCTAATTGGCTTAGTCTGTGCAGTGTGATGTCACCTAATGAGCTTTAATGTTTGCAACTTGGCTTACTTGCATAATTTATATTCGCGAGAGAGTTACTTTTTGCAAACAAAATTGAAATTGTCTGCTACAGCAATTTGTCTCTCTGTAAAGTTTATTTAATAACTTTACAATGTGAAAGTGTGTACATGTGAAAGGGAATCAATGCAGTTTTGTGTATTCACTGTATGTGTTAGTGCTTGCCATCTTTCCATCATGTGACATTATGTCTTCGCTGTCTTCACCACCCCAAAATCCACCTCCCCAAACAAAAACCTGCCCTTTATCGACGACATACATGTACCACCTACAAAATGTACGTATGTACTTGGTTTGCAAGGCCAAATAAAACAAATTAGTTAGTCGTCGGAACATTTTTTTTTTTTAGGTGGGGGAGGGCTTTGCGTACATGTATTGGTGTAGACATTATCGCAGATACTGTAATGTTTAATTAGACTCCATTCTGCATGTACCGGTACACCTATTAATGTTCTACCCAGCATGTTATGAGACCCAGGGACTTCACCCTTAGTCCCATTACACTCGCTAGACTATTGTTAGACTAAATGAATTCCTGAGAAATCACAACATTCCACAAACACAATTACCACCACAAGGGGGGGGGGGGGGGGGGGGGGAGGGTTAGGGGGGGGGGGAGGGTTAGGGGGGGGGGGGGAGGGTTAGGGGGGGGGGTCCCTTCGTCTCATATCTGGCTGCAAATGATTACTATTAGGCAAAACATTTCGAACAGAAAAACAGTGTCAAGGTTAAAATTTTGTTGGTAATTTTACCCCAAAAAAACTAACGAAAAATCGATGCTGAACATGCTCGAGAACGAGAAACAATTGTTGTTGTTAACGTAGTGGATATTGTTACGGCAGTTGACTGTTCTATTCCCGGACATGCCCAGATAGACCCGTGAATGCAGCATTGTTGCAAACGCCACGCGCTGCTGGATTTCGAACAAAATCTTTTTGTGTGCAAAAAACGCCATGTCCTTTGCCGCAAACAATATCATTTTCCTCTTTATTACTTACACATGCTCTTTTACACCAAATGCCAGCAGCACTTTTTGGTTCGCACAGGAATTGAAGGATCTTCGCACAGTGCCCTGAATCCTTCACAAGGAAATGGTACATGTATGGCTGGAGAGAGGTACAGTAACAATCCAGCCGGGACCAGACTTTTGCTGTCGCAGATATTCGTTCGCACTATTTAGCGCATGCGCACTCGTTTGAACAGTGTGGTTTTCCCAGGTTGACATTTTTCCGAAAGCGCTAAATGGAGGAAGCGAATACAACTTCGACAGCAAAAAATCTGGTCCTGGCTGGATGGTTACATTTGTACGTCTCTACAGTTGTATCTCCAGCCTTTACACAGTACCACCAATTCTACGTGAAGAATTCAGGACATCGTGCAAAGGTCCAGCAATTCGCGTGCAAACCAAAAAGGCAACACGTTTTTATTGGACTCCACCTTTTTTAATCATTTTTCTTGGGAACGAAAGGTTTTGTGCCGCTGGCATTTGTAAAAGAGCATGTTTACAGGTCTAATAATACCCAGCCTGATGTTGACAATACTCTGGAGCTTTCACACGTGGAACCTGACTATCAACCAGTCTGGTTCCAAGAGCGAGCGGTATCCAAATACTATTGCTCATGTGAGGTCGGGTAGTTGTGTAACCAGATCGTTGACTGCCGTAATAATAGCCACTACGTTTAAACAAATTTAGCCTGTTGTTGCTAATGCGACTATCAATTGCTGTGTTTGAAATGCAACAGCGGGTGGCATTGGTAACACTAACATTAAAACACTACGTTTGCGGGTCTAGGGTGGGGGTACTTCCAAAAATGTAAGACACCATTCTGTGTCCTTTACAACGATTAACTTTTTGGGACTTCGTAACTGTATGATATTGGGACTATGCTTTGTTAAGGTCAGGCCTTTTGAAATTTTTAACAAGAAAGAACTCCACTTTCTCAAACAGTAATCTCACAAAAAAACCATGAGAGCTTTCTACAGTTGTTGAAGACCTTAGGGCCATTATTTGTGGATCATGAGAATGGCAGTTCTATTGAAAAATCTGAGCTTTCACTCATTCACATACGATTGTTAAGATCAAATTTTGTACGGCGAGAGATCATGTCATCAGTCAGTCACTCGATGTCATCACTGTATGAGCTCGACCATTTTTGGAAGGGGAAATTGTTTTCTTTTCACTGTGCGAACAGTAATGATGAAAGATGATGTATGGGAGGAAGTGTGCACGCATCATCATCACTGTTGCGTGCAGTGAAAAGAAAACAATTCACCCTTCTAAAAATGGTCAAGTCCATACAGTGATGACATCACGTGATTGACACCGACAGATGATACGACCTCTCGCCACACAAAATTTGATCGCCACGAACGTACATGTATGTATTCACGTCGCTAGATCACGTTGGTTGGTAAGTGAAAGCCTAGAACTTTCAATAAAACTGCCATTCCTATGGTCCACAAATAAATTCCCCACAGTCTTCAAGAACTGTACAAAGTTCTGACTACTGTTTGAGAAAGTAGATTTTTTATTTTATTTCAAAGGGCCTGAACTCAACAATGCATAGTCCCAATCCCATTGAGTTACTAAGTACCAACAAAGTTAATCGTTGTAGAGACACGGAATGGTGCCTACATTTTTAAAGTAGGGTGGGGGAAAAATTAACAGGCGCAAATTAACTAAACCTGAAAGTGAATGTTATAAAGCCCAAGTCACATTTGCCGGGGTGGCCGTGGGGTCTAAAATATCTACGGCCAATAGCAATTATAGAGCCGCCGCAGCATTCCCAGTCACTTACTGTAGCAGTCATATGTTAGGGTAGCCGCACGGCGTATTTTGAATTTGTGGAGACGGAAAACCTGCGGCTGCCGTACAACATTTGAAGTGATGGCGCACGGGCGCCTTAGGGCGTCCCTGCGGCGGCCGTATGTTTTTGACAAATACCAAGGCAGACGCAAGCTAGCCGCAAGGCGCCTGCAAGGCGGCAGCAGGGGGACCATACGGCGACCGTGCGGCCAGACTGACGCATGGCAAACGTAAAGCCACCGTACGCCCGACATATGGTCGCCGTGGAACCGCTCTACGGCATGGCTACGGCGTGTCTAATTGCTACGTCGAACCTAGAAATGAAAACAGTTATAAATCTGCGCTATAATCCGACGGCGACCCCTACGGCCTGTAAAAGATAGGAATACACCCTAGGGCGACCCTGAGGCCACCGCGGATCCTCTGCGGCCGCCGCAGGTATCCCTCGATTTTGGGGGGGTATGGCCGCCGTATCCTAGCCGTAGAGCAAATGTGACTTAGGTGTAAGGAACAGGGCTCTCACTACATGTAACATCCATCTTAGAATACAAAATGGTGATACGACCCTAGCTTGAGAATTCCAGCTCTAATATAGCTGATAATACTATGAGATTTGCATTTAGAGCTGGAGGAAGTTTGCCGACATTCAAATGGGTGCCTCCAAATTTCCAGTTTCCATGAACTTAGCAAGCAAACACTCACCACAAAGATGTAGAATTACTGTAAGCAGCAAAATATCCCTTCAAAATTACGATACGATCAAGTTGAAGCAGACAAAAAAAGATTCTCCAGAGTCTGGCATTGTGCACAGTCGTGCATTCGTACTGCAACTGACCTGTGCACAAAACAATGGCATTACGGTTGAGCCACGCTTCCAGACCTTGCGACGGGTGACTGACTACAGTTTGACCTGATGATGCTTTGCGGTTTACAGCGGGGAAAATGCGTGCGCAAATTGTATTGGGTTAAAGACGGCTGTTTGGTGATGTACTGACGGGAGACCAGGAAAAGGCGAGTAAGACAATGGTTAAATTGCCGGACAATACAGGGCCATCCTATCCTACCCTGCGGGATCACCGGTATCGGAAGTGCTAGTAAGATAAGCCATTTTGATCCTCTACAATGACAATTCGTTGTGAATAAATTTGTGTCAATAACAACAATTATGAATTTTAAAGTATCTATTTTTCATAAATACGTACGAGAATCTTCATAGGCCTACACAGAAACACTGCGCAACAAAGCACCAAAATACACACACGACCAATAGCAGGAGCTTAGAGGGTACTGAATTTAGAATCAAAGAGATGTTTTCACAAGAATACTAGTTTGAGAATGTACATGTATATACATGTACATGTATGGGGGTATTAGTGCGTTTGTATTGACTGGCAATCGTGGTCGTCAGACAAAAGAATTGGGAGGCAAACAATGGGTCCACGATTGACATAACGTCCACGATCTCAACTCATGTACAAATCCTATGGCGATCATTCGAAAACGTTAGTACAAACAAAAGAGGTAAAACAATATATGCCCGTCCACGATTGCCGGTACATACATTTTGTACATGACTGCGTGAGCTTGTAGCTGTATTCAAAATAGTGGACGTAGAACAATAAAGAACAAAAGGGTCCACGATTGACAACAAGTCCATAGTTAAAATTTGCGTGCAAATGTACAGTAGGAGGCCTTCCAAGAGTACAAACAAAAGAGAGACAATAGGGGGTCCACGATATTCGTGTTTGTGAGTGTGTTTCTAAATTCGGTACATTGTATAAAATAAGTGATTCCTAAATTTGGTACCCTGGGTGTGTGCGTGTGGATAGGCACTCACCGCGTTAGGGGGACAGGCTCTTTTGTTTGGAAAAGACAGACCGAGTAGTGGGGACATTTTCGAGTCCCCATAGCGTGTTGGGTGTTCAGTAAAGGTAGAACAAGGTAAAATCGGGTTGGGGTATAATAAAAGAAAATGTAGAAGAGGACAAATTAGGGTGATGCTAACATTTTTAGAATTGTTGAGTGTTCTGAGTTTGAGATTAGAGATGTTTGAGATTAGAGATATTTCAGTTTACACACAAACCCTATGGGTTGTCCCCATAACGCTATGTACCAAAAGAATGGGTGTTCCCAAGAAATGCCCCACTTTCAGTAAAAAAGAAAACATCGCCAGTCCGGTATTCTAGAGGTCACAGGTTCGAATCCCGCCTTGCCAATTTCTTTGTTCACTTTGAAAAGAAAACATTGTTATTTCAATTAAAGGCGTCAGTAATATTTACATGTTTTTAATAACAATAATTTGTATTATCTTTCTGTTCACACGTTTTGAATACGGATACTTTGCACTTTTTCGGGGAAAAACAATCATTATTTCATCTCTCGTCTGTGCATCACCGAACACTCGTTGTTAACACAATACAACTGGCGCACGCATAGTCTTTGCCAAAGCCGAATGAATTCGATATTTGATTGTGCACATAGTGTATTTTTTTTCACGCAGTGCGCGCGCCCGCCGCTCGCCAACGACACGATTATATTATTATGCAAACTGCATCCAGCGGTTTATCTTTTTTAAAATTTCTCCACAGGGTTTCCTAAGGAGCCAATCAGCATTCACAGAACTACGATTATCAATAACCCGATACATTGAACCGGGCACGCGCATTTTTAAACGTCTTTTTATCTGCTTCAACTTACTTGATCGTATCTGAATTTTGAAAGGATCTTTGGATGTAGAATCGATTTCTACACCCGTATGTCGAGTGTTTGCGAAAAGTTCACGAAAAGTTTGCATTTAAAGTTAACGAAAGGGGTAAATTTAGGAAGACCGGAAGGAATGTCGTCAATCCGTTTCAGCTCTAAATAACGAATCTTCCAATATCATGAGCTGGAATGTTCAAGCTAGGTTGGAACTAGACCTGTGAACGTGGCGGTACACACCACCACGCTTTGATTGATTTCAAACACTATCTATTTTCCGATTAAAAAAAGCTATGTCTTTTGCAGCAAAAATTTCTTTCCAATCTTCTCTTTAGTGATACACATTGTTTTTTGACACAAACAAACGCAAATATAGCACCTTTCGTTCCCAAGAAAGTCGATGAAAAAAGGTGGAGGACGATACAAACGTGTTGTCTTTTTGGTTTGCCGAGATTGACGGAAGATCTTCGCACAGTGCCCCAAATTCTTCACGTGGAATTGGCGGTAGTATAGTATGGTTGGAGAAATGTTACCATCCAGCCGGGACCAGACCTTTTGCTGCGCACGGTGACCTCGCGGTCAATCGCGCGCATCCTTCAGCAAGGTCACCGTGGGCGTCAAAAAGTCTGGTGCCGGCTGAATGGTAACGTCTCGACTCTCAACCATGACATACTATAAAATGTAAACTACCGGGCACCGTGCGAAGATCTTCCAGCAATCGCGGCGAACCAAAAAGGCAACACGTTTGTATCGAACTCCACCATTTTTCATTGAATTTATTGGGAACGGAAGGTGCTATTTTTGCAGCTTTTTGTGTATAAAAAGAGCAATGTCAATGTGTATCACTAAAAAGTAAAATGGTAAGAAACGTTCGGGACAAAGGACAGTGTTTTTTATCAAAAAATAGATAGTGTTTGAAATTCATCAAATCGTGGGCTACCCCTAGAACTCTGGGTCTCCCGACGCCCGTAGGGCGGAGACCTATAGATAGAGAGGGTTTTTACAGGTTAACCGCCGTTAAACAATAGAAACCGTGCACAAATTTCGGGCAATAACTCCATACTGCTGCACGGTCTACCCCAACCAAAAATTTGTACGAGTACTTTATCAACTCACCCAGCTGCTGCCCACCAAACATCTCGGCCAATTTCTGTAAAAAAGGTGAAAACTATGCCCATTCCGCAAACGCGACTGTTACAAGATGGCGAAAAACATCGTTCAATGGGTGCTGTTTTCCAAACCCTGGCTTCAGTCTATTGTGGCTGTACCTCTGGGGCATTGCTAAACTGTATGAATAAGGCCGCGGAAGATGAAGCTTGTGTTTCAAAAACGGCTCTGAGACTGCGGCTTGAAATTACGCACGAGTTATCCGCCATCTTGTATTGTAACAGTCGCGTTTGCGGAACGTTTTCACTTTTTTTACAGAAATTGGCCAAGATTCGACCGGTTTTTGGTAGGCAGCAGCTAGGTGAGTTGATAAAGTACTCATACAAATTTTTGGTTGGGGTAGACCGTGCGGCAGTATGGAGTTATTGCCCGAATTTTGTGCACGGTTTCTATTGTTTAACGGCGGTTAACCTGTAAAATTCCCTCTCTATCTATGGGTCTCTGCCCTACGGGCGTCGGGAGACCCAGAGTTCTAGGGGTAATCGTGGGCGTGGCGGTGTTTACCGCCACGGTCACGGGTATAGGTTGGAACACATTCTTATCCAGCCAAATTCCAACACAAGGGGTTTGGTGAAGTCCAGCTGTTTAGTCCATTCTCGCGGTCGGCATGACGTCACGAAAGGGCGAGCCGACCATAACAACATGCGTTTAACCTCAAATTTTCCCCTTTGCGCCAAGTGCATAAACAATCATTACAAATACAAAGCATGGGAAGATAAACGAAGTTCCCGGATGTCCGACTGCGAGAATAGTTTAATAGCACAGGGTGTTGGGATTTGCAAGGATGAGGAAGCTTCCTAGTTAATCACCAAAAGGAGTTAAGGTTAATGAGGGAATGGATACAAAATGTATATATGCAGCACTCTAAAATTGTGCATGTCCGGAAACTGGACATGCAAACAAATTCCAACATTTCATTTGTGCACGGCGCAGAAAGTTAAATTTCCACAAAAAAACTAACATTAAAACAACTTCAAATGCAGAAATTCAATAAACATATTTCCAGTAACATTTAAAAGGGCTTATATATAAATAACGAGGTTTTGTTTTACCCGCTAGGACTCCGTTTTTGGTCCATGTTATGGTCACTCAATTTTTTGGCCGATCACAAAATACAACATGGAGATCTTAGCGTAGTACGGAGTCCTCTAGTTCCAATTCCAGAGGTACGTTTTTAATAGTCACGGTAGCTAGGCGCTTACGCACTTAAAACCTTAATGCGTCATTTGATGATCTGCTAATGATAATGTACTAAATTTACTTTTATTTAAACTTGTATTTGTATTTATGGTATATATAATAGGCCTCCTTGTCTGAAAAGCAAATCTAGCGAAACAAGTTTTGAAGGAAATGTCCTCTGAGGCTATAGGCTTTCGTACAATATATGAAGGCGCGCTAAAAAGTTTAAGGGCGCACGCGCACGAGGCCGGCGGGACCGTCAGGCCGGATTGCTGCATCCCAGACAAATTATTTTCTTGATTCGTTTTACATTATTCAAATTTAGTTTTGTATGTTGGGTTTAATTAATCTGAGGCTTTAAGTCCTGCGAATTATCGCGGCTTGGTAGGTGTATTATTACCGGACTCACTTAGTCACAAATGGTTAGGCCCTACACTTCGCGCGGGTCACTCTCGATTTATTAAGATTATCGTATTTCACTGAATGTACTATAGGCCTATGTGTTTGTCGCTGATCAACTGCAACGGTCAGCGCTTATTATGTGCAGGTAATAAAACTAGTTTTAGAAACCATTTTAGACACCATTTAAAAAAAAAAAAAAAAAAAAATTCTTGTTTGTTTGGATGTGCAATATGTTGCAATGTGGGTGAGCTGTTGGTGATTATAGCAGCTGAACGCACGTGCCAATTCCTAAACACGAATATGGCTAAACACTACCCATCCTCATGCTAGCATGTAAACATTATTTGTTTACTCAGTAAAGACAGTTTTTGTAGTGTATGCCAGGCAATTATCCCACACATAGGCAAATAGGCTACCTTTGTCAGATGCCTAAAATTGAAAACTTAGTCACATGGTCAATTTGACCTCTCTTACAGGAATTACACGTAACTCTGTCAAACATTATCCGATTTGGACTTTTGACGTCACATTTGGAAGTGGAAACTATATGTTGGGTACACATTCGTGTTTGGCATTTTTTTTTACACTGTATATAGTTGCTGGGAATATAACGAGACTGTTCTATATAGGGATATCAATTGCAAATACACAAACATAATCAAATAATGTGCATGTAATATTTACAGAAAATAATAATTGCCAAGACAAAGCCTTTAATCAAGGTGGTGATAAATTTATTTTTGAATGACAGGAATTAAGGAATACCCAAAATAGCAAAACTGTGACATAGAAACGTAAGAATTTGAAAGGAAAAGGGTTTAGGACACATTCTTGCGACTTAATTACGACTATTATTAAAAACAACTACGCTATATGAGCATTTTTATTGGATTTTCCCCAGCATCTATGAACATAAAACCTTAAAGTTTTTATTACATATACCCCAAATCTATTTTTTTCTGAAAAGTAGATATTTTACCAATTTTCTTTTAAAGCCATATATGCGAGGGGTTCTTGCAAAATGAGACAGAACTGCGCAGAGGTTAAAATAAGGGTTTTCAAGCATTCTGAAAGAAAATAAAATTCTCCTTACAATACCTTCTTTGTTGTGCTTCAATTGGGAATTATGTAAGTTATGCCGTTTAAAGGTTGTATACACCATTGGTAATTGCTTGAATAATCAGGAATAGGTGGATTTTTTTATAAAATTCAAATTTTCTAAACAAAATAGGATACCTAGAGCAATCATAATCCTGGATGCCTAGAATCATTATTAAGATAATTCTTATGTGTTATGCCTGCAAATCGTGTATAGACATTTCACATTTGCATTTATTGACATGTCGCCAAGGTAAAAATGTTAAGAAAAAGTTTTGCACAAGTGATCAGGAATTTTTTTTCTTGAAAAACACTTTAGTTTCCACTACTTTCTTACTATTTCTTTACGAAATAGTTAGTAGACAAACTTAAATTACAAATATCAATAAATCTAAAAATTGACGAAAAATCACTCCTATTCACTATTTTGCATTTTTCTCCAATGTGCCCTGTGCCCTCATTTTTCCAGAACGCCTCACATATTGTATAGCACATACAGTTGGCAATTTATACACATTATAATAGAAAGTTATTAAAAATAAAAAAAGTCACTTTTTATCTTTATTGCATAAAACCTATACAAAATTTAACTCAATCATTGGTATTTAAGTAAACCAAAACTAATGGTGTATATTTCATAGACATTTGTAGATAGTTTTGGCAATGAACATGACAAACATTTATTTATGTAATTAAATTTAAAAAAAAATTAGAACATTTATTTTTATAAAAATATAATTATGCTTCTCTATATATAAAAGCAACAACATTTTACAAAGGTTTTAAGTACTGTTACAACAGTATAATAATTGTGAATCGTTTCTCTCTTAACTCGAGATAAAGTCAAAATAAAGAATGCAAAACAAAATTGTTGGAGGTTTTAATTTGTTGGGATTGAACTTGTTATTATCTTATTAAATAGGCAAAGACTAGTCTTATACAGTACAGCTTAAAGGGATCGTATACATTTGTAATTACTCCAAAAATTAATGACAATAAAAACCTACTTGGTAAGAAGTACAGCAGCTTTGGATAGTATAATGCATTTCTAGAAACTTTGAATCTGAGAAGCAATACTGCAGTGACGTTTCTCAGACTGTGTATTCCAATGCAGATTATTCTTCCTGCGTGGACATAACCGCTCCAGATTTTCGGCAATATCTCAAAATCGCTACCACCTTTTGAAATGAAATTTTTACAGGTTAGTTTTATGGTATATATATATAACTATATAGGATTGAAACAAACAATGAGTTATAATTACCAAACGTGTATGATCCCTTTAAAGGTAGGATACATCATTTGCTTTTGATGTAATTTTTGAAAAGAGATGGGTTAGGGGATTTCATAGTAAATTATTGTGTCGCTGACTTGTTCAAAGTTTTGTGTTAATAGAAGCTGACGAAAACAAGAATAGAGTGCTGTTCTTGGAGTCGGGCTCCTTGACTTCATTTAGATAGACACATTCAATTAATTAGGGGGAAGGGTTTTTAAAATAGTCTAAAATCGTCTAAAATTGATACAAAATTTAACTTTTCTTAAAAACCACATCACATCTGGTGCCGTGATTTCACTGTTATTCACTTGCAGTCAAGTTAGGTATTTCATAATAAAATCAGTAATTTTGCTTTTTCATGTTTGCAAGTGGTGTACACTACTTTAATGAGGTGATGTTAAGCTCAATAAAATAAGCCAGTTCGGTATTCCAACTGCGCGTGTGCACAGTAAGATTTGACAATTTTTCTTTTGAGATAAACATTTCATTGTCAGCGTGCAAAAGCATAGCTGGTACCAGCAAGTTTACAGAGATCGTCGTTTTCTGAAGTTTCATATTAAAAAAAACGTTTGGACAGCTACGTGTTTTCATCGTCTTTTCGATTAAACGTTTGGACAGCTACGTGTTTTCATCGTCTTTTCGATTAAACGTTTGGACAGCTACGTGTTTTCATCGTCTTTTCGATTAAACGTTTGGACAGCTACGTGTTTTCATCGTCTTTTCGCTTAAACGTTTGGACAGCTACGTGTTTTCATCGTCTTTTTGATTAAACGTTTGGACAGCTACGTGTTTTCATCGTCTTTTCGATTAAACAAAAAAAATTGCACAGAAAATGCATTCAGCACGTCCCCCATAGCCCTGTGTGCATTTAACTGCTTTCTTTATTCTGTGAAAAATCATTAAATCTTGATGTGCACATGCACATTTTGATGCCCATTTGAGTTTCTGAATAAATCTTGTCATTTGATTGGTGGGTTGTTGTTCACGTGTCATTAGATTATTCATCCCAATGCACACACTATTAACATCTAAAACAAAGAAAAAAGATGTACTAACAATGAAAATACATTGTTATTTGGCACTGAATTCATTGTTACCAAAACAGCTTTTTCTAAGAAACTCACTTGCAAAGCAGCGATACAGCTGCAATAGACATACACTCGGATAGAATTGGCCGAGTAAATGCTCCACCCACCCACTGCCAAATAGTTTGTATACATTTGCGTACGAAAAATATAAGAATAGTACAAAGTTGTCCAAAATTTGTAGAAAAATTCATCACACTTAAAGGTAGTATACACCATTGGTAATTGCTTGAATTATCATGAATGGGTAGATTTGGGGGGTTGTATTTCATAGTAAATATCGTTTAACTGACGTTTCCGAAGTTTTACAATCATGGATGCCGAGAAAAGCACGAAAAACAGCGTTTGTTTTCAACCGGGGTCGAGCAGTTATTCTTATGTTATCTTTGTTTTTTCGCTCTCGCCGTCCGGCGAGAGCGAAGTTTTCTTTATAAAATTCATTTTTTGGGGAATAATTACAGGATATTTAGCGCAATCCTTTTGCTGAATGCCTAGAATCATTATTTACTTTCAATTGAGTAAGGTATTTCTTAATAATTCAGTAGTAAATATTTTCGATATCTGCAAATGGTGTATACTACCTTTAAATGTTTAAGATATCAACAGTCTCAGCTAGTCGGTCTTGATCCAAGGAACCCAGTCGCCCCCGTGTAGAGAAGGGTTGGCATTGGGGTCGATAGGTTTGTTGCGTGCTGGTACCATGCTGGCTTTGTACTCGTTCAGACGTTTGGTCATGGATGCCACGGTATCTGTTAATAGGGATGATACGAAAATTATATCCTGGATTAGATACCCCCTCGAGCCATGCGGGATGGTTTATTATGAACCTCGAACTGAGGCTTCCGTGGGTAGCACACCCTGGTATTTCCGACATCGCTCGCTCAGAGCCGGCCACGAACAGATATTTCCATTTTGAAGTCCGGACAAACTTTGCTAGTATACACACCCTACAATGCGAACCTATTAACCATTTTTGCTGCACATCGACTGATTATCCAGAAGATTAATTTGTTCTACTCATCGTCTCAATATCGACACAGTTACACTTGGGTCACACAAAAATCAGCGACTGAAATGTTCTGGACGGTCGTATCTCAGGTGCAGCGTGATCCGATAACGTCGGTCGACTGATCTTTGTCATTGCAAGTTCGACCTGAGACGTCAAACTTGCTTTGCATTTGCATCGAAAACACAATCAAGCCTTAAAAAACAAACACCATATGTGACTTGGCACCACGAAATGAGCGGAAAGTCGCACATGGTCAAAACGAGTTATTGGCTGAAACGTCAATTTTTCAAGTGGGAGGTCGGTTTTGAGTTGTTAACGTTTTTACATACAAAAAAACTTCTTTATCATATCCCAAAATTGTATAGCTCAATTAAAACTCTAAAGTGTGTTATTTAGTGGCTGAAATGCACTGAGTGATAATATAGCTTGCACGGTTCTTGGACTTTGAACTCTGTTTTCTTAAAACAAAGGAGCATGACTTCAGAAATTTCAAAACATACATAGCGGCAGCTAGGAATAATTGTATACATCATTTAAAAGCTTAGGACTTCTTTCTAGGAATGTAATAATGTCAATTTTGTTATTTTGCGACTTTCCACCCATTTTGTGGTGCCAGGTCATATACACAAGTGACACACAACAAATCTCCATTCATTCTCATCGAAAAGACAGAGAATTAAAAACTTTGAAGTAAATGTTGTCAGTTACCTTGATTCCAGTCCGCAATGTTGTAGAACTCGCACGGATCCTGTCTAATGTTGTAGAGGCATGTTGCCTTAAATGGGTCACAGTTTGTGGACGCGTTGCTGGGTTTAGTTAGGCAGTGAACGGCAAAGGCGCTGGCAGGTGGGGGAGGGGGAACGTAGTCTGTCAACAAGAAAAGCGAAATAGAATAGATTGTTGGTGAAATATAAGCACATTATCTGCAATAGGGCTGTTCAGTTTTGATTAATTTACACTGAACAAAAATATAAACGCCCACAAAAATATAAACGCCCACAAAAATATAAACGCCCACAAAAATATAAACGCCCCAAAAATTGTTATTTGTCTTGATTTGTAAACAGAATTTGTGTCCATCTCTGCCAGTGAGGAATTGCTCAGTAATGCAGTGATTCCACCCACAACACAGATGTGGGTGGAATCACTGCATCACTAAGGCATTTATATTTTGGTGGGCGTTTATATTTTTGTTCAGTGTATAGTATTCAAATATTTAAAAATACACTTGACTAAATATTTGAATATTCGAAACTTGCCGGTTTCGCCAGCTGCCTTCCTTGCTCGTCAAAGGTTGGCAATTTGATTAGAATTGGACTTCAACTTTGCATACAAGACAAATTTTTTCGAAACTTTAACCAAAATGACCAAAATTTGTGTACATACGGACGGACATATGTGACCTGTCACCACAAAATGAGAGTAAAGTCGCACAATGTGATTTGGAGATATGGCCATCCAAAGTCAAAATATGAAGGGGTGGTAAATTTTGAGATTTTGCAAAATTTGGAAAGCCTAAGTCCTCCTCTACATATTCCTATTTTTTGGGTGCAATCAGATGATCAAAAACCTCTTAAATTACGTGATTTTGAGTAGTGTTTGCGTAGTTAGTGTTTGGATTAAAGTTCATCAGTGGTATAATTAACACGGTTATTAAATATGCAAATTAGGTCTTTGTAACTGTCCCACGTTTTCAAAATGTTGATATTATGTGGATTATACAATCGTTTGTATGTGTGTAAGTTTCAAGAAGAAATAATGATTAGAACATAGCCGTTGCTATGCTCAACCGAACCTTACTTGTCCTGTTTGGCAATCTTGTGTGTGTTTTGTTTAGGATGTTTATAAGTAAGTTTACTCACAAACACCTTTTGTGAAACCCGTGACTTTCTGGAGCTCTGTAAAATGTATTTGTCGCAAAACCCCCAAGTGTTATATACCATTGGAAAGCTCTCTTTCTCAAGAATTTGAAAATACCAATATCTCAATTTTCATTATTTCCGACTTTACTCTCATTTTGTGGTGACAGGTCACATATATGTACAGAAATAATGATTGCAAAGTCTCAATCTGAACTTCGTTCAAGCAAGACAAATAAGTACTCGTGTGTAATTTGCGCTATCCTGCACAAACCACGCGAGTGTAGATTGTCGCATCCACAGGGCTCTTGAAAAAGTCAGAACGAAATCAGTGTATTTTCAGTTCTTTTGCGAGTTGCGATCAATGCGACCAAAATGTGAAGCAACTGATTCGCATGGGCGAACCCAGCAATTTTGGAATCAATTTCAATTCCGTCTGGGAATCGATTCCGAACAAAAACAAAAACAAAACATAAAAGAACCCCAGTTTCAACGATGTGATTATGAGAAGTAAATGTTAATCAAAATCAGACCTCACCTTTGTCGTACTGTCAAAAGAAAACAGCTGAAAATTGCATTTAGCGACAGGCGGGTCACGTAGAAAAGGATGTGCAAGTCGGATGTCTTTGTAATTCACTTAAAATAGCTCACTTTGTGATAGTTAATATGCCGTGGTGCTGTTGAAGGTTTTCGCTAAAGAACTGCTGTCAGTTTGATGTAGTGTACTTTGTAAACTTTTTAGGATCTCTTTCGTTTAAAGGCATGTTGGAGTCTTCAAACTCATTGCGCGAAGACAGGAATCGATGCTCAGAGAACTGGAATCTGCAACATCAGAGAATCGATTCCTTAAAAAAGTGGAACCACGATTCCGATTTTGGAATAAGTTTTGGCACGGAATCACCCAAGCCTACTGAGAGTATACCTTCTGCTTAGAGGAAACCCTACTCACGTGGTGGCAGTCCCTCAGGCTCGTACCATCCTGACCATTCCCCACTTTTAAAGTCACCGTTGATAATCTTCATGTCTCCCATTCGAAGAGCCGAAAAGCCTTCTTCAGTGTCAATGTTCAGCAGGATCTCAGACCGTGGCGATTTCTGTCCCCTGGTGAACAAAGACGACAGAAAAAGCCCTCTGTCAATCCGTCTGATCAGATTAAACTTTGAACAAACAAGCAAGTCCCCAAATACTGGTTTCCAGGTGGAGCATATCATATTTAACTAGTTCGCACAGGGATTATTTTAACAACACCGAGCTGACGCGCGGTATTATTTTTAACAAAACCTGATCCGAAGCAGGTTCAGGCCGCTAGTACCAGGAAGCACACCCACGCATTTCCGGCCTTGCTTGCATCTTACAGACTTTTCCGGCCTTCCCCGTGGCGTGTTTATGCCTCATCCGTTTTGAATCTCGGGAAAACTTAGCGTTTATATTCATCATCCGGCGCAAACTGGTTAACACAAATTTCACAAGCATGCTGTGTTTTGTGCTATTTCAAAATATATTCAGGAAAAAACCCAATTAAGCTATAGTAAGAGTTGTTGCATGCTTAACCAGTTCGCGCCGGATGACGTTTTTAAACGCACAAATTTTCCCAAATTCAAAACGGATGACGCATAAACACGCCAAGTTCGGAAATGTATGTCAGCAGCGAGCAAGGCCGGAAATGCGTGGGTGTGCTTCCCGGCACTATCAGCCTGAACCCGCTTCGGATCGAGTTTCGTTAAAAATAATCCCACCCCTCGGCTCGGCGATGTTAAAATAATCCCAGCGCGAACTGGTTAACCAGAGCTGTAAACGAGTCCCTGCAAGTCCATCACAAGTCCTTCAGTCTTAAGTCTTTAGCTATTCAAATAAACTATTCATTTCTTTGTCACTGTTTAACCAGTTACTTGCGACTGGCTTTATGAAAGGACCCTAATTAGGAACTCGAATACAACTCTGGCTTAACCAGTTTGCACTGCAAATATTTTGACATTGATCGGACTATTATTTGTATATTTGTATATTATTATTATATTATTATATTTTTTTCACGAGCCTCGATGCCAGGTGAGTCACACCGTTATCTATGGGTAGCACACCCTGATTTTCTGGCCTCGATCGCTGCAAGCTGGTGGCTGACAAATATTTCTGGCCTCGCTCGTTGCATTTGTATCCGTTATTCTTTTTTAATTCCGGACAACATTTGCGTGTATACGCCATCCGACGCGAACTGGGTAAACTTAGCAAGCAGAATTAATTGAAACCCAGAATGAATGACAATTTGACTGCACAATGAGCAAAAATTATGCATTGATTCCATACAATAGCATTGCCGTACTCTCTTCACAACTACAGTCACTAGTGAATGCAGTCAGTGGGATAAGCAGACTTGTATTAGGGTCACCAAGTACAAGTCTCGAGTCACAACTTCAGAGTCTGAGTCCCGAGTCAAAACTTCTGAGTCCGAGTCCCGAGTCACAACTTCAGAGTTTGAGTCCGAGTCAAAACTTGAGAGTCCGAGTCCCCAGTCACAACTTCAGAGTCCGAGTCCCGAGTCCCAACTTTAGTCTGAGCCAGAGTCACAACTTTAGTCTAAGGCCGTGTCCGAAACGAGTGTCTAGAGCTACGGTCTACGTCTACAGCTACGTCTACGTCTACGTAGGCGCTAAGGAATTCGGACGTGGCTACAGTAGACCCTACGGCTAGTTAGTGCGCCCCCAAGCGATGCTTGAATTGGTGTTTGCAAAATTACGATGTAAGAATTTATAACAATTATCGTCTGCTTACAGCCAGCCAGTCGTTTGTTTACAGCCAGTCGAAATACCTGATGATATTGACTTATTTGTCGATCTGTTAGTTTCAATTCAATGCACTATCATTGAAAAATAAACGAAAATTTGCTCCAAAGTTAACGTTAGTGCTTCCGCCATTTTGTTTTGCCTGAGCTAGACAACTTCTTTTACGGCTCGATTTTTGTGACGTTGTAGCCGTGGTGTTTTATAATGATTCGTGACTGTTTACGAACGAGAATGTATTCATTGTTCAGTTTCAAGGTGATATTTTCGTTAGTTTCAAGACGGTGTTTCGCTTTAGCTAGAAACTGTAATTACCCGGGAATGCTCAGTGGCTGTTACGATGCCCGCTTCTAGCATTAGCTCCACCCATGCTGTAAACTTGCGCCAATTATAAATGTTTCTACTTTCCCTGCAAGTGCAGGCTCGTTCTTGATTGTATGTACAGTAGGTTGGCTATGACGTCAGCCTGGTCTGATCGAGTCCCGAGTCACAACTTTAGTCTGAGCCCGAGTCACAACTTTAGTCTGAGCTCGAGTCACAACTTCAGAGTTTGAGTCCGAGTCAAAACTTCAGAGTCCGTGTCCCCATCTTCAGAGTCCAAGTCCCAAGTCACAACTTTAGTCTGAGCCCAGAGTCACAACTTCAGAGTCTGAGTCCCGAGTCACAAAGGTTGAATCTGAGTCACAAGTCACTTGTTTTTATTCTGCGCTGCACTGTCTGCATAGTTTTCAAAATATTTTTGAGTCCAGAGTCACATAGGATGAGCCCAAGTTCGAGTCATTTGTCATTGTGAGTCAAGTCCGAGTATGAGTCACAGAAAGTGACATTCGAGTTAGACGCGAGTCCGCGTCATGAAAATCTGGCGATAACTACTATTGTCTTCAGCAATATGCAACACGTTACATACGTCGGATATATACACGCATGATGATACACTTACAATGAGAGAGTCGGCCAGATATCGTAACCGTCCAGATCTTTCAAAGTATGAACGTCTCCACCGGCCAAGCCGTAAATCGTAGGCAGCCAATCACTGACATGCAGCAGGTCATGTGATTGGCGGGCGGTCTTCTGCAGAAGCTTGCTGTGCACAAAGCCTAAAAAAGTAATTGTAGAATTTGCTGACAAAAATTCTTAAAACGCTACAAATGACATCATTTATTCCGATACTTCTATCAAGTTTTCCGACTCTGTGGAGACAGTTTGACAAATGACAGATGACATATTTATCCATCTGCTATTTCTGGTACCACGTTCTTCATTAGCAAATATTTTTATCTTGCTTGGCATCTCCAAAAACAATTATCCCACATGCTGAATACAGAAGTTAATTATTCTGTTTTTACCATGGATTAAACTGCCACAAATTACTTACTGACTTGGTTGATCTAAAATATACAACTGAAAAAGCAAATCAATCCCAGCAGAATCTTTGTTGATGGGAAATCTTATGTCGTCAAGTATGAACCGGTAAAACACATCATGTGTCAGGGAGTTATTAGGGTTAAAGGTATAGTCATTTGAAGCTTTAAAAGTGCCAAAATCTAACAACAGGTGTTTGGCAACTATAAACTTGATAAAATTGTATCTCATGTTAATGCTGTCTATTTCGGAAAAACAATATTCCCAAATTTTGATTTCAATTCAAAATTTGTTGAGTCACAATTTGAATTGCCACCACTGTCAGCATTTGGGGCACACTCGTACGTATTCGGCTGAGTGCAGCTCAGAGTTGTAGTCGAGACCCACATGTTAGAGACCGAGACCAAGACTAACGTCCGTCGATGTCAGTTTTTTATAATAATCGATATATCGGAAATTCAATATCGAGTATACTTGATATATCAATTATTTCCCGTGTGCAAGATAAAGCCTAAAAACAGCACTCAATATACTGAATATATACCCAATATACCGGTATATCGGTTTTCGGCTTGATCCTCGGCGCATGTTGTCGGTCCGAACAATATCAAATTGCGCCAGCCCGCATGTGTTTATAGTTTTACAACGAAGATAAGAAATGATTACGGTTGCCGCATCCGCTTGCTAGGCGAATCGCAGGGTGCCGAGAACGCTCCCTGCCATTCCTGACTTGTGATTGGCCACCCCAAAATGACATCAGATCAATGGAGGGTTACGTCCCAAACAACCGATAGGCTGGGGCGGCATGGCCGGTTTCTTTTGAGATTTCACTGTGCAAGCGGTCGTGAACTATAGCGGCGGGCCGCGGGTGAAACACAAAGAACAACTTCACAACCGCAGTTGGTCGTCGAACGTATTTTAATTAATAGGCCTAAATAAAGATGGCAGCTTTTCTAATATACTAAATCCCTGAGATTTTCTGGATAATCTGACACTCTTTCGGTGTTTTCAATATCATTTCGGAACATCCAAATTTAGATACATCAAAATTGTTGATACTTCGAAATGTCGATATTGGCGATATCGATGTCAAAATAGTATCAAGTATTTGAGTAATATCGATATATCGACGGACGTTAACCAAGACCAACAATTTTGAGACCGAGACTTTTGCAGGCCGAGATCGAGACGACAACTTCTGAGCCTTAGACCAAAAATGAATAAAATAGTATGATGTCCGACATAAGTAGCAGGTCGTCTTCATAAAAACAAACATGCCGTAATGCTTACCAGCGCCCCGCACTCCGCCCTCCCACAGTGAATGCTTTATGCCTCTCAGCGGGTAATTGTTAGCGTAGTTGTTGTCAAAGCCGTGGGCGGGGCCACCGTTGTCAGACGAGAAGATAATGACAGAGTTATCATACAGTCCAGCTTGCTTCAAGGCACGGGTGACGTTACCGACTGATTCGTCCATGACTGCAACCATGGCTTAGGAAATAAAATTACAAACAAAATTATGTGCTTGAGTGTTCTGGTTAAGAACTAGTCATGAATGCCAGGCTGAGCTGTATCTGCAACGTACGTGCGATCATCGGCTAACGTTTAATACATAGCCCACTGCAGTGTGGGCAGCATTGTATACTGTACATGCGTATGTATTGACCGCCAATCGTGGTCGTCAGACAACAAAATTGGGTACGTCTACGATTGACAAAACGTCCACGATTCCAAATCGTGTACAAATCCTATGGAGGTCATCCAAAAACAAAAGAAGGGAAGACGGTCGGACAATGCCCCGTCCACGATTGGCGGTGTTTACCAACCTATATGTACTGTACGCACCTGGCCACCCATGTGGAGTCTAGTAAGGACCACAGCATTATTGTACACATCGTGCAACCAGTCTGATATGCCAAAGATCTGCACTATTGCGCTCGCGTGATTATTCAAGAGAATAAATTTAAATATATACATATTCAGATACCTATAATCTGCGGGGGGTCTTCGTCCGGCATAGGATTTGCATCAAGACTGCATTAAGAGTGTAAAGTGTGTACAGTATACACAATGCGAGAACAGTACAATATTGGTGTACTTTGTGCAACTATAAACAAGGATCGCAGATTTTGAAATATCAGATTTCTCCCACCACTAGTCTACGTACGTGTACACTCGCAGCCATTTTTTTCTCTAGCATTATCTACACTCACAGTCGCTTTGAACTAGGATTTTTTCCGGGACCGTAAAATTGAGTCGATTAGGTCGTCTTGGCTAACTCACATAATCGCTCGAAAAATTTCGAGCAGAATTGTGTCTCATTTACATAATTACGTGACGTAACATAAACTTGACCAATGAGTCAGCAATTACGCCTGTTACGTCATGCAATCATTCATGCAACTTCACACGCGCATGCAAATGGGACACAAGTTTGCTTGTAATTTTCCAAGTGATTATGTGAGTTAGCCAAAACGACCTATTCGAAAGTCTACGGCGTGCGTTAGGGGACGCCCGCATCGGCGGCCTACACGCGCTGCATACAGCGATTAGGACGTCTTGCCACACTGCGCCATCCGTTGCATTTGTTTACACTGCAGGTAGTTATTGAAACGATTAACGCATCATGATGAGGTTTGCTGCCAAGATACATTGTGGAAGTCTAAAGTATTCTACAGTATTTAATGCCAATACCTGCAAACATTCGTCGGTTGTTATCAGTGATGTTTGGGAACCGATTGTAGTATTCTTTTGGTGCCTGCAGGGCATGAGCTGCGTCGTTCCCACTGTGAACTGCTTGATGTGCGAAATACAGGAACAGCGGCTGTGGAAATTATAACCAAACAATATAAATACTGCAATCGAGAAATCCATTCCAAAAGTTACTCAATTGCTTTAATGAAAGGGATGGACAACAGCATAAAGGAGCCTGGCACTCGGCTTTTGCTCTGCCATTAACATTCTCGGCGACCAAGCCCATATGGTTTTAAACATTACATTTACAAATGTATAACAATGTTCCATCACTGTTTTTCAATCAAAAATCACCCGCATTGACACGAGTTACCGGTAGTTCTGACCTCGGACCTCACCCGGGTGGGCCACCACAGACCCTGCTCAAGGAGAAGAGGCACTGGTGCCGTATGTCACATGCATGCATTGTTCAACAACAGACAAAATATATGGCGAGTGCGCTGCAGATAACTTCAAGTTGGCTCAAAAATAAACTTTTATTGGAGGTCTAAATATTATTTATCAGTTTGTGCCAAAGGACATGTTTACACCAAAACAAAAATCAGACGATTCAGATGGGTGACTTGCACGTCAAAAGCAAGGCCGAAAAAATTTGTTTTCTATCCACGGATGACATGTTAACCTGTCGACATGGCGGTTTGATCCAGCGGAGGTCGTGTGTGCAGCCGCAGAGGTTTCCTTGATTGTTTACAGGTCATTACTAGCGCACGTCGTAGTGGACGTCTATACATGCCTGACATTGCTAGCATACCCGCGGTGGACGTGTACTGTACACATGCTTACGTTGCCACACATGCTTACGTTGCCAAGCATGCTTCGTTGGCGCGGTGGACGTGTATATATGCTATATCGTGGTATAACGCTTTAGTAATTAGGCCTACTCATGCAACACCCTAGTTCCATTGCCGAGGATTGTCAGCTGCATCCATGCAGTGATTTCTTGACATTAAAATGTTCCCACTAATGTTTCTTAGTCTCCTTTGAAATGTTTGAAAGGGTGCTTTTCAGCTGGGCTTGGAAATATTTGTATATAGGTTTTACCGCGTACAATTGTCCCGGCCCTGTTATGTGTAGTTCCACGGCTGACGTTTACACACACGTCAGATTTTATGGCAGGTATCGCATGACTTAATATGTGACCCGCTCCATCGTAATCAGGAATAAGTCGCTAGGGCCGTTTTACGCAATCGGCCGTTGAAGTGAATGCATGGGTGAAAATCGTGACCAAGTCGTTTTTCTGAACATTGTATTTTTAGAAAGTGTAGTTATCACAGATTATTGTCATTAATGTCTTGTATGTAAAAACGATCAATAAAGATTAAAATTAAGAGGATTTGTGTGTGCTGTCTGTATGATTTTGGTCAATTTTGTTTATTTCAAAGCTGTTTTTCTCGGAATGTGGATTCGGCAAATAAATATACACTTGTCATCTTCATTAGACCATAACTCGTTAACCTAAACAGATACACACTTGTGATGGGTATCATTAGAAAGCTTATGAAATTCTCTTTCTCACCATGTGCATATCTCAAAAAGTCATTTCGAGACTTATTCCTGATTTCGATGGAGCGGGTCACATATATCACCCTGAATACAGAAAGAGAGAAAAATGCCCTTGGCGACAGAATGTCGACAAATACATGTAAATAACAGTGATAATCAGGTAATAACTAAGTGTTGGCATCTTGTAGTGATTGCATTATAAAAAACAGGAACGTTTTACTAAATAAAAAAACACATTTTTTGAAAAATAATCTTGCACCTGGGTCTGGTAAATTGAAGAAGGAAAAACCGGCGCGAACTGGTTATGAGCTCATTGCCACTTTAGAAGATGTTATAATTCTAGTCTTAATACCCGTCTGCGATGATGCTTGGGAAAATTTGAAGATAAGCTTAAGTCCGAGGTTTGTCAATGGCTACGGCCTCTGTTATATGATATCACACGAGGATGAGCCGCGTTTGTTTAGCACGGCTATCGTGGCTATCCTGTGTTTAACCCGACTGACTTTACCAGAGTCGGCTCGGGTAAATGCATCACAAAATATCCCCAAAACACTAGGCTATGACTATGATTACAAACAGGCTAGTAATGGAATTGGAGCGTACAAGTAAAACAAAAGTTAAATCCACAAAAAGTGTGCAGCAAACTATGCACTGTGATTATTCCACTTTTCGAGGGGTGTGATGGCCTACTGGATCGATCTATTGTGCTGGATATTGTTGCATTTAGCAGGGTAAGTAAAAAATGCTCGATGGAGGTTATTACCGGTAATTTCAATTTCAAGCTTAATAGCTCTTGTCTTAATTGTGACCCAGCACTGAGAGAAACAAATTGTCCAAGTTACTAAACGTTTAAGTATTTCACCTTTGATTTATTGTGTGACGCAATGATATCTTCAGCTTGCTGGGTGAAGAGATTGGTAGAGTACTGGCCATACGTTGACTTGAATACACTGCCGTTCTTGTGGAAATCATATCCACTATACAACTATTTTCAAAACAGGAAATAAAAACAACACTAATTTCACATTGCAGAATTAATGCAGAAATTATAATGTAAAGTGGAACGCACACCACTATACACCAATATTCATCCAACTTTTATTTTTGATGTACTCGTGCAGACAAATCGATTTCGGTCTGTACCCATTAACACCAACAGTCCTGAATCCTTTAAAATCCATGTTTTTGCACTCGCCCTAGACAATTAATTATTTGCTCAGTAGCGAGTAACCGTTGAATATTGTCAGAAATATACCTGTTTTATTTGTAGCATTTGATACATTTTTATATTTTAGAATTAACGCTTCATGATCTTTGAGGGCAGATTAGTGTTTGGCAGTGGTGCATGCCAATAGACTCCAGCTGCAGTGTGTTGAACGGTTCTTTTGTAGAATGTCGTGGCCGGGCGGTTAAGAACTCGGTTTTCTGTTCCGCAGAGCGTGGGTTCGAGTCCCGGTGTCGACACGTGTGTCCTTAAGCAAGGCAATTAAACCACTATTGCTTCGTCCTTCGGATGGGACGTAAAGCTGTAGGTCCCGAGCATTGTGTAATGCACGTAAAAGAACCCAGTAACACTCTTCGCTAAGAGAAGGGGTTTGCCCCGGTGTTCCTGGCAGCGCCTCGGAAAAGGCAACTAGATAGATGGCGCTTTACAAATGCAGATTGGATTGGATTGGATTGGATTCTTTGTATGTGCAATGTAGAGCACTTCTGTAGTTATTAAATGGGATATGGCTTTGCTTACACAATGTAATACACGGCCTCATAGCATAATGACCCAGTTGACCTTAGTTTCCTGTAGCATTTCTTAGAGTGATTTGGAATGCCATGTAAAAAAACAAAGTTTTGTTTAGGGTGACTCTTGAAGTGCATTATAGTGTAACAGGCACGCTGGAACACATTTTTCCAGTGGTTGCTGGGATTTTAAAGACAATCGGTGAGTGCGAAGCGCAAAGCTATGTATTTTTGCCTTTTTAGGAAAAGTATAGGAGCGTGGCGAATGATGAACTGTTGCTGGCAGTAAGTACAAAGGAAACAAGGTACTTGTACTTATTCTAGTTATCCTTGAATTTCTATCACGAACTTATTATGAAAGATTTCTAATTAAACAAAGTTGTGTGTATAGCCGGCAATGACCGTTAAAGGCAGACATGTGTGGGGAAATTACAAAGTTGTAAGATGAATCATAAGTCCATTGTGTCCTTTGTAATGCCAGGGATTTACCAGGTACGCCTACAGTATCCAGTATAATCACAGTAGGTGAATAAAACTGCTTGATTTAAAAAGCAACGAACCTCGGTCATGACGATTGGCAGATATTTAAATGCTTACCGGCAGTTGTGGTCGCCCTATTGTTCAAATTTTCCAACGGGAGCAATTATTTTAAAACATAATTTAAACATAATCCATGAAGACAGTACAGAACATTTCATCATCAATTTGGAACATAAAGTTAAATTTTTTCAAATTTACCTTTAACACCAAGAACAGATAACCTCAAAAAAACTGTATCACGTATCATCGTTTAATGCAGTAATAAATCCCCCTTTCAAAACACGACATGACGGGAAATAAACTTGCATTTTTCCCGCTGAGAGGAGGCAACCCTAGGTGAGGTTTCAGGATGATTCTATGACAGGATGTGCATTTATTTCTGCTAAAAGTAGGGGGTGCTCCAGCATTTTCCAGCACCCCCATCCAAAACGTTGGGGGTGCTGCAGCACCTTCAGCACGTACCCCCCGGCCGTTCCCACAGGCTTAGAGTGTAAACAATAGCAAGGGTTAAGCTTTAAAATTCCATGGCATTGCCCGAGTCGACAACATGGCGTCATCCACTGTTTATACAAAGTCCACAGCAAAATTGTCTTTACCTCCGAGTCAAAATGTGTCCAGTAGTCCCCCTTGCCGAGGTAGTAACCATAGTAGGAATCAAACCCACGTTGAGAGGGAATGTACTCCTCGCTGAAAAAACCAAGATGCCACTGGAAAATAGGTCAAAGAAAATGGCGCAGTTCAAGATAAGTCTTCACAACTTTAATAATAATACACCGATCCAGTAGGTCATGCCAGCCATAGCAACTACATACTATAGGCGCTTTCACACTGTCCAAAATCTCGGGGTTGGAACCGGTTCCAACCCTGAGATTTTTATCAACCCTTTTCACACTACTAAAATTTCAACCCGGTTCCAACCCGGGTAGCATGCTCTAGCCGGATCGAAATCAACCCTGGTAGGGACCAGGGTTGAAAATCTCAACCCGGATTGAAATCGCATTTTTCGGCATGAACCGTGTCGAAAATGATAGTGTGAACCGCCCCGGGTTGAGTTCGCTTACCGCCGATCCGTGTTGAGTTGTGGCGCGAAATCCTACGGAAATCGGACACGCGGTACAAAGGTCAATAAATAATCAGTTCTGCGATCGACGTGACACGTACATGGATATGTATTGTTGTGCGTGTATGTACATTTACTGCACGTCACGCATGTTGTGCATATGCGATACACGTGGTTCTTCACCAAACCCAAATACAACAGCAACAACACGCATCCAGGCATTTCTCTTCAATTTTGTTCGAAAATGGGTCCCAAAAAGACCGACAATAAAGCTGAAAGACAAAGAAAGGACAAAGAAGAAAGGCCATGTTGACAATTTGGTCGGACGATGCGAACCGCCCCGGGTTGAGTTCGCTTACCGCCGATCCGTGTTGAGTTGTGGCGCGAAATCCTACGGAAATCGGACACGCGGTACAAAGGTCAATAATTAATCAGTTCTGCGATCGACGTGACACGTACATGGATATGGATATGTATTGTTGTGCGTGTATGTACATTTACTGCACGTCACGCATGTTGTGCATATGCGATACACGTGGTTCTTCACCAAACCCAAACACAACAGCAACAACACGCATCCAGGCATTTCTCTTCAATTTTGTTCGAAAATGGGTCCCAAAAAGACCGACAATAAAGCTGAAAGACAAAGAAAGGACAAAGAAGAAAGGCCATGTTGACAATTTGGTCGGACGATGCGGTTTAGTTGCAACTGGACGGCACGACAAGAAATAAGGTGTTCGCGAAAATGTCTGAGGATCTCGAAGGTCAGGGAATCCACTACAAAACGCCGAGCCAGTGCCGCATAAATTAACAAATTTGAGGCGGGATTATAAGCAATGTGGGATCGGGAAAATCTTCACAGCGCGCCTTTTTGAATGCGATCCGTGTTGAGAAATGGGTAGTGTGAATGCACGGCAGCCCCAGCCGGATTGAACGTTACACGGTTCACTAGCGGCTGGTTCGCGGCATGAACAGTGTGAACGTTGCGTCTCCGTGATCCGTGTCGAAAACAACCCATGCTGAACCGGGTTGGAACCGGGTTGGTTTCAACACGGTTCGAAACTGAGATAGTGTGAAAACGCCTTACGAGACTCATGTCTGGCAGATCACTTGCAAAATTACAACCTAGTGTGATTACATACAATACAAATACACATGTACTTAATAAGATGAAATATACAACCAAAACAGCCTACTGGAACTACGCAGTTGTTCACGTAAATAAAAGTGCCCATCAGCATTTTAATTCACAAGTTAATCATCAAACATGGAAGGCAGGTCCAGGAGGCCAATTGTCGGTTTCAGCCATACAACACTTAAGGGAGTCTATCCTCTTTTAATAGCATTAGACAATGGAGATCAATTGTTGAGACGGAGCGCCAAACCTGTCTTCAACTCCCAGTTCACTTACCGCACCGAAGTGATACCCATACGATGGGTGAGCGGAGGCCGTCTTAAACCACGAACCTTGCGATCCTTAGTCCGATGCTCTACCCAGGCATGAGAATGGGTTGTGTTAGAAAAAAACTGGAAAATAACGATTCACTAATAATGACCCAATCAAGCTGTAGGCTTGGCCCGAGCCGAAGGCGAGGCATGCCGGGGGTTTCAGGGGGCCGGGGCCCCTTTTAGAAAATTTTGACAATTTAGGTACTGAAAAGTAGCATTTTCAAGCAATTTTCAATGTAATTTTTAGATCTGAATGCCTATGGCCCTATTAAACAGCAGAAATAAACACAATTGACACTTGAGAATCTAAATGTATCACTCTATAATAACAAGTTACCAATTGATACAAATTTTAAGTTCTTGAGTTATTTCTTGAGAAGATGTTGAGAATTTTGAGATGTGGATTTCCATTTTAAACAATAACAAAAACCAATATATCATTCTGATTCACCTCAGACTCAAGTACTAAAATACAAACTGTATCAAAATGACATAATTTGTCCTTCTTATCTTCACTAGATTTACATGTTCCGCTGTGGTAACATAAGCTTTTAGTGCACTTTTCCCGCGATTTCCATAGTTGATCAGTTTATTGCAAAGCGTGCACATCGACTTCCCTGGTATATCTACCTTTCTGGCGAACTCGACGAGATTGCACTTTACTTTATCGGCAATACCACTTTTACCAGGCAGTTTAATTTCCACATCGGCCTCTAACCAAACCACTTCCATTTTTCGTTGACACCTTTATCCGACTCCCGTACGAAGTGTTCTTCATTTCTATCCAAAAATCTCGGCATTTTTAAGTCGGATGCCTTCGATATTTCACGATAATTTTACTATAACTGTTTTTCTTTCACGTACACAAATAAGCGTTAACACGATGGCCGCTCAATCAGCAACAGCATTTCCAAACGCTGTATATATGTAGGGGATCGTCACAATATCGCACGAGGTTTACTTTGCCGATACATGTATCACTGCAGTATCATACACATGCAGCGATCGCACCCAGAGAGGGGTATTCCTAATTGCTCAATTGCGACACCCCCTAGTCTTTTTTCTAGTCGTTTTGAATGCTCCGCACTGTGTAGTTCGGATGGTGAATTGCATGAAGCCGGAACGTAGACGGAAAAAACGTTTAGAAAACGTCCACAGGACAGCTTTTTATCGCTATTGTACATGTCATGCAGCGCTGCTGAGTGCTAAATCATCATTATGTATATGTACGTTAACCGCAGGCTGTGTGCCGATCGTTGCGTGAAATCGCGTGCGCATTTAAAAGTGCCGATCTCGGGGCATTGCAGCCGAATGATATTTCCACAATTTCTCTTTAAAAAAAAAATCACCCTAGACCAACTCTACCCCCCCCCCCCCCCAATTTTAAACCGGATTCACATTGAACTCGGAGAGGACATATTTTGGCCTCCAAAAAGCGAGAAACCGCGGAACGGCGGTGAATTCTCATGCCTGTCTACCGACTGAGCTAAACCGACCAAACATGTCAAGTTGGTTACAAACCATACCACGAAGTACATCCTCGTCTTTGACTTGAGTGCTTTGTTTGCTAGTGTTAAATAAAGTTATGTTGCACTTTACAGCAGTCATCTGCATCTCACCTTTCCCACCATATGTGTGCTGTATCCTTCTTGTTTCATTAACTGTGGCAGAATAGTTTCGTTTAGTCCAAGACCATAAGGCTCTGGACCAACGATGACATCATGCCACATTCCTGCACAAAATAAAAATGATATTCAACAAATCGTGCCATTTCATATTAAGCTAAACCATGTAGGATAAGTGTGACATTAGCATTGAATTTTTTTTCAAAAGGTTCTATGAACTATGAAATGGAGATGTTAGATGTAACGTTTTAACAACAAACTTCTGTTCACAGATGATTTTCCATAACCTTTAACCAGTTCGCGCCGGATGACATATATATAAACGCAAAGTTTTCCCCAGAGTTTTCAGCAGCAAGCAAGGTCGGAAATGCGTGGGTGTGCTTCCCGGTACTATCGGCCCGAACCTTGCTCGCTGCTGACAGACATTTCCGGACTTGCTCGTGGCGTGTTTATGCGTCATCCGTTTTGAATCTGGGGAAAACTTGGCATTTAAATACGTCATCTATATGTCCGTCGATATATCGATATTACTCAAATGCTCAATACTACCTGTATTTTAACATCGATGTCACTTTTTTAATCATTTCGATGTATCAAAAATGTTGATGTATCTAAATTTTGATGTTCCTAAATGATATCGAAGACACCGAAAGAGTGTCAGATTATCCAGCAAATTTCAGGGCTTTAGTATATTAGAAAAGCTGCCGTCTTTATTTGTAGTTTAAAACATTTAGGTAGGCCTATTAAATAAAATACGTTCAACGACCAACTGCGGTTGTGAAGTTGTTCTTTGAGTTTCATCCGCGGCCCGCCGTTATAGTTCACGACCGCTTGCACAGTAAAATCTCAAAAGAAACCGGCCATGCCACCCCAGCCTATTGGTTGTTAGGGACGTAACCCTCCATTGATCTGATGTCATTTTAGGGTGGCCAATCGCGAGTCGGGAATTGCGGGGAGCGTTCTCTGCACCCTTCTATTCGCCTAGCAAGCAGAAGCGGCAACCGTAATCATTTCTTATCTTTGTTGTAAAACCATAAACACGCGGGCTGGCGCAATTTGATATTGTTCGGACCAACAACATGCGCGGATGATCAAGCCGAAAACCGGTATATATGCAACCCTATTAAACTGTCGGTCTTCAGTATATTGAGCGCTGTTTTTAGGCTTCATCTTGCACACGGGAAATAATCGATATATCGAGTATTGTGACGGCCTCTGTGAGCCTCCTTACCTTGACCCTGCTCTGCCCCCTGGTGGTGCCATTCACTCCTACCAGTAGTGTTTTCTCTATCTCACCCACTGACCTCAAGAGGTCAGTGATCTTGCCACATGGACTCGGCAGACATCTTGTTCATATATATTGATATATTTCTCTGTTATTTCACCATTATTAAGCAGCATCACTGCACATGTTATAGCCACTTTTCCTGCGAATGTGACCCATTCCTGAACCACAGTTTTGTGAGTAGTTTTCTTTTCCATTATTTTACTTTAGACAGTTTTAAGTAACTTTAACTGAAATTAGTTCATGACCCATCATGATGGTAGTTATTGGTACATACAGTGTTAACGTTGTGCATGAAATTGTGTATTTGACATTTATTCATCGTATGCTGAACTAGTATTAGTTGTTTGAATCGCGTAATGCTTTTCCTGAACACGCTTTAGTATTCCATTTAGCTTTTTGTGTTTCTAAGAAAGAGATTTAGATGGGATATTTTTGGATCCCTTGTAACCTTTGAAATTGCAACCTTGTAAATTGCAAGACATTTAGTATTGTTTTCTGTTTTGTATTTTTACAGTTCACCGTGTAATAAAAGGATTTGGAAACTGAAGCTCCGCCCTTCGGCCATATTTCTTTGTTCTACGGTTGACACTAGCTGATCGAATAAAGTTACCGCTTGCCATTTAAGCTACACTTTTAGTGACATCAGTACAGTGAAAAAACTGTGATGAACCAACTACAAATGAATACTCCTCAGTAATTTCCAGCGGTCATCACGCAGACCATCAATCATCGCCATGGCAGATGCTCTTCTGAGTCAGACTGATCCCGATTCCCCCGACCCCGAAACCCGACACCAGGAGCCAGGCATGGAGGACTTGCATGTACATGGTCGACCGCAGAGGGAAAGACACCCTACTGCGAAAGCCCTGTACAACAACATAATGACAACTGAAAAAAGCTTGCATCATCAGTGGAGGAAAACATCTCAAAACCTAGAGAACCTTAGTGACGCCCCCGATGAACAGGCTGTCATTCTTCACCACCTTTCTAGCGCCCGTTCCACACTGCAATCATATACCGAGATGTGGTCTAAGCTGGACAAGCTCTACGGAGAAGACCACACTGGTGAATTCAAAGATGGCGCATACCATACAAAGATGAACTTTCTTGAGAAAGCTAACTACGCAAATAACATTATTTCCCAAGGAACGGAGAGATTGTACCAATTAGCCCTCGAGACTCGCTCTAGTCTTTCTAGCCCCAGTACTTCTCAAAGATCCCAAAAGTCAACATCGTCATCAGTCCATAGTGCCAAGGTACAGGCGCTCGCAGCTGCCGCGGCTGCCGCCCAAAATGCCGCATTCGAAGAGGTGATAGCCAAACGCACAGCCGACATGAAAGTTTCACAAATGACTAGTGAAGCCGAACGGAAGATCGATCAGACAAGACGAGAAGTCGAACAGCAAACAAAATTAGCAACAGCTGAGGCAGACCTGCAAATTCTCCGAGCACATCAAGCGGCAGCTATAGAAAAGGCACGATTTGACGCCCTCCAGCAAGCTGATCAAGAAGACACAACAAGGGACCCCGCGACATCCCCCCATCAGTCTTCGAATGACCACGCCCTACGGTTTCTGAATCTTTCCGACAAAGTGGTTGATGCTACTCCGACCTCCCAGCTCCGAGCCTTAGCCACACCCTTTCAGCCATCAGCAGAACAGACAGCGATCCCGCTGCCGACGCCTAGTGGTGCTTTACTGACTACGCCGGAGCCCCCCCTGTCTGTAAAACCGACCCCGCCGTCGACATCCAGTGACGCCTTATCGACCACGCCGAACCCCCCTCTCCTGCCTGCGACACCAATCGACGGAGCGAATCCTCTGCTCGACCTCACTCGAGAGATATCCGACACCCTCGCTCGTCAACGCCAGCCTACCCACGAGCCGGATTTATATGACGGGGACCCCATTATGTTTCAACCATGGCGCTGCGCATTCGAGACCATGGTCAACCACGCCCACACACCAGCCACGCAGAAACTAACCTTTCTCGCTAAATATACCAAAGGGGAGGTGAGGAAACTGGTAGATAGATTTCGACATCGCTATGTTTCTAGCCCCGAGATCGCCTATCGAGAAGCGTGGAAGGAGCTGGAAGAGAGGTTTGGAAACAAGACCAGCATCACCACCGCAATAATCCAAAAGCTCACTAGTTTCCCCAAATTGAGGCCAGAGGAAAACCGCAAGCTCCAAGAGCTGGCCGATCTATGTATAGACGCGGCCGCCCAGATGAATGACCTGCCAGACCTAAACATTCTCAACTATGCACATAACCTGCACCCCATCCTCGAGAAGTTGCCCACATTCATCCACAACGCCTGGCGAAAGCGCGCCTCGGAGCACAAAACGACAAATGGTACTTACCCTCCATTCACCGTGCTGGCCGAATTTTTGAAGCAAAAGGCTAGGCTCCACAACGACCCTGAGCTTTACCCATCGAGCAAGATCCAACCAGACCAGAACCGTCTCCATCCATCTCCTGAGAAATCAAGCACAGACGGGAGCCACGAATCCTCACTTCGTGTTCTGGCGACTTCGACACCCTCGAAATCGACACCTGCGCGGCAATTCCGAGCCAAAGAGAAGTGCCTATTTCACGACGTGGAAGGCCACCACCTGTCCGAATGTATTGCTTTCAGCAGAACGTCTATTCAGGAGAGGCGGCAGTTCTGCAAAGACAGAGGCCTGTGCTTTAAGTGCGGTGCCAACCACCGGATAAAAGACTGCGAAACAAAAGTGCAGTGCAGGAAATGCAGAAGTACCGAACATGCGTCCTTCATGCACATCTCCCAGAGACCGAACGACGGGGAGGCCCAGAATGAGAAACGCCCAGCAGATAGCCGCGAGGACGTAGATGCTAACACAAAGTGCACCCGGTACTTGACTTGTTCCTCGGCACGATCTTGCTCCAAGATCGTTCTCTGCAAAATATACCACAAGGATCGTCCTTTAAACTCCATCCTGGGCTATGCGGTGCTGGACGACCAGTCTAATGCCTGCTTGGGGGGCCCAGAAGTATTCAAGGCTCTTGACATTGCAGGCCCAGCTTTTCCATACGAACTTTCTACCTGCGGAGGAGACAAAATCACAGTTGAAGGAAGACGAGCGTGTGGTTTGATTGTTGAAGCACAAGACGGGCAAACCGAACAGCTGCCTACGGTTATCGAGAATGCCTATATCCCCGGCGACAGGAGCGAGATTCCAAGCCCTGGTCTCTGCGAAGGCTTTCTCCACCTCAGACCAATTGCTGAAAAGATACCAGAGGTTAGAGAAGACACCAACATCATCCTTCTCATCGGAAGAAATTGCCCCGAGCTGCTGAAAGTGAGAGAGTCACGTAACGGTCCAAGAGGAACACCATGGGCACAACGTACAGACCTAGGCTGGACTGTCTCTGGCCAAGTTTGCATGAGTGGCGCACAAGGGAAAGTACACGCCTCCATCAAACGCACCATCCTTCAACCACAACCTGATGGCCCAGATATCTGCGAGAATCACATCTATGTGAAAGAGATGTTCTCATTAGCCCGCCAGAACAAGACAACGACGGATATATGCATAGAAACTCCGGAGGACAACTTGAAGGCCCTGTCGATCGAAGATCAGCACTTTCTCAACATCTTAACAGAAGGTGCCCACACCAACTCACGAGGAAACCTAGAGTTTCCTCTACCCTTCAAGGAACAGCAGCCAATCCTGCCCAACAACCGTCCTCAGGCCCAAAGCAGACTGGACAGCCTTCTAAAGAATTTACGTCGTAAACCAAGGATGATGTCAGACTACGTAGCCTTTTTTGACAAGATCCTAACTAGGAACCACGCCAACCGAGTCCCCGAGAAGGAGCTGTCCGCCCCACCTGGAGCGGTATGGTACCTTCCACACTTTGCCGTACATCATCCCAAAAAGACAGGAATCAGAGTGGTGTTCGATGCTAGTGCGGAGTTTAAAGGCATCTCCCTCAACAAAGCACTCCTTCAAGGACCAGACTTGATGAATAGCCTGTTGGGGATCCTCCTGCGATTTAGGCTAGGCAAGGTTGCGGTGATGGGGGATGTGGAGCAGATGTTCCACAACTTCTATGTCAACTCGGAACATCGTGACTATCTGCGCTTCTTGTGGTTTGATGACAACGACCCCACAAAACCGGCCGTAGAATACAGGATGAATGTACATCTCTTCGGCAGTATCGCATCGCCTGCAGTAGCAACATTTGGCCTTAGAATGGTCGCCGATGAGTGCGAATCTACTCATGGAGCTGACGTGAGGCAATTCATCCTCCACGATTTCTATGTAGATGATGGGCTTACCTCTCAACCAGACGCGAACACCGCCATAAACCTGGTCCAGCGCAGTAGAGACGCCCTCGCCACCAATAACTTACGCTTCCACAAGATTGCCTCCAATAGCAAGGAAGTCATGAACGCCTTCCCCCAAGAAGAAAGATCCAAGGACCTGAAGTGCATAGACCTCTGCCAAGACGAGCTACCTACCCAAAGATCGCTTGGAGTGTATTGGTCCCTCGAGCGAGACACTTTTACATTCCAAGTCGACCTGCAAGACAAACCTTTCTCACGACGGGGAGTACTTTCAGTAGCAAGCTCCATTTACGACCCATTAGGTCTAGCAGCACCAGTCACCATCGAAGGGAAGTTCATCCTGCGCGAGCTTATGACAACCTTAAAAAAGGAGCAAAACTCGCCTCAGGATCTCTGGGATCGACCGCTCCCTGAGAGTTGTCTTCCAAGATGGACCCGCTGGCGCAACTCTCTACGCAACCTACAAGACATCCATGTTCAGCGCTGTTATCAGCCTACTGACTTTGGCCAAGTCAACAGAAGAGAAATTCATGTCTTCTCCGACGCCAGCGATCGAGCAATAGGAGCGGTCGCCTACCTAAGGCTTGTCAACGAGAACAACCAGCCACATGTGTCCTTTCTTCTAGCAAAGGCGAAAGTCACACCTACCCACGCGGTTTCCATACCACGACTGGAACTGTGTTGTGCGGTGCTAGCAACCACGCTGGTGCAGGCTGTTGAGCCAGAGATCGGAGGGCGAGCAACTATCGACAGTATTACATACTACACCGATAGCAACGTAGTCCTAGGCTACATTTCCAACCGATCTAGGCGTTTCCATGTGTACGTGGCAAACAGAGTGCACAAAATACACAAAGTGTCAACACCAAGCCAGTGGCATCACGTGGGGACGGATGAAAATCCCGCGGACCTCGCATCACGCTCAGTCCCCGCCCACCAACTCGGCACCTCAATCTGGTTTAGAGGGCCAGACTTTCTCTGGCAACAAAACATCTCATCGACGGACACCGAGACATTGGCTAGTCAAGCAATTCCACTCGACGACGACGACCCCGAAATACGGAAGGAAACTCGTGTCAGCCACACGAATGTCTCTCGCCAACCCAAAGGCCCGGCCACCCTGAGCAGTGGGCAACAGCTAGGTTGTGATAGGTTTTCACGCTTTTCTACCTGGACATCCCTAAGAAGTGCGGTTGCAACCCTGATAGTCGCAGCAAAAACCTTCAAGTCGAAAGCAAAAGGGACGAGTAATACAACCACGAAGTCGACAAACCTCGCAGACATATATCAGTCGAAGAGCTCCACAAGACCGATTGTGTGATCTTCCACGCCGTACAGAACAAGTACTTTGGCGAGGAACTAGCCAGCCTCAACCCTGATAATGATCTGGAGCAAGCTTCGAGCAACACCATAAATAAGAGAAGCCCCTTGTACCAACTAAGCCCGTTCATCGACGACGACGGTCTCATCAGAGTCGGAGGTAGACTGCGAAGAGCCGACCTCGATCTGGGAGGACGTCATCAGATCCTCCTTCCAAAGAACAGCCATATTTCAGAACTAATGGTGAAACACTTCCATCAAGAGGTCAAACACCAAGGACGACATTTCTCCTTTGCCGCTATACGGGCGGGAGGCATCTGGATCGTCGGTGCCCACGACCTCGTCAGGAGTGTCATCAACCAGTGCATCATCTGCAGGAAGCTAAGAGGCAAGTTTCTCACTCAGGTTATGGCCGACCTACCACAAGACCGGCTCGAACCAACGCCCCCCTTTACCAACGTCGGGACGGATGTGTTCGGACCGTGGACTATCGTGACAAGAAAAACTAGAGGGGGCTCAGCAGATTCCAAACGATGGGCCGTAATCTTTACCTGCCTTTGCACAAGAGCCGTCCACATCGAGGTTATCGACGCCATGGACACCTCGGCCTTTATATCTGCACTTAGAAGATTCGTCGCAGTTCGTGGACCGATCGCAAAGATCAGATGCGACAGAGGCACAAACTTCGTAGGTGCCAAAGGTGAGCTAAACCACGAACAAGTTGGGCGATACTTAACTACCCAGAGTTGTGAGTGGGTCTTCAACACCCCACATGCCTCACATTTCGGTGGAGTTTGGGAGCGGCCGATAGGAATCATCCGACGTGTCCTAGAATCGATGTTCGCCCAACTAGGAAAACATCAGCTAACCCACGACGTACTGGTGACTTTTATGGCCGAAGCATGCGCAATTGTCAACTAGCGACCTATCACTACCATCTCTTCCGATGCCAACGACCCACAGGCACTCACTCCTGCCATGCTACTGACCCTGAAGACTCGACAACTTCAGGCACCACCGGGTGACTTCGTCAAAGAAGATCTCTATGCAAGACAACACTGGCGTCGTGCCCAGTATCTTGCAGATCAATTCTGGCTTCGATGGCAAAGAGAGTACCTCCAGAGCTTGCAGTGCAGACAAAAGTGGAATGACACACGGCCCAATATCCGTGAAGGAGATGTAGTTCTGGTCCGAAGTAAGGAGCTTACAAGGAACGACTGGCCCATAGCCCGAGTAACCAAGATCTACCCCAGTGAAGATGGCCACGTTCGCAAGGTGGACCTCGTCGTCTGCAAAGATGGAGATAGACGACAATATCACAGACCGATCTCCGAGCTTGTTCTCATCGAGAATGCAACCGACTCCAAATCACATCCCACTACAGAGTGATTGGTGGACTTTCTAAGCAATTGACTTGCCTGGTTAACCGGTAAAAACTCACTCTCTTCGTTTTTAGACGGGGAGTGTGACGGCCTCTGTGAGCCTCCTTACCTTGACCCTGCTCTGCCCCCTGGTGGTGCCATTCACTCCTACCAGTAGTGTTTTCTCTATCTCACCCACTGACCTCAAGAGGTCAGTGATCTTGCCACATGGACTCGGCAGACATCTTGTTCATATATATTGATATATTTCTCTGTTATTTCACCATTATTAAGCAGCATCACTGCACATGTTATAGCCACTTTTCCTGCGAATGTGACCCATTCCTGAACCACAGTTTTGTGAGTAGTTTTCTTTTCCATTATTTTACTTTAGACAGTTTTAAGTAACTTTAACTGAAATTAGTTCATGACCCATCATGATGGTAGTTATTGGTACAGTGTTAACGTTGTGCATGAAATTGTGTATTTGACATTTATTCATCGTATGCTGAACTAGTATTAGTTGTTTGAATCGCGTAATGCTTTTCCTGAACACGCTTTAGTATTCCATTTAGCTTTTTGTGTTTCTAAGAAAGAGATTTAGATGGGATATTTTTGGATCCCTTGTAACCTTTGAAATTGCAACCTTGTAAATTGCAAGACATTTAGTATTGTTTTCTGTTTTGTATTTTTACAGTTCACCGTGTAATAAAAGGATTTGGAAACTGAAGCTCCGCCCTTCGGCCATATTTCTTTGTTCTACGGTTGACACTAGCTGATCGAATAAAGTTACCGCTTGCCATTTAAGCTACACTTTTAGTGACATCAGTACAAGTATACTTGATATTGAATTTTCGATATATCGATTATTATAAAAAACTGACATCGACGGACGTTAACGTCATCCGGCGCGAACTGGTTAAGGGAACAACAGCCAATCGGATTGTTTTGTAAAATAAAATCAAACAAAATATTGGACAGGAACTTGTCTCCCAAGCAAAATAAGTAATTCTTGCATAACTTTGTTTTGTTGGCATTAGATGTCTCATTCAAAAGTTAATAATATTTGTATTACCTGAAAGAAAAAATGCATCTTTAAAGTATTATTTCTAGGACTTTAATACACGTGTATGACAATTTCCATGATATTTATCATAGCGCCATTTTGTTGTTTGCAATTGATACTGATGAACCATTGAAGTTGGGCGAACCATTTGTTAGCTTTTAAAAACAAGTTTTACCCATTATTCCATTATCACATTAAAAGCAGCCCATCAAAAATAACCCTTGAATGATCTTGATTTCCATGGCTTAATATTTAATAATTCATGAATACCTGGGACAGTTTAGGCATTCCTATTGGTCGAGAGCCCGTCACGTGGCCGGTATTAAACGGACGATAAAGACATGGCTGGAAGTGTTTAAAACCAACTGGCAACAACATTCCGTCCCCAGGGCTCAATTTATTTCCAACCCTGAACCGTACCTTGTCTCCAATAGTAAGAGCGGGTAGTGTTGGGCGCACACAACTTAACACCTTAGCAACGAGGTTGCCAATGGCAGTAATAGTCTGGTTTACAGTAAATACGCTTTATTGCATGTATTGTGTAGAGAGGCGGAAACAGACAAAATGGCGGAAACAGACAGAATGGCGAAACACCGAAATTTACTTGCGACAATTTTCCGGGATTTTCGTGGCTTTTTGGGCTGAATTTTACAAAAAAGGTATTTATGAATGGGAATAAATGTGTGTTCGGTCGGTATTAATCACTCTGTTTAATACCGCTTGGAGTCTGGGTGCTGATAATTACCCTCGCCTTCGGCTCGGGTAATTATCAGCACCTAGACTCCAAGCGGTATTAAACAGAGTGATTAAAACCTCTCGAACACACATTTATTCGCTTATTAATCAGCAAAACTCCACTGTAGGCCAACTCGTCAAGGTTTGGGGTCGGAATCTGACGTGAGCCATGGAAGCTGAGATCATTACTTACCTGTGTGTATTGGATATTTGCCGGTCATTAGAGCACTTCTAGTTGGTGTACAGATGGGCAGGACGTAGTAATTAGTCAGCATAACTCCACTGTAGGCCAACTCATCAAGGTTTGGGGTCGGAATCTGACGTGAGCCATGGAAGCTGAGATCATTACTTACCTGTGTGTATTGGATATTTGCCGGTCATTAGAGCACTTCTAGTTGGTGTACAGATGGGCAGGACGTAGTAATTAGTCAGCATAACTCCACTGTAGGCCAACTCATCAAGGTTTGGGGTCGGAATCTGACGTGAGCCATGGAAGCTAATATCATTACTTACCTGTGTGTATTGGATATTTGCTGTTCATTAGAGCACTTCTAGTTGGTGTACAGATGGGCAGGACCTATTGTCAGCATAACTCCACTGTAGGCCAACTCATCAAGGTTTGGGGTCGGAATCTCACATGAGCCATGGAAGCTAAGATCATTACTTACCTGTGTGTATTGGATATTTGCCGGTCATTAGAGCACTTCTAGTTGGTGTACAGATGGGCAGGACGTAGTAATTAGTCAGCATAACTCCACTGTAGGCCAACTCATCAAGGTTTGGGGTCGGAATCTGATAGGAGCCATGGAAGCTGACATCATTCCAACCCTAGAAAGGAAAAAGCATGGAATTATTATTAAATAGCAATTGATGCAATCAAATAGTAATTTTACCCTAGAATCAGGGTTCTAGCCACGGTGGGCGGCGCCGGGCGATACCGCCCGGCACTGCCAATTTTCGCCCGTTACTTGGGTCCAAATTGCCTGTGCCGCCCTGCACAATATTTTACTTTAAAAAAAAAAAATTAAATTTATTTTAATTTTATTAACTTAGCTAGACTTTCACAGAAACATGCAAAAATGAACTGGAACCCCGGCCGTGAGGCGCGAGAGCTCCACTCACTGCCCTCGCAACGCTTCGCAATCTGATAATTTACCTAGATAGAACCCTGCCTAGAATCATTATTTAATTTCAAATAAGTAAGGCATTTCTAATAATTTGGTAGTAAAAATGTTTGATATCTGCAAATTGTGTATCCTCCTTTTAAAGACACCAAACCCCCAAATTTAAATCTTATAAGTTCCTTTTCAGCTTGTTCATGCGTAAAGACCCGCACCACATGAGTGAGTTTATATACAGCAAGGTTTACATTGAGTATAATAAGGTGCACTGAACTGCACATTCGCGAGCGTCGTCAATTTAAAATATATTTTCTTTTCCTATTTTTATGTAGCCTGGTTTCATTTTGAAAATTTCCAACAAATGACATTCAAAACCTGTCATTGTCTCAAATGATACTAATGCACATGTAGTTTGTTAAGTTGGCTACAAATATTCGATTCCATAATATCGAATCAGTTCCTGACATCAACGGTTGGGTACAAAATTTCCTTGATAACTGGTTCTGATTCACAGTCCTACCGGTAGTGCCAAAAGTACCAAAGACTGAATTTAATTTATCTTAATCCCTTGACGCCGAAAAAGTGGCTATGGCTGCATCCCTCCAATCTATCCAGAATACGTTCAGTTGTGTGACAGCTACACGCTCGGGTCCATTGTGCAGTGCAGCTGCTTGCAATCCGGTGCAGTATGACCGTGCTTGCCAATGAAAAGCTGCTGGTATTAGTATTACGAACAATGCCCAAATAAAGTCTTGAACAAAAGTCTATCACTTACCAAATCATCTGCCAGGATGAAGATAATGTTAGGCTGTGTCTTTAAGTTGGATTCCTCATGTCCGGTGGCATTCGCTGCAGGTTTAGCTAGGACTTGGTGCACGGTGGTGATGACAAATACTGTGAGAATGAGCACAAACACTGGCGGTGGACACATCTTGCTGCGACTCGTCAATGCGGCGGAACTTGGTCTGAGAGTGAGATTGAGCAACCAATATTAGGCAGATTCACCACCATGGACATTGGTGGCGCCATTTTATGCCCCAAATTACCTCAGTTTGTGTGACCGCATCTAGTCATGGAATGTAACATATACAAGGGAATTTTTGTAAAAGCTCCAAACGTCAAAAAAAAAGAAGGGTGTAGTTGAGTTACAAAGTTTGGTTTGTAAGAAAATCACGTTGCCAAAAAAAGTTATGGATTCCCCAAACAGCAATGCTGCCACCGTGTGTGTAAATTTCCCATATGTTTGTACACATTATCAAATGATGTGGTCACAGTTTAATTTCAGCCAAAACAAGCATCATTTTAATTTAAGTAAAAGAATATGACTTCAAAATGGTGATAACTTAAGAACCGCTTGCCCTATGAAGCTAGGGGACCTCTTATTTAATTGCATTTCTTTAAAATAAAATTAATACAACAATTACTAGTATCAAATCAACTTTAAAATTTGATGAATCTGATGCCTACCAATATGATATACCACGCTTCGTCTTTAGCTTCGCTCTTGCAATTTGGCAAGGGTGATGGAACCGGAGACAATGTAGCCTATGGTTTTGGAAAACACATTAGATTTTCCAACTTGCAACACTAGTTTTGTAGCACTAGTGAAGTCAAGTACTTGTCAAGTACGCGCCCTCGTTCGATTTGACGCTCACGTGACTTCTCGCCCCTGGTACCGGGTACCGGTGGGCCGAGCGCGGCGCGGCGGGCCGCAATTATTTTTTTCTTAAACCAAACTGGCTGATTTCATGAACAACACTTAGGTTTTAGGTCTCTTTTTTCCCTTAAATTAAAAATACTCCAAAGATATTAATTTGACTAGGAAAAACGAGGTGACCTACACTGAGCAGGATTCGAACCAGGGATCTTTGATTCATAGCCCATCCTACTATCCACTATACACTACGTATAGCAGCTCGACAACATCTGATTTTATAACTAGTTAACTAAATAACAACAATGCTGTGACGTCATGTTTTATTCCGATGAATAAACATAACTTCTCATCCAAACTACTGAATAATTCATGAAATCTGCCAGTCGGTTACGTTTGGGAAAAAAATATTCGCCGGCAGGCGAAGGTCTATCCAATCCAAAGACCTGAAAGGAAAACAAATCCTTCAGGTCTGTATGGTCTATCTATCAATCAAAATAACGGATCGCCGTTGGACGTACATAACAATTTTCAATAATTAGCACCTCGTCTGCAAATGAAAGAACACGCTCAGCATTTCAGTCTTTTTTACGTTAAAAGAAAATGTCTTCGATAATTCTATGGAGGAATAAGAAGCCTCGCGATGGTTTGCTAAAGTGAAGGTTTCCCGTCTTTTATTATTATTATACGAAATTAATGAAACCACAGGCACTGTATAAATTAAAAATCTCGAAGATACTCCATTGCATTTCTTTAATTTATTTGCACTTTTGTTTGATAATTCATACATATATTCATATTAAAATGTATAACAGGTACAAACATTTTAACTCGCGGATCAACCTAGGAGGTGGAGCACTTTATGGCAATATATATAAAATAACTGTCGACACTTTCATTAAAAAAATGTACAAAAATATAAAATTGTCTGTTGAAAAACAACATTTTTTTAAGAGCTTCATATTGTATTAAATTTGTTAACTACTTTTAACCATTTTTTTAAATTTTTTTATAAAGGAAAATCTTCCTGTTTTGACAACCGCAACAATAAAAAAACAGTCCGCAGCGTGCACACATACATGTCCTCCGCTTGATCAAACCGCCATACTTGACGTGTTAACTCGTCATCCGTGGATAGTAAACATTTTTTTTATTTTTAAGTTTGAATTTTTTTTTTCGTGTATACACGTCCTCCGGCGTGATCTGGTTAAACAAAGCATAGTACTGAATCGTTTCTTCTTAATAAATGCCTATACATGCCGGTGGGTTAAATCTGTTTTGTTAGTGATTTTTAAAGTAAAGTTTTTCGTTGGTTTTCCTTGGTAGTAAACATTACTTACTCTCTTAGGGTTGATATAAAATAATCTTGTGACCAAATCGAGAAAGTATTACCATGCTTGTGTGCTAAAGTCCACAATTTGTTTTAAACAATTTTTTTTTTATTTATTTATTTTTTTTTTTTTTTTTTGGGGGGGGGGCCTGCTTGATCAAAATGCTTGTCACATGTAAACCTAATTTTTACCCAGCGCGATATGAGACAGAGGGACTCCCCCTTATCCCCAATACCTATACACTCCTCTAGACTATCATTACCTAAACGCCAACTGCCTAACGCACCTAACCTAAAAAAAATTCCCGATAAACCACAACATGCAAGAGCTTGTTCCAAATCACGTGATATAGTAACAGTCTGTTTGGTCGGGAAAATTCAAAGTTCAAATGTGCCAAGCATTTGAGCGAGTCAGTGTACCACTACCGAATGTTTTTTTTAATTAACTTGCAAAAGGCTTATTGGAGTACATGTATGCATTATGCAAATTGGGTAACTAGATAATTAGATAATTAGCCAATGAAAAAAAATTCCCAGATGTCCCAGCCTATTGGAAAAATATGGCAAGTCGTAAATAGATTTTTTAATTTTTTATCAGATCAAAAAAACCAAAACATCTTTCTGTTGACATCAGGCAGGTCGCAGTCTCATCTAGTCGGTCTTGATCCAAGGAACCCAGTAGCCTCCGTGTAAAGCAGGGTTAGCGTTGGGGTCCATAGGTTTGTTGCGTGCTGGTACCATGCTAGCTTTGTACTCGTTTAGACGTTTAGTCATGGAAGCCACGATATCTGTTGTTGGAAATAATAGTCAAAAAAAAAAAAAATTAGTTTCTCTTCTTCACATACATCCTTTTGTTCTTTCAAAATGCAGGGGTGGAGTTTATTTATTATGATGTAGGGCAACTCTTTATGTGAGGCATTCTGGCAAAATGAGACGGAACTGGGCACAGGGCACAGTGGAGAAAACTGAAGAAAAAAAAAGGAATAAAGGGTGACTATTTTAATTTTCAGATTTGTTGTTTGGCCTTAACCAGCTTGCGTGAGAGGACGTGTATACTGTACACGCAAAGTATTTCCGAAATTCAAAATGGACGATGAATAAGCACGTCACGAGCAAGGACTAAACCCATGTTGGATCGAGGTTCATGAAAAACAATCCCGCGCCTGAACCCGGTCAATGTGAAAATAATCCCAACGGGAACTGGTTAAGAAAAACTAATAATTACACATTGCAGCAAGGTTTCACACTGTGAATCTGTAAAAGTTGACAACATTTCAACTTTTGTTTTTGATGAAAACTTCAAAATAACTTTGTTTACCTTGATTCCAGTCCGCGACGTTGTAGAACTCGCACGGATCCTGTGTAATGTTGTAGAGGCATGTTGCCTTGAATGGGTCACAGTTTGTGGATGCGTTGCTGGGTTTAGTTAGGCAGTGAACGGCAAAGGCGCTAGCAGGTGGGGGAGGGGGAACGTAGTCTGTCAACAAGGAAAGCAACAGTAAAACGTATAGCGAACGTTAAGCGGTGACCACCACTAAAAACTACAATGTCGAAAATGTCTATTGCATTACGGCCTGGAAAGCGCCCAATTGGGCTACAAAATGCGTTTTAAACTAAATGATGTCAACCGCAAGGAGCATTTAAAGATAGAATATCAACATCCACACAATCGTCCTTTAAAAACTGGGCATTTTTTTTGGATTTTTAATTTTTTTTGTTCGAGATACAATTTTGCGACTCCCCCAAAATGGGCTCTTCAGTGCTCGTTGTGATTCTAGCCGTAAACTGTTGGCCTTCTACGGACGTGTAAGAAACCACATTTTGTACATTGATGCTGTTTAATTTATACACGATGTGTATCGTACAGTGAATAAAAACGACATGAAAAATGTATGCGTACTCTGTTGTGTTCGATGTATACAACCAGGTTTTTTTTTCTTCCCTGGAACGATAAGACATTATACGTCTTAATCATTACGGCGTAATGCCCCTTTAAGTTGATTAAGTTGTTTGCTTACGATTGGCCAACTATGACCCTACTGGTCACTTACGTGGTGGTAGTCCCTCAGGCTGGTACCATCCCGACCAGATCCCACCACGAACATCACCGTTGATAATCTTCATGTCTCCCATGCGAAGAGCAGAAACGCCGTCTTCAGTGTCGATGTTCAGCAGGATCTCAGACCGTGGTGATTTCTGTCCCCTGGTGAACAATAAGAAGGTACGTTTCATTGGCACAATAAGCTGGAATAATACAGGCCCGTACACAGGGGGGGTGCGACGGGTGCGTAATTACCAAAAGGTCCAAATGTTTCTGGGTAAATAATGGTATTTTGATGTAGAAATAACTGTACTGGCACACAAAAATATTTGGTTCCTTTTTTGCTCCCATCAGTACAAATTCGCCCCCCAACTTACCAAAAGGTCCACATTTTTCGGGGTAAATAATGGTATTCTGATGTAGAAATAATGGTACTGGCACACAAAAATTTGTGGTTTCCATCAGTACAAATTCGCACTCCCCCCATAAAAAATCCTGCGTACGAGCCTAATACAAATATTGTAGGCAAGTGAACCAATCAGAGTTGTAATGACTCGACTTGATTCACAATTTTTGTTGACTCGACTTGAGTCACTGCAGGCAAATGACTAGTCTTGGTGCAAGACCTTCTCATTTGTGTTTGATACACGATTCCCGCAAGAGGGCGCTATCGTCCAAGAAGCGCCTCGGGTCCACGAACCGCCCCTGTATTATTCCTGGGGCGGTTCGTGGACCCGAGGCGGTTCGTGGGCGATAGCGCCCTCTCGCGGGAATCGTGTATCAAACACAAATGAGAAGGTCTTGCACCAAGACTAGCAAATGACTCAACTGGAGTCCCTTATCATATAAGACTCAACTTGAGTGAAGGCCAAAAAGAACAATATTTGCAATGACTTATGCTGGTGACGGTTTATATTCACGATAATGTTTGCAAATAATTACGTACACGTACGTACATTCATGGTATACATTACAGCGGACGTCTGTTTTCCTTCCTCAATTCATGATACAACAAATTTTCGTGGACTCGGACCTTGTGTTTCTTTAAAATGTGTTTATTTAATATGTATGTGACCTGGCACCACAAAATGAGCGGAAAGTCGCACATGGCCAAAACGAGTTATTGGTCGAAACGTCAATTTTTCAAGTGGGAGGTCGGTTTTGAGTTGTTAACGTTTTTACATACTAAAAAAACTTCTTTATCATATCCAAAAATTGTATACCTCCATTAAAACTCTAAAGTGTGTGTTTTTTTGTGGCTGAATTGCACTAAGTTATAGTATAGTTGGCACGATTCACAGACTTTAAACTCCGTTTTCTCAAAACAAGGGAGCATGACTTTAGCATTTTCAAAAGGGTATAGCGGCGGCTAGGAATAATCTACAGTAACACACAATGCATCATTTGAAAGCTTAGGACTTCTTTCTAGAAATGTAATAATGTCAACTTTTTTATTTTGCGACTTTCCACCCATTTCGTGGTGCCAGGTCACATACAGTGTTCAAATATTTTCTGACTCAAATTGACTCGAACTCAACTCTAGTCACTTCTTTAAAATAACTCGATTCGACTTGAGTCACAAAAAAGTCACAAATGGAGAAAATGCGGTTTTGTGTACCATTTTAGTGTGTCCAAAAACATAGCCTTCAGTGACATTATGTGACCCACTCCACAATAATGGGTATTATGTCACAAAATATGGTTGGAAAGCCCACAGCGTAAGCTCCCAGTTGGTATATAATAGAGCTCCATAGCTATACTCTCGTTCTGGAGATATGACATGTTTGCTTTTTGATTACTTCCTTGGAGTTCAAATTACACAACTGATAAAATAGGCTTTGAAAAAGCCGGCTTTGTTGTAGAACAACAGATTGATAAACACAAAATGGGCGTGTTTTCCACTTTAATCATCAAAATCAACATTTCTTTGAATGAAACCTGAATATATTGGTGTTAAAGATGTCATTAATGGCAAAAAATGTAAATCACATTTTGATGAAATGTTTATCCTCTCAACGTTGAGTAGTCCATTACATGATAGCGCACAGCGCGACTTAGTACCCTTTTTTGTAGAGCCGGTCACATATGCCATCAATTTTTTCTTCATCAATGTATGATATTCTGCACCGCACTGTCGTTTTCTAAAATTGTTTGAGTCCGGAGTCACATACATGTAGGACAAGCCCGGGGAGTCTAAGTCATTTGTCATTCGGACTTGAGACTGAGTATAAGTCACGGAAAATAGGATTCGAGTCAGACGCGAGTCCGCGTCCGTGTCTAGAAAGTCTTGAGATAACTACTATTGTCTTCAGCAATATGCAACACGTTACATACGTCAGATATATACACGCATGATGATACACTTACATTGAGAGAGTTGGCCAGATATCGTAACCGTCCAGATCTTTCAAAGTATGAACGTCTCCACCGGCCAAGCCGTAAATCGTAGGCAGCCAATCACTGACATGCAGCAGGTCATGTGATTGGCGGGCGGTCTTCTGCAGAAGCTTGCTGTGCACAAAGCCTGAATAACAACAAGTTATTGTGACAGAGTTATTTTTTCTTTAAAAGTAGTTAGAATTTTTCCAATAAACATCTTGTACTTTGAACTACAGACTACCCCCAAAATGTACTTTGTATTCATCCGTCAAGAAACATTCTCCTCGTGGAGACAGATTTAGGAATTTTGATTTTGTTTCTTAATAACTTTATCTTCATCAGGGCCCAATTTCATAGAGCTGCTAAGCAAAAAAAATTGCTAAGCACAAAAAGTCTTGCTCATTAAAAACAGGTTACTAGCCAAAATTATACATGTTTTTCATGCTAAGCAAGAAAACAGCTGATTATCAATTCAGAACAATAAAGATCAGGTAAAAATTTGGTCTGTAACCTTGTTTTTGCCAAGGACAAATTGTCATGCTAAGCAAATTGTTGTGCTTAGCAGCTCTATGAAATTGGCCCCTGGTCTCAATCAGCCAGTTCGGTTTTCCAACTGCGCATGTGTACAAGAAGACTCAACAATTTTTCTCTTGGAATAAACGTGGCAGATCAATGCACAGAAGGCTATGGGGGACATGGTAACCAAATCCGCATTCTGTGCAATTGTTCGTGCAATCGGAAAGACGATGGAAATGTTTGTTTCAACAAAAGTTTAGACACATCACATGTTAGACATCTGAAAACACTTCGCTATCCAAACATTTTTTGAAAAGTGTTACTTCAGAACACGATGTTCTCTTTAAATTTTACATGAAAGACGTCACATAACTTTTAGTTGATAACCTGATGAAAGATTGATGCAAATGATTGATTATAAATATTTTATCCACCTGTTTTTCCTGGTAATCCAGGACCAAGGGAACAGGGATTACGTACAGAATAGAATAAAGGTGGAATATACTTGTTTGCAGCTACCAACAAAGTAACCAACAAAAACACTATTAAAAAGCTTACTTGTTATAAAACTGTTTTCTAAACTTCCTGTTAAATTATTCCTTCTGGCATGCTGTCATTTTTAAGAAAATGACAAAATAATGTCATTTCCAAAGATTCATCTCAGAGATGCACTTTTGGAAATTTCTGCAGATGGTGCGTGCAAGCGTTCGAACAACGCATGCATGCGTGGGCGATATTATTGGTCTGTTCAGCACGTGACGCGCGAGTAGCTGCAATCGTCTGAATGAGATTTAACGCACCCTGAATGCAGATCGGGATTGTGGTCATGCGACTCGGCAAATTTTTAATTGAAATTTCCTTCAATTGCAATTAACAGGTTTAAAAATGTTAATAACTTTTAAATATGTGTTCAATGTACTGGTTTATAATTGCTGTCAATTGTATGTATTTTGCGAGTCCAACGATACAATTTCCTGGGATTGTTTTTGATCATTGGTTGAATAAAATGTATCTATCTATCTATTAAACTTTCTATGCATCATTCACAGAGCTAAAACTTTCAAACACCTTTATATAATTTTGAGCACTTTTACTGTTTCAAACTATAAATGCACAACTGTGAGGCGTTCCGATAAAATGAGACAGAAGTGGGCATAGTTTTAAAAGTTTTAAAATCATGGATGCTAAGAAAAAAACGTCATTCGTTTTCAACCAGAGTCGTGCAGTTGTTCGTGTTCGTGTTCTTGTTCTTGTTTTGCTATCTTTCGCGATCACCGTCCAGCGATCGTAAACTTCTTTTCATGAATTCAATTTTTCAGATCAATTACAGGATATCTAGCGCAATCATTTTACTCGATGCCTAGAATCATTATTTACTTTCAAAAAAAGGTAAGATATTTCTTAACTAGTTCATGCCGGAGGACGTATATACACGCAAAGTTTTCCCCATATTTAAAACAGATGACGCATAAACACGTCACGAGCAAGGCCAGAAATGTGTGGGTGTGCTTCCTGGTACCATCAACCTGAACCCGCCTCGGACCGAGTTTCGTTAAAAATAATCTTGCGCCTCGGCTTGGTGATGTTAAAATAGTCCCAGCGCGAACTGGTTAAAAATTCAGTAGTACAAATTTTATATTTGCAAATGGTGCATCCTACCTTTAAAGTTATAGTATAAAGTTACAGATTAAATGTGTTTTTAAGGAAAAACAATTGGCATTCATTAAAAAAAACTAAAAACTCGAATCTTTGTATGTGGGCTTTTTATTCAGGTTTTTTACTGTTTGACATGTCCACAAATACAAACTTTGAACAGGCATAATTCGTCAACTCAATGTTTGAAGTGCAACAAAGAGTGCTGTAAGGAGAATTTTATTCTCTTTCATAATGCCTGCAAACTCTCATTTCGACATCTGTCCACTTCTGCCTAATTTTGCCAGAACTCCTTACAAGTGTTTACCAGTGCCCCGAACTCCACCCTCCCACAGCGTGAGCTTGACTCCTCTCAGCGGGTAATTGTTGGCGTGATTGAAGTCAAAGCCGTGGGCGGGGCCACCGTTGTCGGTTGAGAAGATGATGACCGAGTTGTCATACAGGCCAGCTTGCTTCAAGGCACGGGTGACGTTACCGACTGATTCGTCCATGACTGCAACCATGCCTGGGGAGTGAAACACAAAGTTATGTTCTTGAGTTTCCCAGTTATGTCCCTTTCCCACATACACGATTTCTGCTACAGTAGAGCACGGCTTTTCAATTATTTAAAATCACATTGGCGTTGTACATATGTTCGTGGTTAATCTTGGTCCACGGTGGAGGAGCACGATTTTGTTCTACTGTAGTGGTCGTTTTACCTCTAGCGTTCTTTATCAAAAAGAGGAAACCTTGTGTGGACTTGGCCAAGTCCACATAAGGTTTTAGGTTTGTGTAAAGTGTGGACATTTTTTGTTACCAAGTCCACACTAAGACAGCAACACGTAAACACGCACACGCGGATGCACCTGTTTATGTGCCATGCATAATCATAGTTAATTTTCATATCACTACAACTTACATTGTATACATTGTATACATTGTGAACTGGGCTACTGTTTAATATTCATGTTTTTCGTTCCACCAAAAGGTTTTCATGTCTTTAAGCCACACAGTGTTTTGTCCAGTAGCTGAACTACACAATGGATCAAGCCTGCAGCTGCCTCACAGGCCGTGTTTTATGGCATAGCACATCAGCTAGCAACATCATTCTGGACGAATCAGTGGGCCGTGGCTAATAGTCGTTCCCTGGTGTCAAGGAGACGACACCCATACATTTTGGAAGTCTGTCAGCTAAGCAAGCATCTTGGAAGTAACAAAACCGAGGAAATTTTCAATTTTTACAGGACTTCGTACAGTGTTATTTAATGGCATGCCAGCAGCCGATTTCACACATAAAGTGCGGAGCTTGCGCCATTTTCAAAAGTGACCTAAGACTTACGCAACAGAAAAGGAACTTTTTTACAAAACTTGTGGTAGCTGCGCAACATTTTTAACAGCATTTACGACGACTGTTTGTATATTTGTATTTTTCACAAAATCGTCTTTGTATCACCTTCGCCCGCCATAAAAAAAATTGTTTTGTCCGACTTTCCGCGGAATCATAGGGCAATGTTAAAAATTCTGTCACAGGTAAAATAGTAATTTCTTTACTTTAACCCTAACCCTCCCAAATCCTTCTAAATCCTCTTGTACAAAATGAAGGATTTAGAAGGATTGAGGTTATTAGGACATTGCAGTGGAGGAGGATCCAGAAGGATTGAGGGCAGATGGGGTTTTGCTATGGGAGGGATTGAGAATGATTGAGAAGGATTGAGGTTATCGGGCTGTATTTGACACAAGAGGAAAGAGAAGGATTGAGGTTGTACGCAGCTTGCCCAAAATAGGATCCAGAAGGATCTAGGTTATGGGGGAGGGGGCTTGCATTTGTGTACAGTGTAATGACATGGGGAATGCCTGCTTTTGACTTCGTTATTTTTATGACTTACATTTGTGTACATTAATTGTAATGGCATGGAAAATGCCTGCTTCTCACTTAGTTATTTTTCAGGGCTTGCATTTGTGTGCAGTATATTGTCATGGCAAATGTAGTAGTATACTTCAAGGTCAGTGGGTCAGTGCTGAAAGGGTCTCTGGACAATGTATGTTTATGTATTATCAATAAGAAACACATGTGCATAGTGTTGTGCATACAATGGAATTTCTGTGGCCCTTGTCCTGGTATGAAAAGGTCATTGTACTGGGCACTTCCATTTGTTTGAGGGTAATTTGTTGGATAAGTAATCAGTTTACACAGACAAAAACATCCCCCAGCAGGCAGGAGGATCTAGAAGGATTCAGGGCAATAGCCATACTAGCAGAATTGAGAAGGATTTAGAAGGATCCAGGTTCCTTGAGCTTTTAACTCTTTACTACAGAAGGATATAGGAGGATTGAGGTTATGTCTTAGCCAAACGAGCCGGGAGGGTTAGGGTTAATCATAAAACTGAGTGTCTTTCATCAAGCTTTAAAAATTGAGCAATTTTGCTCGTAAAATAGGTCATTTTCAGTCACTACGCCACATCTTATGCCACATCTTATGCCACCTAAATTGACTGCGCAAGCTACGCCATAATTTGTTGCATAAGCCGCAGACTGGCATAAGACTTGCCCACTGTCAAACTTTCGTGAAAATTAGGGCTTGGGCCATTGCAAAAGGTTGCTGGTCAGCAATTCTTAGTATTTGGGCCATTGTACTGTCTTTACCTGCAAACATCCGTCGGTTGTTATCAGTGATGTTTGGGAACCGATCGTAGTATTCTTTTGGTGCCTGCAGGGCGTGAGCTGCGTCGTTCCCACTGTGAACTGCTTGATGTGCGAAATACAGGAACAACGGCTGTGTGTATGCATATAAACAATATATTGACAATTTTGACGATCGATCAAATTGTTTGCACATGAAGGCATATAGATACAAAATTTGTATTTATAACCAAATTATTTGCCTTCCAAATTATTGAGTTGTATTAAACAAGTAATATTTGTTTAAGTCAAGTCAAGTCCCCCTCCCCCCACCCCAGGTCTGTTTTTTTACTTTTTTCTTGAAAAGTGTAATATAGACTTAGTTGGATTTGGGGTGTTATAAACAGCATGAACAGAAATTCTAAACTCTCCAATTGAATGCAGCACATTTTACCTGAACGATATCCAATTTCTGCGGACAGTAAAGCCCCTGAGAAAAGTCGAAATCATTTTTACCTTTGATTTGTTGTGTGAAGCAATGATGTGTTCAGCTTGTTGGGTGAATAGATTGGTAGAGTACTGGCCGTAAACTGGCTTGAATATACTGCCATTCTTGTGGAAATCAAAGCCACCAAATTTCTTCAAAAAGAAAGTGAAACAACAAAAATGTAATATTGTGTTTAACCTTAACGTCACCTAAAACTACAAAATACTACCCGGTACTTGAGTAAATTGTACTGGCCTAAGGAAATTGTGTAGTAACGTTACTAAGTACATGAGTGTCATTATAGGGTTAAAGCAGAAACAGACATAGGGCCAAATAAAACATGTTTAGCGTCACCGCCCGCTTCCTTTTTGGGGGCCGCCTCTTCTTTTCTTTTCTTTTTTCTTTTTTTGAAAAAAATTATAAATTTGACTATTTTGGTAAAAACAAAGCTATATATATTTTTTTGTTTTTTTGTTAAAGATAATAGAATTTTAAAATCGTATTTTAGACTTTAGCATCACTAGTGTACATGCTCTGGAAATATATTTTTTCTAATAGGAAGGCTAGGGTGTGACGTGTAGTCGTGTACGGTGCATACATGATCGACCCACATGAATTTAGATTTTTAATCGTGGGTGAACCATGTTTTAATTTTAAATTGGAAGATAGGGTGTGACATGTTCACTACATGACTCGAATTAAGATGTGTCGGGCGGCCATTTTGAAGAAAAAAAAGAAAAGGGCCTCCCTCCTTCCTTTTATAAAAAGGGCATGACGCTAAACATGTTTTTTTTTTTTTGGTCTTGTATACAAAACTTTTGCTATTTTGAAGAGGGGAGTTTCGTATCTCAAGGCTTAGTAGAAAAAAGGACAATTTTAGGGGAGAAAATGGGGGACATATAATTAACCCTAACCCTGCTGAATCCCACAATTTCCAATCAGTTGACATTTCTGTTGGAACTGGTTGAATTTAGCAGGCAAGTCATTTGATATATTCTGGAATGCATTCAGAATCGCATTATGTTGAGTGACTGGTGATAACGCCGAATTGGAGACTGTTGGATCTACATGTAACATCAAACAAATAATAAGACACAGCTTGTTGGATTTAGCAGGCAAGTCATTTGGTACCCAACAACTTGCCGAGTTGGACTCTGTTGGATTCAGCAGGCAAGTCACGGGGGAACTATTAGGGGGTCAAGGTTAATAGGTCCCTGCAGTACTGGCTGCAGGAAATGTTGATAGAGTATGATGGACTTGGGCCAGAAAGCCCGAGGTACGTGCTGTACCAGTACGTACAATCTACCCCAGTCCACCCTTATGTCCACAGCAATATTGACTCTACCTCTGTACTGTGAGGCTCTTAGATGTGAAAACATGTTTTTTTAAACAAATAACGTTAAAAGTACAGCAGGTCCCCTTTTTCACGTATTGCAAAAAGTTATAATGGGATTGGGACCTATTGTTTACTTTTCACGGTTTTCATTCCAACAAAAGGTGTTCACATCTTTAGGCCTCACAGTGCTACCTCTGAATCAAAATGTGTCCAGTAGTCCCCCTTGCCGAGGTAGTAACCATAGTAGGAATCAAACCCACGTTGGGAGGGAATGTACTCCTCGCTGAAAAACCCAAGATGCCACTGGAAAATAGGTCAAAGAAAATGGTGCATACAGTGTACAGTCTAGTCTTGCAAATCACTCTCAATTAAGTCTTCGCAAATCAGTCTCAAGTCCTTCCAAATTTATTCACAAGTCAATCACAAGTTTATAGTCACAAGTCAATCACAAGTCTAGTCACAAGTCAATCACAAGTCCAGTCACAAGTCAATCACAAGTCAATCACAAGTCTAGTCACAAGTCTAGTCACAAGTCTAGTCACAAGTCTAGTCACAAGTCTAGTCACAAGTCTAGTCACAAGTCTAGTCACAAGTCTAGTCACAAGTCTAGTCACAAGTCTAGTCACAAGTCTAGTCACAAGTCTAGTCACAAGTCTAGTCACAAGTCTAGTCACAAGTCTAGTCACAAGTCTAGTCACAAGTCTAGTCACAAGTCTAGTCACAAGTCTAGTCACAAGTCTAGTCACAAGTCTAGTCACAAGTCTAGTCACAAGTCTAGTCACAAGTCTAGTCACAAGTCTAGTCACAAGTCTAGTCACAAGTCTAGTCACAAGTCTAGTCACAAGTCTAGTCACAAGTCTAGTCACAAGTCTAGTCACAAGTCTAGTCACAAGTCTAGTCACAAGTCTAGTCACAAGTCTAGTCACAAGTCTAGTCACAAGTCTAGTCACAAGTCTAGTCACAAGTCTAGTCACAAGTCTAGTCACAAGTCTAGTCACAAGTCTAGTCACAAGTCTAGTCACAAGTCTAGTCACAAGTCTAGTCACAAGTCTAGTCACAAGTCTAGTCACAAGTCTAGTCACAAGTCTAGTCACAAGTCTAGTCACAAGTCTAGTCACAAGTCTAGTCACAAGTCCAGTCACAAGTCCAGTCACAACACAATCACAACACAATCACAACACAATCACAAGTCCATTCAAAATAGGACAATCTTTGGACTTTGCCCAATTCCGCATCATTTTTCTAGAATGTCTTACAAATTGTTAACTATCTCCTTCAATATGTATTAGGGATACAAATTCTCACCTTTCCCACCATATGCGTGCTGTATCCTTGTTGTTTCATCAACTGCGGTAGAATGGTTTCGTTTAGTGCAAGACCATAAGGCTCAGCGCCCAAAATAACACTATGCCACATTCCTGCAGATTAAGGGTTTTAAACAAATCAAGAAAATCATCATTAACCAGTTCGCGCCGGATGACTGTATAAACGCAAATATTTCCCCAGATTCAAAACGGATGACGCATAAACACGCCAAGTTCAAGTTCGGAAATGTATGTCAGCAGCGGGCAAGGCCGGAAATGCGTGGGTGTGCTTCCCGGCACTATCAGCCTGAACACGCTTCGGATCGAGTTTCGTTAAAAATAATCCCGCCCGTGGGCTCGGCGATGTTAAAATAATCCCGGCGCGAACTGGTTAACCCAAAGTCCCGACTAGTACAGCCTCTTCGAGGTACTGGACCAAATCCGCCAAAATCCGCGTGAAATTTGGAATAACGGTGCATCTGCAAGTGTTACCTGTGTGTATTGGATATTTGCCGGTCATTAGAGCACTTCTAGTTGGTGTACAGATGGGCTGGACATAATAATTAGTTAGCATAACTCCGCTGTAGGCCAACTCGTCGAGGTTTGGGGTCGGAATTTGATAGGAGCCATGGAAGCTGACATCATTCCAACCCTATAGCACAGAAAGAAAGAAAAAATTATTCACTAAATGGCTAAAACGTACGTCAACTCACCCCCCACCCAATGCTAGAGGAACAAAACTATAGCACTTACCAAATCATCTGCAAGGATGAAAATAATGTGAGGCTGTGTCTTGGAGTCCTGCCCTGTACTCTTAACTAAGACTGGCATAACTGTTTGAATGATGCCACATGCCAAGAGAATTAGCAGAAACGCTGGCCGTGGAAGCATCTTTATAACTAGCATCCGTCAGGTAGAGACTGCGCAACAAATGGATACAAACAAAAGGTGAGCAATTATTGAGAACATTCTAAACCAGGACTTTGTATCGTGGCCGTGGATGCTTTTGAAAAAGTAAAAACCCCAATTTGTTGGCTCTGAACTTGGCCCGCTTGTAGGCCGTGTCGGAATCTCCTCCCAGGCTAGGTCAATCTCTGGAATGGCCTCCCTGGAGTTATTGCAGAATAAACTGCCACTCCACAATAACCCCCCTAAAATGTCAGGCTATAGACGATGTGCCTCTGTTTACACCTGTATTTAAATGTACCCGTCAATATGCGCACGCATCATGTTTTACATAAATTTGGTTAACCAGTTCGCACCGGATGACGTATATAAACGCAAAAATTTCCCCAGATTCAAAACGGATGACGCATAAACACGCCAAGTTCAAGTTCGGAAATGTATGTCAGCAGCGGGCAAGGCCGAAAATGCGTGGGTGTGCTTCCCGTCACTATCAGCCTGAACACGCTTCGGATTGAGTTTCGTTAAAAATAATCCCGCCCGTGGGCTCGGCGATGTTAAAATAATCCCGGCGCGAACTGGTTAAGAGATGACATCAGAGGTCACATAATTCAAAGGCGATCTGACCTGCGACGTCACTCTTTAAGCAAATTTTATGTAAAACATGATGGGTGCGCATCACTGCCGGGCACATTTGAATACAGATGTAAACACGTGACGTCAGAGGGCACATCGTCTATACACAGTAAGAACTAGGGTGGTGAAAACATGTGGCCAAGGTGGAAGGGTAGATAATGGCCCAAAAGTTCCAATCAAGCAACTATACCCCCCGGCTACGATGCGGTGGGCAATCAAGCTTGACCGCATAGTGAGAATGACAGAACACAAAACAAATGGAGGCTGGCCAAAAAAAGTCCAGAGTAACTACCCCGTTGGCAGCTAGGCGCCTACAGGGCTACACTGTAGTGGTCAATCAAGCGTGACCGCGTAGAGAGAAGGACAACACAAACAATTCCAAGTCCCAAGTAACTGAAGTTTTAGCGCGGAGTTAAAATTCTGGCGGCGCCTGCCCACTTTTCACTTGCCGCCCAAAATACGCTCCGTGACCGGGCAGTCGCCGCACCGACTTAGGTAAAAAATCGAAGCCGCTAGATTAAAGGCTGCCCAGCAGTCGCCGCCCGGTCGCCGTTGGGAGATCTGAGTCAGACACCGGGCGGCGAGTTCAAAATCAGTCGCCAAAATGTTTACAGGGCGCTAAGACTTCAGCGGGCACCCAGCGATGCCCTCAAAACCAGCAGTACTAGGGCTGCCGCCGCTCGGTGCCCGGTCGAAAGTGGCAAAAAACGTGTCTACACCAAATTTTAAACGACCTAAACTCGGAGTAATCGGGTCAGTTCACGGGTCAGTTTAAGGGTCAGTTCACGGGTCAGTTTAAGGGTCAGTTCACGGGTCAGTTCATGGCTCAATTCACGGGTCAGTTCACAAGCATCAACATGATCAAGAATAACCACAAAGGAATGCTTTTGTCAAAGTTCATTTATATTTTGAGCTTGTGTTGTGGTTTGTGAGGACTTGTGGTTTGTGAGGACTTGTGGTTTGTGAGGACTTGTGGTTTGTGAGGACTTGTGGTTTGTGAGGACTTGTGGTTTGTTAGGACTTGTGGTTTGTGAGGACTTGTGGTTTGTGAGGACTTGTGGTTTGTGAGGACTTGTGGTTTGTGAGGACTTGTGGTTTGTGAGGACTTGTGGTTTGTGAGGACTTGTGGTTTGTGAGGACTTGTGGTTTGTGAGGACTTGTGGTTTGTGAGGACTTGTGGTTTGTGAGGACTTGTGGTTTGTGACGACTTGTGGTTTGTGACGACTTGTGGTTTGTGACGACTTGTGGTTTGTGACGACTTGTGGTTTGTGACGACTTGTGGTTTGTGACGACTTGTGGTTTGTGACGACTTGTGGTTTGTGATGACTTGTGGTTTGTGACAACTCATTTGTGATGACTTGTGACTGACTCGATTACAACTCTGTTTAAACTTCTTTCCTCCATGATCTAATTAGGCCTTAAAATAGCGACCCTGCCCTAAAATTAACCCACAATTAACGTTATACTTCACAAGCCAGGAGGAGGCGTTGCCAATTTATCAAACCAGATATATATATACCGGTACGGTCCATATAAAAGTGGATCCCACGTGCATGAGCCGTTTTCTAAACCCCAGCTTATAATTAGGATCCATTCTAGTTCCATCACGATTGCCAAACGAACTGAATGAACAAAGCCAATTCGGAGACGAAGCTGGGGCTTGGAAAACGGCGATAAACACCATACATTTACCAATACCAAGCACAGTCACAAAATGGCAGCTTTGTCTTGTGTGGATGCGCTCTCATCAGCTGGTCAAACAACGCTTTGTAGCTATCCTGAACTCTCAGTAAGTCATTCTATTGTGATCATCTTGCAGTTAAGATACTTGACATTTACTAGGACAGTAAGTGACGTATGGTAAGGTGGGAGGATGGTCAGGTGGTTGCTCTTCAAGTTTGCTTATCCTTCTTATTCCTCCATGAAGTTATCATAGTTATGTTTCGACTTCGGGAAGTTCGGGTTACTCACAAGTTTTCTTGCCTGGCTGGGGATATTGTGACAGAACAGTAGATTTATGGATTCACTATATATCAGTTAAAAAGGAAAACCCACATCCAATCGATGGTCACAAATTTCTCACCCACCTGTCATTAGCTGTTTCGCGGTTACCCCCATCTGCACGATAGTGCTATAGCGCCGCGCAGGGTCAAAAACGGGGTGACGTCGTGTATGCTGTTTTGCAAACTGTGGTTTCGGTTGGGCTTCACCATATTTCTAAATGCATAAACGAACCTGAATGAAGACAAAGCTGGGGCTTGGAAAACGGCCTGATGACCCCTAGAGGGCGCTATAGAACTATCGTGCAGATCCAAGATGGGGGGGGGGGGGGGGGGGGGGGGGTTGTCCGGGTAAGAAATTGGTCTGAAAAAAAAGTGAAAATACATTTTATTGTGCCCATTAGTCAGATATAAAGGATTTCCCTTTCTATCTATATAATGATTCCATAAATCTAATGTTCTGTCGAAATATCAAAATGGTTACAGAGTTTTCCCGCTCACAAGTGGAAACATCCCGCTAGTATGGCACAATCATGCATGGCGCAATTTGACCCTGTGACGTGTAAGCCTAGGTTTAGCCCAGCTCACAGAACCTTACAATGCACTTTTCAGTTGATATCCCGGCCCCGTGTACCTGGAGATGGCCGGGACTTTGCTGCCTTGTCATGCTTGTGGCCGGGGAGTTGACCCTTTTTTTCACCCGGGTGTACCGGGCATATGCCGGGACTTGTTGAGGGAGTTCACGCATGACAAAAAGCCGGGATTTTGGGACGGAAGTTGGGCCGGGATTTGGCTGGGTTTAGCTAAAGAGATGGCCGTGACTTGCCGTGGCCCTTCATCCACTGGAAACAGGGGCCGGGGCAAGTAGGTCGGGGTTAATACGTGCAAAGTCAATTACTGAGCGGTATCCAGCATACATAGCAACCACACAAGCCTACCTTATTTCATTTGTTATCGATGTTTCCGTCATTATTTGTTATAAACGATACTTACTATTGTCGTGCTGAGAATCCTGAGACACCACGCCGTGATTCTATTCGGCCTCTAAAATCGATATGTCAGAAGATGGTCTAAAAAATTCCTAAAAACGCAAATTCCTAAAAACAAGACATCCGCAAGCTTCATTCATCTTGGGGCAAAGAATTGTCTTTTTTTACCCTTTAAATTTGACATATAAATGACTTCAAATTTGGGGGTTGCATTCCGAAAATAGAAAAGATCGCGCATACACTTGCAGCGCGCGCATACTGCGCGCAGTAAATACTATAGGTTTGAAAAATAAATGTTTAAAATCAAAAGAGGATGATGTAAATAGGATGATTAACGCCGACTGAAAGTGAAGTCAGTGCCAGTGGCAGTGGTGTGACTCGTACTCGTGCAAGCGGCAGCCCCATAGTCCTGGGGTGAGCTGCCCATAGGCTCCCGTACCAGTTGGTATGCATGCAGCTAGCTCACGTCGCGTCATCGACATCATATCGGCGACTTGTCTATATTAAAGTGTACCGTATACGCAAAAGTCGCATCACAACTCAAAAAACACGCACAGAAAACACAAATTTTTCTTCATTAAATTCCCTTTTATTTAATCAAACCAACATAATATCATCATTCAAATGAGCTTAGTCTACGGAAAAATCATGAAAAAATGAATTCTAAGTATATATTTTTCGAGATACACATGTATTAGCACAAAAAAAGATCAAAATTTGTGTGTGGTCGGAATAGGAAGCCCTATTAAACAGGGTCCAATTGGCATCGCTATTTCAAGCTTGCTGCCCTTTGCCCGGCTAGCGGGGGTCGGGACTTGGCCGGATTTCGGCGCTCATTGCTCGGCAAGCGGGGGTCGGGACTTGGCCGGGGTTTGGCACACAAATATTGCCGCGCTTGTCCGGGACTTGGCCGGGACATGGCCGGGGGGTTTAACATTTCAAAAATGCACCTCGTGTGTAAGTTCCGGGCATCACTGGGTACCCAGGGGCCGGGATATCAATTGACAAGTGCATTACACTTGAGTTGTGAAAACTTCTGGGATTGAAGCATCGTACTCGGCCCTAGGTCATCAGCTCGGCCCTAGTAGTACTACAGTGACTACTACTAGTACATGTACTACATTGTGTACAAAGGTACTTTTGTAGGATACACCATTGGTAATTGCTTGAATTATCATCAATGGGTAGATTTGAGGGTTTGTATTTTATAGTAAATATCGTTTAACTGACCTGTCCGAAGTTTTACAATCATGAATGCCAAGAAAAGTACGAAAAACAGCGTTTGTTTACAACCGGCGTCGAGCAGTTATTCTTATGTCAAGCCTCAAATTAAATTTTTTTCTTCACTTACCTATCACTTACCCACCTGTGTTTTTCCACCCACTTTCAAGAATGACTTACCCAAAACCGGCTTATCAAATAAAGCATGATTTATCTTCTGCAAAAGTAATATTTGAGATCTTGCCACAGAATTGCCATTGGAATCACAGATTATATAAGTTTACCCTATTGGTAAAAACCTCTAAAGTTTTTTTAGTTTTTTTTTAAACACACACAGGACAATCAGATTTGGAAAGATAATTTTCCAGTTGTAATTAGAAAATGGTTTGATGTACAACTACAATAACATTTGTTCACTTTCGTCCGCAGGATGGCAGATGAACCAAGGAAATTGCATGATCAACACTATCTCGTCTGAAATTTGTTGTTGCTTTGCAGGTTTTAAACAGTTAGGTTTTTTTAATTTGAAAAAAATGTACACTCTACATGTACACCGCAATAAAGAAATTGAAAAACTGAAAACACAATTATGTTTAACCAATCCTTTGGTAAAATTCTGTCAAATGGCTCAAGCATTTTGTTGAAACTGCAAGTACTTTTTGCCTCATTTTGCTTTCACAGGTTTCACATTTTAAATGAGCGGGGATTTCTTTAGAGTAACCAACAAAACACACACATAAAAAAATTTAAAAAAATTAAAAAAATAAGAAAACAATTGTTAAATCACCCCCCCCCCCCCCCCCCCCATCCCCTCCAAAAAATGTAAAACAAATTTTAAGACTTTTCAAATTAAACTCCCCAAAAAAACCAATCAAAATAAAACAGCATGAACGAAAACCATTTTTCCTCTCTGATTTGCATGTGGAAACTCCAGTAACGTTATATTTTACTGATACTGCAGTGTCACTAGTGCAGTGTGCATGTGATTCACCAATTCATCATTCACGGGGACACCATCGCCACGGGCGCCACCGATCGAAAGACACGAACGTTCATCGATAAAAAAAAAATCACTTTACCCTGCAAGAAATGGTCTTTTAAAACAAGACTGCATGCACTACCAATACTAGACAAGATTCTTCATGGGCCCCTATTGTTTTGAAGGTTGACGTATGTGAGAACAGTGCAAAAACCAGTACACAACGGTCGTGAATTTTCTGCATAATTCAGCTTGTTTACGTTGTTCAGGATTCCACATTTCCTCCTTTGTTTTCAAAAAAATTTCAGATACTGGGCAAATGACGGTTACCTGATACTAGATTGGTAATGCAAGCAATATGCAGGTGCCATTTCAGCTCATAAAAAAAAAAAATAGCGGGTGCAAAAGTAACATTTTCGGCAGTTTTGGACCGTGTAACGAACCGTGGCAGTCTTATACAATGCGCGTTGAGCATGCAGTAAAACTATACCCCCTCACGAATTAGTTAATTATTCATTCACTGTTGGACTATTTTAAAAATATGTCTTATTCGACAGCCCATAACAAATACAATGGTAGAAAATCATCAATTTAATTTAAAAATCAATTTTTCTGGGTGCAACCCCCTAAAACTAAAAGACGGATACACCAACTTGAATTGTGTGGTTGAATTGTTTTTGATTAACTAAACAAAATTATAAATTTATTATTATTATTCTACAGAATACCCTCCCAGACGGGTATGAATATCACCTGTGTTCCTTCAATTCCCTGGAAGGAGGCTTTGATGCAACCATTCGGGTCGCCTTACAAGATGAGAAGGGGGCAACGAAGTGGCTTGCTGACTACCAAGAACAAAGTTGTGTGACATTGCGGGTAAAAGCAACTAAGCCGGAAAGCGGGCGAGTCAACCTCTTTAAAGTGTACTACAGGTAAGCATGTCACAACAGCAGACAATAGTGCCTGTAATCACGCCCACGCATTACGCGCACGCATTACGCGTACGCATTACGCGTACGCATTACGCGTACGCATTACGCGTACGCATTACGCGTACGCATTACGCGTACGCATTACGCGTACGCATTACGCGTACGCATTACGCGTACGCATTACGCGTACGCATTACGCGTACGCATTACGCGTACGCGTAGGTTGGTAAACACCGCCAATCGTGGACGGGGCATTGTCCTACCGTCTTCCCTTCTTTTGTTTTCGGATGACCTCCATAGGATTTGTACACGATTCGGAATCGTGGACGTTTTGTCATTCGTGGACGTACCCAATTATTTTGTCTTACGACCGCGATTGGCGGTGAATACATACGCACCTACGCGCACGCATTACGCGTAAATGCACGCATACGCATTACACATTACCCGCACGCATTACGCGTATGCATTACGCGCACGCATTACGCGTACGCGCATTACATTACGCGCATGCATTACGCGTACACGCACGCATACGCATTACGCGCACGCATTACGCGCACGCATTACGCGCACGCATTGCGCGCACGCATTGCGCGCACGCATTGCGCGCACGCATTACGCGCACGCATTACGCGCACGCATTACGCATACGCATTACGCATACGCATTACGAGGACAATTACACGTACGCGCACGCATTAAGCGCCCGCATTACGTGTACGCGCAATTATTTGATCCCGGACCCATGGCCGTCCTACCCAAACACACCTCCGACTAATTCCAAATACTTAGCTGCTTTCAACTCCCTCGGGTGTGTTGAAAATTATATTGAAAATGGAGGATTTGCGATTGTTAGGGTTACCACAAGGCTAGAATGTCTGGTAGTTCTATTAACGGTGCCATGCTTGTACATACAACTACCATTAAATCCTTTTAGGAAATACCGTCAAAAAGTTCAAAAATTCATAACTTTTGAACCGTTTGACAATTTTTTTTGATTGTTTTTTGTTTTAGTTGTTCAGAATGTTTTTTATCTGTAACATTGAATAGAAATAAAAAGGAAACAAAGGACTTAAAATGTTTATCTAACATCCCTATCACAGGTGCCATCACAACACCTTGCCTAGATCACAGAAGGCAAATATGCGGCTGACTTCGAAGAACACAAGGTGTCCAGCACAAGTCACCATTGCGGTCAAAAAGAACCCTAGAAAACATAGCGCGTAAGTTTTTGTAATGCACTTAAATGTCAGTTGTGTATGTTTATCGTTTGAAGCAGAAAACGTTCTTAAAATATAAGGAATGGTGCTTGACAACTAACCTGACGAAGTTTTAGTCGCACCACAACAAAAGTTATATTCAATGGTTCTATTTAAAGGTAGGATACACCATTGGTAATTGCTTGAATTGTCATGAATGGGACAATTTTGGGGGTAGTATTTTATAGTAAATATTGTTTAACTGACCCGTCTGAAGTTTTACAACCATGAAAGCTGAGAAAAACAAGAAAAATTACGTTCGTTTTCAACCGGCGTCAGGCAGTGGTTCTTATGTTGTTCTTGTTTTTTTCGCAATCGCCGGATGGCGATCGTGATAAAACAAATAATGAATGTTTCACGTTTGTGCGATGGAAAGAATAATTTGTTTTATACAGCGTCTAAATAAATCCTGGCCATCTGATTGGTCACAGCGTGACCGTGCAATGGAAGTTTTATGAATAAAACTTTTGTTTGCGGTGTGGCTGTGCCGTGCGATGTAACAAATAATTCAATGCACGATCCACCAATCAGATGACAGGGATATATTCAGGTGTTGTACATGTACTATCCAAGCCACTCACAGGCTTCCTCCAACAATCTATAACTACTAAGTGTATAAATTCAATTTTTTGCATTTCACTTTCGAAATTTAAGCATCCTTGGTAACCTTCGTATCATAAACAACATGTGATCGTGGATATGGAATTCTTTCCGAAATCTAATTCCAATGATTTAAATTAAGTGATCCAAATCAAACGATCCTGTTGCTACCACACATACATAAATACAGGAATAATCTATTTTGGTACTTTGTTTTCCTTTGTTAAAATTTGAAATACAATTTGTTTTATATAGGGTCAAAGTCAAAGATCCTCACCTGCCAGTGTTTGCTACAGTAGTGAATATTCTGCACACCCACAATCACCAAATAGTCTGCGCCGATGCCTTCAAATTCCGTGATGTTTCGAAAGATGTCATTGCCAAATTTACCGAGCTCTACGCCAAGGGACATTCACCCTCGTCGGCCCTCAACACCCACAAGGTGGATTTGCAGTTAGAACATGGGAATGACTACCTCTACATATCAGCTGACCGAGCCCAGTGCCCCGATCTGCAGTTTTGTCATAGGTAAATCAAATGTTAGGTTTATGTGTCGCCTAGACAATGTTTTAGGGGCACTGAACAGTATGAACATATGAACATATATCTCCGTATGAACATATGTATGTTAACACTAACCCTCCAGGTTATTTTGGCTAGATACCCGATCAGATGCAGACGTGTGTCCTTAAGCAAGGCAATTAAACCACTATTGCTTCGTCCTTCGGATGGGACGTAAAGCCGTTGGTCCTGTGTGTGTGTATTGTGTATATATTGAACCAGGACACGCACGTAAAAAAAACCAGTTACGCTTATCGCTAAGAGAAGGGGTTCGCCCCGGTGTTTCTGGCATTTCGTTCATCCTCCTACTGGTTTCTTCAGGCTTACGAGCTACAGTGCCTTGGGCGCTTTTGAGGAATCCTCGGTTTCATTGCCGAAATGAAATAATAATAATAATAATAATAATCTGCATCATTTGTCAAAGTGACAACCCTGCTCATTGCAGCGAGATCCACCAGGTCAGAAATCTCATGGTTATTCTGCTTCAGAGTCTACGGTCACCCAACGCAGCAGAATCTTTCTCTGGCATTGTTCAATGGGGATTAGTTCTCATAGTCTTAGACTGTGGTTGTTTATACACTGGTGTTGACAGCTGAATGTATCAAAGTACACCAGACTTTTTTTTACCTGATGCACTGCACTGCGTCTGGCAGGGTTTAGTGTTAAAGTTTCAGGTTCGGTTTTTTGCCATTCATCCTTAATCCTCCAAAACTGCAAGGAGGATTGAGTTGGGTTAAAGTGTATTCTCTTGTGAATTGTTCTTTATACTTATGGCTATGTACTTCTTTATTTCCTATTCTTTTTATCCTTCAGATTGTACAGGAAAATATTTGGCAATGCCTATGGGGCAGCTTCGGCTGAGAAGACGATACAAGACCTTGAAGTCTCCATCAAGTCCTACAATGAAGAACAGGGTCTAGAGTGCTGCAAAATGGATCAAGTGAATGGCAAGTTGGTGATTGCTGTGTGCACACCTCTCATGCGAAGGATCCATACGACACACCAGTGTAGTGGTGAGCTGGTATTCGTTGATGCATCAAGTGGAATGGATAGATCAGGTGGAACGGATCGATACAACTGTAGACTGTTCATGATTCTGACACACAGTGTAGCTGGAGGTTTGCCACTCGGATGTTTAATCACAACATCCGAGTCTACAGAGGTTATTGTTGCAGCACTGAAGTTGTACATGCAGATGGTTCCAGACGATGGCTTTTATGGAAGAGGAGTACAGCTAGGCCCAGCTGTTTTCCTGACCGATGACAGAGACGGCGAATGCCAATGTCTACAAGAAGTCTTCCCAAATTCACCCACCGTCTTATGTGTCTTGCATCTACTTCAAGCGACATGGCGGTTTCTGTGGGAAGGGAAAAACAGCATAGATAAAGAAGACCGGCCCCATTTGTTGGGATTAGTGAAGGGCATGGTGTACGCCGACACAGTTGAACGTCTTGAGGAGAAGTATGACGAGATGAACAGAGACGCCATCGCCAAAAGATACACCTGCTTCAGCAGATTTACTAAACACCTGTATGATCGAAGACAGCTATGGGCGCTCTGCCTCAGATGCGACCTACCCCTTCTCGGGAATAACACGACTAACTATGTCGAGGCTGCAATGCGAATCCTGAAGGACCAATTGTTTTACCGTGTGAGAGCCTACAATCCAGTTCAGCTTTTGGATTTCCTGCTGACAACGATGGTCGGTTACTACGAAAAAAGGCTGTCGGATCTAGCCAACGGAAGAATCGATGTAACCATGTCAAAGCGATACCTTCCCAGCAGCGGTAGGATGACCGTGGAGATGGTGAAGCCTTTGAAGTTCCCTCTTTTTGAGGTGCGTAGTGAGTCCGACCCAGAGAAGAATTACGAGGTCGATATGTCATTGGCGATGTGCACTTGTAATGCTGGCCTCAATGGTGCACCTTGTAAACATCAATATGCAATAGTCAAGTTCTGTAAAGTGCAATCCTTCAACTTTCTTCCCGTCAATGACAAATTTATGCGCCGGAGGTTACTCTTAGCTACTGAACAGGAACGCGTGCCGGAGGGATGGTTTGCTCCCCTTCCTGTGGGTCATACACGGACGGCGATGCCAGGAATAACAGAAATGCAAGAAGTGGCACAAGTACCTGCCTCTGTAAACATGATGGGCTTCTCTTCCACCCAGAATGAAACCAGAGTTACATGTACTACAAGTCGTAGCGACCCAGGAAATTCTACGCAGGAGTTCAGAATAGATGACTTGGAAGCTGGTTTGCAATTTATGGCATCGAATCTCGCCAACCAAATGAGGGAAAATCCGGAGGAGCTAGTACCAGCTGTACACACCTTCCTCGCACAGGTAAAGAACTTGAAAACCAACTCTGAAACAGTCTCAGCCTTAATGTCATTTGGAAAGTCATCGGCAGCGGGGCAACATTCAAAGAAAAGGAGTCCAGATTGGAGTGCAACTCGCCACCATTGCCCGAAGAAGCGTTCATCTTTGGAAGAGATGTCATACTGGTAGAAAACTTAAATCTGACAGTAGTGCCCTATGGTAGCGCATTTTTATGTTCATGATGACAAGTTGGTTTGCCAGTTGGAGTTTGGATGTCGTGTTCGGCGGAAGAAACTGATGTGAGGGGAATGCAGTGCAGTTGTCCACAAAAAGTTGAACCTCGCGTTGCTGTCTGGTGGACTTCTTTCCGAGGCTGTGAATTAACCCACTCGCAAAAGAGCACCAACACCATCCATGCCTTAAAATTTGAGTGATACATGTAGATGGTCAACAGGTAACTGACATTCTTGAAGCATCTGCGATTCTGGAACTTGCCGATGACCTGCAACTTCAATGTCTCCGATTCATCCTTGTTGGAGCACAGCAGAACAGTGATCCCGTTATTGCTCTGCTTCCCGCCATGGCACTATTTCCTCCTTATAGTCCATGGTTTTGTTTCGACAGCGTTTCAAAGCTACGTAAAATGTGGGGAAGTGTGTCTCGGAGCCAGTCGGTGACAGTCACTTGATATATGCCAATACTCTCGCGAAAACCTGCTTAAACATCAGGCTATGGTGATCCTTGAAGCAGAAGAGCCACCTGGAAGTTGCAAAGGTCTCATGCCCCATCATCTTGGCGAGCTGTTCGGCTTCTTCCCAGAGGGGACCGTTGACTGGTAGTAAGGCCTCCTCCTCATCTTCACAAGTAGCCATACAGAACTGCTTTCTTGAGGGCTGGAACAACTTGTCAGCTCGGATCTTGAGGATCATGGACAGAGCTGAACATAATTGCGTACTGGTGCCCGGCATCTGCCTTCTTGCGACCTGAATCTACAGCTCAGATGATCTTTATCTTGGTCTCAACAGAGAGACCTTTGCGCATGATCTTGGTACCAGTGGAAGCCATTCAAAATTCCTGATGTTTTCTAAAATGATGAACACAATTATTACTATTTAATTAATACCTAGGAGAGTTGACGGCTTCTGATTGGTCGAGACACGATCACATGGAGGGCATTATTTTGTAGTAATTACCCGGCTTTCAAGAAGAAGCGAATACATTTTTCCTGAACCAGCATTAATCAAGAGCATCATGTAAGCCAATGATTGGCCGAATGCAACAGTCCAACGGTAACTTGTAACAAGGACGCGTCAAATCTTGATACTGCGCTATAAATGTACGCGTAGAACGTTTGTATCTATACGCGTGTCATTTTTCAAAATGCGCGTGTCGTCTGTTAACGCTAGCGTGTTGGTATTCTGGTCTCAAAGTATAGTTAATAATAACACATTGAAGAGACAGGGTACCATGCATAAGCTAAAATATGGCCCCTGAACATGAAAACAAAACACTGGAAATATCGCCGAAAGAAAAGTCACGAAATTTGGAGCATTTTCACAATTTTTCTTGTTAAAAAGGTATTTATTAAAGGGAATAACAGTACGAGAACCTGGTCATTACTGTGTGATAATGACCGGGTTGGGGGATGATCGCTGGTAATGGATCACGCAGTAATGACTGGGTCCTCGCACTGTTATTTCCTAATTAAATACTTTGTACCTTTTTTTATTAATGCAAAACTGACAAAGTTTGACAATATACATTAACCTATATCCCACTACAGGGTTTTCACCGCATCCTGAAAAAGCTGGAAAATTGCTTTTTCCAGTCAGGGAATTTGATCGGCCCAAAGGAGAAAGTGGTCAGTTTGTTATATTTTGTCTCATGTCCAAACAAGCGTATCCACTGGATGATTAGCTATGGTGGCTTTTTAGTGTGGAAATCCCTCATCTCTCTTAAGCCAGGTATGCATGTTCACTGCAACAAAGACGTGTCAAACTGGATATAGAAAAATATTGAGAAATAATCGGGGAATTTTGTTTTCATGAAATGGTTTCCACCATTCCCAGGTGGTGATGTAAATGCACAGAACGACAAAATAACTTGACAAAACACCACATGTATTGGTTTTTTCCTTTAACTATCAATCTGCAGCAATACATTTAAAAAAAAGTAAGTACGGTAAATAATTTGCATGCAGTCAAAGAACTTTGAAAAATCTTCAAATTCTTTCTTAAACTAGGTAAACTCTTCAATCACAAAGAAGTTAGAAATGTTTTAAAAGTACATGTAATTAAAACATTAACATCCCTTATATAAAGGTTCGCAATGCATCAAATATGGTCGTAACTTGTTTGACATTGGCCTATATAGGTTTAGTTTAAACATTTGTTAAAGCAACAAAATATAAATTTTAGGCTTGAAGAAAGTTGGGCAACTTTGCAATATTTTCTTTTAGCATAGCTGCAATCGCTTGTCAATGTCATGAACTGGTATATGTTTGGGAACTAATGGTTACATCTTTTATGTTGAGGTAATTACCATAATTATTCAACATGGGAAATTCATAAATGTTCTGTCACAAGAAATTGAGTTGATTTTTTAAAACTAAATTGGAGATTTTCAAAAAAAAGGAAAATGCCTCAAATTAAAGGGAATGTACATCATTTGCTTTTGCTGAAATGGATGGATTTGGGGGTTAGTATGTTATAGCGAAAATTGTTACACTAACTTATTTGAAGTTTTGGGTTTGTAGATGCTGGAATTTGTTTTAAAAAAAACTAAACATGTTCTTAAGATAAAACGAAGCAATTTGTAGACGTTGGGGAATTATTCAGGGAATCAGTTGTATTCTTCACAGATGTGTAGTCAATTGCTAAATATAAAAAATTAGGAGCAGTATTTTAAAAGAGTCATTGTGTTCCCCGTCTAACGCCGGTTGAAAACAAACGCCGTTTTTCTTGCTTTTTTTTCTCGGCATCCATAATTGTAAAAATTCGGAAAGGGCAGTTAAACAATGTTTACTATAAAATACAACCCCCCAAATCTACCCATTCCTGATAATTCAAGCAATTACCAATGGTGTATTACACATATCAAAGATATCATATGAATTATTATGAAAATAGAGAAATATAATCCCCTTTTACAGCAATTACCAATGGTGTATCCTACCTTTAAGTTTTAAAATGTACTTTTAAAAAAATCATGTACTTTAAAATCTTGGACATACAGCCTAAAAAAAACAACCAATTGTGTTAAGTACATGTATTAGTTGGTAATAAAAGGCTTTCGAGTCGCAGTGTTTTATTATCCTTTTGTCAGCTTTTTTTAATTTGGTTATTTTTGTTTAGTTAAATCTGGGTTTTTTTGTGGATTGCTTGTTGTATGTTCACAATATGGCCGAATAAATAATAATAAATTCATTTGATTGTTGAAATTTATTTCAGAATACATTGATTTTGTCACGCTTGGTATTGAAAATGTACACATCTTGAAAATACTGCGTCCAGTCCTCAACTTTGGCGATTGTAACACGCGACCGGAACCAGTCTTACATTGCTATTATATACACATGTACAATGCATGCACTTTTCACCACTGCGAAGCTTAGTCGTGCGTGCCAGAACAGCACTTGATGTACATGTGCCATGTATGATTAGCTCTACGAGGAAAATCTCCAATCGCTGAATTTCAATTTTTTTTTGCATGTCGTGTGGTTGTTTTTGTATGATCTGATAAGAAAATTCATTACTCACTTCGTCCATTTTTTTAGGACCTTCAAGAACTCAATTAAATAAAAACCTGTTAAGGCCTTAAATCTAGATATTTCACGTTCGGACTTTTCAAAGACCCGCAGACACCCTGGAAGATGAATAGAAACATGTTGAGGTTTGAGTAGCTTCTACTGGTTTCAATACTAATTTACATGCAAATTCCTAGTATTTATGCTACGTATGGAGCATTCGATGGCTTCGTTCACAGGCACCTGTTCAACGGTTACATAAGCAGACTTTGGGAAGATCCTCAAACGACGGCACGCAGTGTTCATGCGAAACTGTTTCGAACACATATATGAGCGTAAAGTCACACGGAGTGATTTCCCAGTACGGCCAGTCAAAGTCAAAATTTGAAGGGGTGGTCGATTTTGAGATTATTTTAAAGACTAAATCCCCAACCATCAATTCCCAATTTTTCAGGACGATCAGATAAAAACAATTAGTTTTTGAGACAATTTTGACTATGCCTTTCACACAATTTCTCGCAAGAAATGCCCGTTTTCTCATAATCTCTGTATTAAGACTCGAGACTAAAAAAGAAAAAAAAGAAAATATTGAGTATCAAACCTCCAAGTGTTATATACCATTGGAAAGTTCTGTTTCCACAGAATTTAGAAATCCCCATATCTCAATTTTTGATTTTCCTGACTTTACGCTCATTTTGTGATGACAGGGCACATATATAAATTAATCATGCGTAATTTGAAGTATGCGCATGCGTTGCCAAATGACAATGGTCAAAACGGCACTTTCTACTGTTTGTGCTGCGGTCCAGTGGTTACAGCGTTCAACTCATGTACGACAGTATGCAGGTCCGAACTCAGATAAGAAACGTGGTGCTTGTGTTCTTGGGCAAGACACTTTACTACAATTGCCTCTCCTCACCCAGGAGTATAAATGGGTACCTGTGAAGGTAGAGACTAAATTGCACTGATCTTGAGCTGCTGCAGAAATGTTCTCGTTACTGATGAACAGGGATAAGAATTGCAAAGTGCTTTCACCCTAGATTATTAAAAGCGCTATATAAGCACCAAATACTTTAAGTTTATACATTTGTAACTTCTAAATCTAATACTGAAACATTTATAGATAAATAAATAAAACTGATTGTTTTCAGAGTTGTTCTTAGTTGCACATAACTACATGTATTGTTTGATGGCTTGTATCTCTTGTATGACTCCTTCTACCACATCTGATGTCGTTGCGCTACCTCCAAGATCAGCCGTATGCACCTGTTTCAATAATAACATTCCAATAACTCAGTTCTGAATCCAATTTGAATATGAATTTTTACACACCCTAGAGGGTTAGGGTTAACCAGTTCCCGCTGGGATTATTTGGACATTGTTCATGCACAGGTGCAGGATGTTTTTATCACAAACCTCGATCCGAGATGGGTTCAGGCCAGCATCTGTGGGTAGCACACCCTTATATTTACGGCCTTGCTCATGACGTGTTTATCTGTTTCGAATTCCGGAAAAAATTTGCATGTATACACGGCAGCCGACGTGAACGAAGTGGGATGTGAACCAGGGGCTGTCAAAATCACTGCCTAAGTGCTCTATAAACTACCGATTGCTCTACCCAGGTTCAATTCCAGCTCTGGTCTGCATCGGGTATGCATTGGGTTTTCTGGACCCTACCTGATTCTGTGGGTTCCCCCAGAATATTCTTCTCTAGAGGGTTTTCTTCCCACCTCTTATACTGTACCTTCTCGTTATCTTCTCTCTGCAGGTTTATTCAGGCTTGCGAGCCTTGGTTTCATTTCCAAAAATAAGGGAATAAACATGTGTTGGCTCTTTGGCCTGGACAAGTCATTCACAATGTCCACGCCCATGAGCCAGTTTTAAACGTACGTTTAATACATGTAGCGGTCAATCACATATTTTTCCCTGTTCATAAATACCTTTTGGTAAAAAACATCAAAAAGGTCACAAATATAATTTTCCAACGATTTTCTTAAACAATTGTACTTCATAATTTTGTTAGACACGTTTATTATTATTATTATTAAATCTTTATGGTAATAAAACCAAGGATCCCTCAAAAGCGCTCTAGGCACTGTAGCTCGCAAGCCTGAAGAAACCTGTAGAGAGAAGACAATAAGAAGAAGATAGTTGTAGAGGAGGAATCAGGCAAGGACTGAAAACCCAGTCCACATATTGGCTTAGGCGGAGTTCAAACCTGGGTCAAAGAGCATGAAGGCGAGAAACCGCTACGCCAACCTGACTTCCTAAATATTATGGTATGATCTTGCTGGCGTGATCAGTCCAACACGTAAACAACTTTATGGACATTGGCGCGCGCAGAACGCAAGATGCCAGTACATATCGTTCAAACTTGGCTATAAAACATGCACTCGTTTGTGGTATTGCGCAATGCATATGCCTTGTGAGGTTTCAACCAATAAAAGGCTAAAGCGACCAGATGTCACAGGCGTCCAAATTTCATGTGACACTGAAAAAGTGTTTCAAACTGGCCCCGGGGTTTTATCGTCCATTTCCAACCAGCCACGTGACGGGTTCTCGACCATCAGGAATGAACAATCTGTATTCATAAATACCTGGGACAGTTTAGGCATTCCTATTGGTCGAGAGCCCGTCACGTGGCCAGTATTAAACGGACGATAAAGATATGGCTGGAAGTGTTTAAAACCAGCTGGCAACAAAGCGATGTTGCATTATACCCGTCCCCAGGGCTCACTTTATTTCCACCCTGGAACGAAGTTGCCAATGGCAGTAATAGTCTGGTTCATAGTAAATACGCTTTATTGCATGTATTGTGTAGAGCGACAGAGGCGGAAACATGTCATTTGACACACACAGAATGGCGAAACACCAAAATTTACTTGCGGTGATTTTCTGGGCTTTTTTGGCTGAATTTTACAAAAAAGGTATTTATGAATGGGAATAAATGTGTGTTCGGTCGGCATTAATCACTCTGTTTAATACCGCTTGGAGTCTGGGTGCTGATAATTACCCTCGCCTTCGGCTCGGGTAATTATCAGCACCCAGACTCCAAGCAGTATTAAACAGAGTGATTAAAACCTCTCGAACACACATTTATTCCCTTATTTTATGTGTATTTATTATACCTTGTTTTCTGTGACTGTTTTCATGACGGCAGCATTGATCAGTTCAGCATGTTTATTCAAGCCTAGATGTCTAAGCAGCAAGCAGCCAGCTAGCAACATGGCAGTGGGATTGGCAACGTTCTGTCCAGCAATCGTCTTCCCTGTGTTTCTGGTTGCCTTTGGAGAGAATTACAGAAAACAAAATTATGTTAATCCAAGGCACCAGATCTACCAATTTCCTAAGTCTCTACCAAAATCATGCTAAGCAGTTAACAATTAATATAGAACTTTACGTTGCAATTGTTGCAATTGTTACAACACAGAGCTTACTTCGGATGCCGTTCATGTACACGCAAAGTTTTTCCGGATTCAAAATGGATGACGGATAAACAAGTAACAGGTATTTGTGTGAGCTACCCACAGATGCCGGCCAAAACCTGTCTCGGATCGAGGTTCGTGAAAAATAATCCCGGCGCGAACTAATTAATGACAGCATGTGTACACCAAAATGAGGACAAGGTAAAAAAATAGGGAAAAATATGAAAAAGTTGAAAGCCTGTATTTTTATCCATTAATCGCATCCAAATCTGTCAGGTTTTGTGAGAGCATTTAAGATTATTTCAGGTCATTGGAAAAACATTGATAAACTGTCTCACCGTTTCGAAGACAGCGAATTCCTCTCCAACGTTCTGGCCCGGCACGATCCCTGGTCCCCCGACTAGACCAGCTCCAATGTTACTGATGATGTTGCCATATAGATTGGGCATCACCATGACGTCGAACTGGTTGGGGTTAGACACCAGCTGTATGTGTTGAAATTTAGAGACAAAATAGAGAGTTTTCGCATGTGAACGAATGAGGTTAGCTTAACAGATATGTCATCAGTTTCTCACTATCTAATATTCGTTTACAAGGCACGAATATCTCGCTTGCTACATGTAAGTAATAATTAGTTGTGAATAGGTATGCGTACGCGTATCCGTTCGCATGCAAAACTTTTATTTTCTGAAATGCATGGTTAATCATAATGTCAATTTAGAAAATAAAAAAAGGATGGTTTATGAACCACGAGTCTCGCCTACTTTTACATCTTGAGCACAAATGACCTATAACCTCATTATGTGACCTTTAATATCAACATCACATGCATGGGGTTCTGTTGGATTGAGCAGGCAAGCCAACATAATATATTACCATGCACCTAACAGCTTGGCATGCTGGACATTATTGGATTGAGTGGAAAATTCATATTATGTCAATGTTGGTTTTAGAGGTTAGTCCTGGGGAACCATTAGGGGAATAATTAGGTTGTCGAGACCAAGGCTTTCTAGACTGAGACCGAGATCAAGGCTTTCAGACCAAGGCTTTCAAGACTGAGACCAAGACTGAGACCAAGACGGAGACCAAGGCTTTCAAGGCCGAGGCTAAGATTAAGGATTTCCAGACCGAGACCGAGACCAACAGTTCCGAGACCGAGACCACAACTTCCGATACCGAAACCAAAAATGAATACAAATGTATGGTGTTTAACCCTAACTACCCCAAACCCATCAAACTCCAACTGCAGCTTTCGCTAGGTTTTGGTAGGTTTGGTACCAAACCGTAACAACTTGTTGTTAGACTTTGTTTGACTCAGTACCAAAGGCCCAGGGAGACCCTGTTGAATCCTGTGAGGTTCAGGACAGAAAGGCATGAGACTTGTCAAAATGTTAGAAATTTTGAGAATGCACAGGGGTCATTCCACGTCATTCCGCACACTTTTTTGCTCGACCCCCTCCGATTTTGATGAAATTTGGTGTGTGGCTAGGTACTCATGAGAAACTCTGATACGCAAAATATTAGCGAAATTCGGTCATTTGTGTAGGAACTGGAGCAGTTTGAAGTTGTAGGGGGTTTTGCGGCCAGAACCCAACAATATACCTAAAAATGGCTAAATACCCCTACAAAATGGTTCGATCTCAGCAAGTGAGGTATCATTAGAAAGAGCATAAAATTCTCTATCCATCAATATGTCACTTGACATTCTTTTATGTGTTGACCCAAATCTGGGTCATTTAAGGTGACATTGACCTTTGACCTCGATTATCTCAAAAGTATATGCTCTGGTTTTGATGAACTTTTTGTAGTCGTGAGATAGTTAACTGTACATGGCGCACACGAAAAATCAGCTTGGGCAATTACCAACTTCAGGAGAAAAATTACTTTAACTACCAACAAATGTGTAATATCACTCCTATGAATGCGAATACAGTAACAATTATTAACTATTATGCATGTATTTTTGAATTCGATCTCGATATTTTCAAAGCCTGCTTCTGAAGTAGGTAGACTCCATTATGGCGTAAAAAGGCGGTATTCAGAATCTTATAGTAACTCGGCTTACAGTAGCCACGGCGGTTGAAGGAAACATGTAATAAGATTTGTTGTTGCTTAAATCAATGAAGTATAATGTTGACAACAACATTATGGGTGTGGTTGTGTTTATTTATAGTTCGTGGGAGGGTCTCCATGGTCGCCAAACCTCGGCGATTGTTTTGAGCCTGCTCAAAACAATCGCGGAGGGTCGGCGACCTGGTCCAAAACGCAGTGAGAGCGTAGTGGGATCTCAAAGAACGTACTACGGACGTAGTGAAGTCTACCTGAGCGTGTCATGGTCGTAGCAAGAGCGAGTTGGTATTGCCGTCTGCCCAATCTGCTAATGATACCCCTGTCAGACCGGTGTGCAATCCCACAGCGACCTTACTGCGATGCAGTTTTCATCAAAAACGCAGTGGGGTTGCCGAAAACTGGCAAAAAATCCTGAAATCTATGAGGTAGGTAGCTCACAGTACGCTCTTGACTCGCTCACTGCGCTCTCACTGCGCTCTCACTACACTCTCACTGCGACCTATGCTTTCCCAGTTTGATCATCGCCGCGCTCCCACTACGCTCTACGCGATCTCGCTGCGACCAAGGCGACCTCGCTACGACCTTGCTACGACCTTGCTACGACCTTACTACGCTCTCACTACGTCCCCACTACGTTCTGTGCGTTTGTACCGCGTTTGCGCGGCGACTATAAATACAGCGAGCTCGATGTTGCTGGATATTTGCTATCTGTTGTACAATTATTATGTTCTGCCTCTCTACAGCCATGGTGAAGAGGAGATGCACATTAGTATGTTGTGTGGAGGATATAGGCTGCATTTATACCATTTATGGCTATTACGCATGTCAAAGTCAGAACGTACTATACACGCAGTATAATCGCAGTATAATCGCACTGTGAACGTACAGGAAGCTCCGTAACATCGCCATGGACGCAATAGGGGCGCCACAGTCGTACCGGCAGCCCCGTGTGGACGCAGTATGAGCGTAAAGAAACCCTATACGACGTAGTAGAAACGCAATAGGAGCGCGGTAAGAGCGTAGTGAGAGCATGACAAGCGTACAGTGGTCGTACTTCAGACGTACTTCAGTCGCAGATTGGGCAGACGGCGATACCAACTCGCTCTTGCTACTATCATGACACGCTCAGGTAGACTTCACGACGTCCCAAGTACGTTCTTTGAGATCCCACTACGCTCTCACTGCGCTCCCCCTGCGTTTTGGACCAGGTCGCCGACCCTCTGCGATTGTTTTGAGCAGGCTCAAAACAATCGCCGAGGTTTGGCGACCATGGAGACACTCCCACGACCTAGGTAGACTCCACTGCGTTCCCACTACGCTCTTGGCAATCCTACTGCGCTTCTACTGCGTTTTGCAACTTTGTTTAGTTGCCGTGGGAGCGCAACGGCAGCGTAGCTCCGGTGTGACTACGGTTGTAGAGAGGCAGAACATAATAATTGTACAACAGATAGCAAATATTCAGCAACATCGAGCTCGCTGTATTTATAGTCGCAGCGCGAACGCAGTACAAACACACAGAACGTGGTGGGGACGTAGTGAGTGCGTAGTAAGGTCGTAGCGAGGTCGTAACGAGGTCGTCTTGGTCGCAGCGTGATCGCGTAGAGCGTAGTGGGGGCGCAGTGAGAGCGCGGCGATGATCAAACTGGGAACGCATAGGTCGCAGTGAGAGTGTAGTGAGAGCGCAGTGAACGAGTCAAGAGCGTACTGTGAGCTACCTACCTCATAGATTTCAGGGTTTTTTTGCCAGTTTTCGGCGACTCTACTGCGTTTTTGATGAAAACTGCATCGCAGTAAGGTTGCCGTGAGATCGCACTCCGGTGTGACAGGGGTATTACATGGTTTTTCATTCTGAATCGGGGTAAAAACAGTGTTCGGTCATTGCCGACTAGTTGTGTAGCTGCTAGGTGTAGCAAAACTACTAAGGATGGAGTAAGCCTTCATTTGTTTCCGGTTGATCCTAAATATCGGAGGATTTGGACAGCCAAAGTAAAGCTTACCAGAGCGAAGTGGTCCAGGCGGGCATAGTGATTTTCGGCCCTCTGCAGCGAACATTTTGAGCGGTCGTGCTTCGACCTAGAGTGCCTAGAGGGACCCCATCTTTATCCTCGATCGAGTCCGTGTCTGAATAAGAAATACTGTTATTCGAATCGGTCGAATCAGTACTGTTTTCGTCGGATTCACCAAAAACCGAGGAAGAACTTTCACAATCGTCCATGTGAAATTCGATTACCGTGCACAAAGCGTACGCGATTCGTACACTGTGGGTGCATCAACACACAACAATGTGCGTACGTGGCCACGCGAACCCGTCTTGTACCTAGACGTCGCGTACCGACTATCGAGAATTTGTCCGGGTCCTGCCTCGGTTTACGTCACTCATTTTTAGTGGCCGCGAAATTTAAAAAAAGGGGGGGGGGGGGTCAATTTTTGGACGGAAAATTACCACACTAAACGTACACTAAAACCAGTTTTGCTTTTTATTCACATTTAATACACATAAATCTATGAATTTAAAACAAAAATTGCGTAATGAAAATGTTAGGCTGCATGTTTCCTTTAAGCAATGAAAATTCCGAGATCGAGATACATGTACATGCATAATAGTTGATAATTGTGACTGTATCCGGATTCATAGGAGTGATACTACACATTTGTTGGTCGTTAAAGTCATGTTTCTCCTGAAGTTGGTAATTGCCCAAGCTGATTTTTCGTGTGCGCCATGTACGGTTAACTATCTCACGACTACAACAAGTTCATCAAAACCAGAGCATATACTTTTGAGATAATCGAGGTCAAAGGTCAAGGTCACCTTAAATGACCCATATTTGGGTCAACACATAAAATAATGTCAAGTGACATATTGGTGGATAGCGAATTTTGTGCTCTTTCTAACGATACCTCACTTGCTGATATCGAACCATTCTGTAGGGGTATTTGGCAATTTTTAGGTAGATTGGTGGGTTCTGGTTGCAAAACCCCCTAAAACTTCAAACTGCTCCAGTTCCTACACAAATGACCGAATTTCGCTAATATTTTGCGTATCGGAGTTTCTCATGAGTACCTAGCCACACACCAAATTTCATCAAAATCGGAGGGGGTCGAGCAAAAAAGTGTGCGGAATGACGTGGAATGACCCACAGGCATTTATACGTGAGTGACCCACATTGTCACGGCACAGTTCCTGGTCAACTGTAAGTGTATGTACACTTACACCTTGTATGTGTGTCCCCACTAAAACACATAATACCACTGGCCAGTTATCACCGTTCCAAGTCAATAAAACTTCAACTGTTGGAGTTTGGCAGGTTTAGTACTGTTAGGTTCAGTACAGTGTACCAACAATTACTGAACATGTGTGAGCTGTTGAAGTTTGTTAGGTTTGGTATGCTTCCTAGTGCGAGAGCCTAGGGGGTTTAGGGTTAAGTCATTACCAAATCTAAATACCGTAACCAGTCTATGGTCGACATTATGGTGTGACAGGCCGACAACAAACATCGATGAAGATAGAACAGTTTTGAGGTCTTGAGACGGTCTCGAGACCATCATCACTGTAAGGTTTTAACCAGAAATCTCTAACGAATCAAAATCTCTACACAAGTTATTCAAATCCATGCAAGTCCTTGACTTTTGGCTATACATTTTTAAAAGGTAAAAAGTAGGTTTCAATCATATGTGACCTGTCATCACAAAATGAGCGTAAAGTCGCACGAAGTGATTTCCCAGTACGGCCAGTCAAAGTCAAAATTTGAAGGGGTGGTAAATTTTGAGATTATATGGGGGGTTTTTTAAGACTAAATCCCCAACAATCAATTCCCAATTTTTCAGGACGATCAGATAAAAACAACATTAGTTTTTGAGACAATTTTGACTATGCCTTTCTATGCCTTTCACACAATTTCTCGCAAGAAATGCCCGTTTTCTCATAATCTCCGTATTAAGACTCTAGACTAAAAAAAATTAATAAAAAAAAATTGAGTATCAAACCTCCAAGTGTTATATACCATTGGAAAGCTCTGTTTCCACAGAATTTAGAAATACCCATATCTCAATTTTTGATTTTGCCGACTTTACGCTCATTTTGTGATGACAGGTCATCACATATGACGTCAAAATACCACAATTACTATCCAGGTTTCCCAAGAACAGCCGCCATTCTAGTATGCATGCTGTTTGGTTTGTACATAAGTATGTCCATATTTACCTGCATACAGCAATTGTCCACTATCATGTCGTTGAATTCAATCTTTGGATAGAGCTGGGACACGCTACGACAACTCTCCAAAAACAGACCGTCGCCCAGTTTCCTGACAGAAAAAGTTGAAAATGTCATCAAGTTCTTTGCCCGAGTTCGCAAATATAAGATTCTGTAGCCGAGTGGTGAGGGCTTGTGGCCTATGATCAGAGGCTCAGGGGTTCGAATTCAGCTGCTGGCAATATATTGTATCCTTGGGCAAGCCACTTAACCACAACTTGCCTCTCTCCAATCAAGGGGTATAAATAGGTAATGGCATTAGCTGGGGAGTAACGTGCGCTGGACTAGCAACTCGTTCAGGGGAATAGAAATAGTCTATAGTCATAAAGAAATAGCCATAAAGTGACAGATTTCACTTTTTACTCTCCAAGCCAAGGCTATACATGTACTTGCTCAGTACTTTGGAAGGTAGAAATGTTAATATTTGGACTGGGTGTCAAATTTGCTTTGTATCACAAAGCTTACGAATGCTAAAGGCTTTAGGTCAATAACTTCTTTGTTTGTTTTACACGGAGAATGAATTAATTTATAATGGCAAAAAAAGAAAAAAAAATTCTCACATGATATTGGCCTTGTGAATGGCGGTCACTTTCTTGCGATCGTGTTTGGTTGCGTAGTCAAACGCATACTTGGCGATGCGCTTGGAGCGTATTGCTGTTATGATCTTGAGGCTTTCCACCACACCACTTGCACTCTGCCCAAAAAGAAAAAAAATAATAATTACTCAAAAACGAACAGGATAAGCAATAATTAAAACAGTTCTAATTAAAACACCTCCAAGACCAACTTCGCCACGTCTCAACTGCACTCCAGCTCAATGGATACTGCAAGACAAGTCTTAAGATACAAGACAAGACCCAAAATCACCGACTGTCGGGTTTCCTTATAGTCAACTCCCCACCCACCAGTCCACAGTCACCCTCCCTTACATAGGTAGTGCCCCCAACAAGATCCAACGTATCCTCAACTGAGCCAGCATCCAAGGATACCACTCATCTACCAAGAAACTCCAAGCATCTCTACAGACACAAAAGGACAAGCAAGACCCGAAGACGAAGGCTGGTGTCTATATGATCCCATGTGAATGCGGTAAGGTTCACATCGGCGAGACTCGCAGAGACCTAACTACCAAACTCAAACAGCTCATCGCCCACGGACGCAGAGGAGACGATGACAAGTCAGCCATAGTCAGGCATTCCAACTCCAAGGACCACATCCTCAACTAGGAAGGAGCACAACGTATTGCTCCAGTGGACAGATGACACTTTAGATGCATCAGAGAAACCATTGAAATCTGCAAACATGACACAGTACATGTACCTCAAGACATCAGCATCAACATCAACACTAGTAATATCTGGCGCCTCCTACTACCCAACCACACCAAGGGTCATCTCACCACAGCACCAACTGCCACGCATCACCGAGCACACTAAACAGCCCACAACATAAGGATGCATCCCAAGACTGCATTATTTTTCATAGGGTTGGGGTGGAGGAAGGGAGTTGGTGTTGGAGGAAGGGAGTTGGTGTTGGAGGAAGGGGGTTGGTGTTGGAAGAAGGGGGTTGGTGTTGGAAGAAGGGGGTTGGTGTTGGAAGAAGGGGGTTGGTGTTGAAAGAAGGGGGTTGGTGTTGGAAGAAGGGGGTTGGTGTTGGAAGAAGGGGGTTGGTGTTGAAAGAAGGGGGTTGGTGTTGGAAGAAGGGGGTTGGTGTTGGAAGAAGGAAATTGGTGTTGGAAGTAGGGGGTTGGTGTTGGAAAAAGGGGGTTGGTGTTGGAAGAAGGGGGTTGGTGTTGGAAGAAGGGGGTTGGTGTTGGAAGAAGGGAGTTGGTGTTGGAAGAAGGGAGTTGGTGTTGGAGTTATGGGGTTTGGGTGGAGGAACTTGTGAAACGTTTGACTTTGGTAAACTTCAACAAAAAAAGTTTCTTGCTGTTAAGGCCCATAAATATGCCTTGTGTAAAAAATAAAACAAAACTTAATTGGTGAGTTTCAGACCTCGTGTTCCAAGCTGGAGTACTCCCCCTCGGTGTTCTCTCTGATGATAGTGATGTCAATGCCGTCGTGTTTAGTCTTCAGGCCTGGTAGACTCTTGCAATGGACCACGTTGGCAAACAGATCTAGCCCGACTCTGTGATAAAATACCACTACACATGTTTTTACAAAGACACATTTAAAAAATACTTGTAATCATATACACCCAACTAAAAACTAGAGTCCCACCACCTAATTCTTGTTTGTTCTGTTTCAAAAACTGATGAGCACCTTTCGGTCAAATGACGACAAATTTCAGGCATGCAACTTTTTCCCGGATCAGGTAATTTCCTCCTTTTTCCCTTTACACTTATGTCATTGAAAACTGAAAAACACTGTACAAATTGAAATTTTCTCGTTTTTGTGTGTTAATTCCAAGTTGCACACCTGATAAATAGAGAAACTCATTAAGAATCCAGTGATGCTCTTTCCTTTTCTTTGCCCCAAAAGAATTTGAAAAACAAAAAAATCTTTCAAAACAGATTTTTGTTTTATGTTGGTCATTTTCTCTCCACGTTTGGTGTGCATAATTTTCACGTTCCTCAAAGTTCACCGAACAGATGAAATGTTCAAATTTAATGTTTAATAACGTGCTGGTCTACTTTCTCATTCAATTACACAAAAGTGCAACATTTTCCCTAGCTGTGGAGGACACTAACATTCTCATCAAGTTCTGTTTTACCATAACCAGGGTTCTAGCCACGGTGGGCGGCGCCGAGCGGTACCGCCCGGTACTGCAAATTTCTACTCAGCTCTTGGGTTCAAATTGGCTGTGCCGGCAAACATTTTATTTGTTAAATTCTTTATTTTTTTAATCAAATTGTGGGCACAAAAGAATGAAAGGAGATACAAAGTCACGTTAATCATGTTCATGTAGTAATTTATTTTATTAACCTAGCTAGACTTTCACAAAAACATGCAAAAATGAACTGGACCCCCAGCCGTGAGGCGCGAGAGCTCCGCTTGCTGCACTCGCAACGCTTCGCAATCTGATAATTTACCCGGCACTAAAAAGGTCCTAGCTAGAACCCTGACCATAACGACTGAGGATACCCTATTGTGTTTTCTTTTGTTCCTGTACTATAACCTAACCCCATGGACTTAGCGTACACTTTAATGCCCGAGGATATAATTTGTTTTAAAGACGAACGCCCAAGGACTGAAAGTATCTATTGTTTGCCTATTGTGCTTCTGTCCTCGGGGGGTTATGTAGTACATTTTCAAACAAACACACTACCGTAATTTCCTGCGGTAAAGCCGCACGGCGGTTAAGGCGCAGGTCCCTAAAATCACCCAAAAAAATTTCAAACGTCAACAGATAAAGCGCACTGCCGAATAAGGCGCATGCTTGAACGCACCCAAAAGAACACCAGACGCCACCCGGTGTAGGTACATCGCCACAAAGGGGTCATTTTGTTGCCTTAGAAGGATCCCACTATTCCAAGCAAGAATTTGCTGAGTACTTGAGTTTATCTGGCACGCAAACAATGTATGAAAACTTCAAACCAGTAGTCACAATATCGCACGAGGTTTGCCGATACATATCATGTATCACTAGCAATATAAACTGCATGCACATGCACATGTACATCACATGCAGCGATCGCGTGCATGGTATCCCTAATTGCGACACCCCCTAGTCTTTTTTCCAGTCGTTGTGAATGCTCCGCGCTGTGTAGTTCGGATGGTGAATTGCATGAAGCCGGAACGTAGACGAAAAAACGTTTAGAAAAAGGCCACATAGTACGGGCCAGCTTTTTATCGCTGTTGTTCGCGTCATGCAGCGCACGCTGTAGTCTTGTTTGCAAGACGATCTTAATCGCGGTATATGCAGCGCGCGTAGGCCGCCGATGCGGTAATTCGCGCGTGGTCTACGGCGTACGTTAGAGGGCGCCCCGCATCGCGAAAAACGTCTTGCAAACAAGACTACGCACGCTGCCGAGTGCTAAATCACATACATGTACGGTCGTAGGGGGATCAACACATCGCGGCATTGTTAATGGAAATACGGTCACAATGTCCGGAGAGTTGGGTTAATTGGTTGACCGCATTATTGAGTAAGATTGCGGCGTTCAAAGAATTCTTCACACAAAGACCATCACTTTGAACTCAAGCGACATCATATACGGCGCACTGAAAGATAAGGCGCGGCGATGTTTTTGTGGTCTAGAAAGTCAGATAAGCCGCGTCTTTACCGCAGGAAATTACGGTAAATGCTCTTTCATTAGAGATGTGCTTATTGCCAAAATGTGATGCGTTCTGTCAAAATCAGACTCTTCTGGGCACACAGTCAAAAATGAGTAATTGACATATTTTTAAAGAATGTAAAGGAATTAGCAGATGGAGAAATTGTCTGTTAAAGTAAGAGCTAAAAAAAGTGCTCTAGAAATCAGCAAAAATACTACATTTAGGGAAAATTGCAGTCCGACACTTTTACAGTATATTAATTAACCAGTTCGCGCCGGATGACGTATATAAACGCAAAAATTTCCCCAGATTCAAAACGGATGACGCATAAACACGCCAAGTTCAAGTTCGGAAATGTATGTCAGCAGCGAGCAAGGCCGGAAATGCGTGGGTGTGCTTCCCGGCACTATCAGCCTGAACACGCTTCGGATTGAGTTTCGTTAAAAATAATCCCGCCCGTGGGCTCGGCGATGTTAAAATAATACCGGCGCGAACTGGTTAAAGACACTTCCAGAATTACAAAATGCTAAAATCTGAAAAGCGAAACAGTTAACCCTCACTTTGTTTTGAGGTTAATCTTATTTTCGACCTCTGGTTTGGAGCATGTCACTATTGTACATGTATGCTCACCGGAGTCGAACGTTGTCTGATTTACACACAGCGAATCGATTGACATCTGTGTGAATGTTTCCTTTCAGTGCAGTCCCGTTCCTCTTGATGGCCACCATTGCGTCTTCTACTCCTTCCCCTTCGACGGATTCTCTCTCCCCGCTCAGCGTAAACTCCTCAAAATCAATCGGAGCATCAGCATGCCTAGAAACACAATCAGAGAAAAACAATCATGTAAATAAACCACATGGGAAATTTGCATTTTCATCAATTTCAAAGTGAACAAAGAAATTGGCAAGTTGGGAGTCGAACTTGTAACCTCTGGACTGGCGCTCTACCAACTGAGCTATGTTGCCCTATATGTTGGAGGAAGGGGGTTGGGGTGGAGGAAGGGGGTTGGGGTGAAGGAAGGGGGTTGGGGGTGGAGGAAGGGGGTTGGGGGTGGAGGAAGGGGGTTGGGGGTGGAGGAACGGGTTGGGGGTGGAGGAACGGGTTGGGGGCCGAGGAAGTTGTGGGAAAAAGGAGAGGTTTACGGGGGAGGGAGAAAGGGGATTGTTGGAAGTGGGGGATGGGTATGTGTCAGGTCGGCCTCCCACCATGTTGAGGTCCAGGTTCGAATTTCACAAAGCAGGCATGCATGTTTCTTTTTACTCTCTGTATGACTGGTGTTTTTTAGAGCAATACTACACATATTTACCTGAAAACCTCCTTCACGTGAGACATCAACTCTGGGCCGATCCCATCTCCAGGAATTAACGTCACAGTTTGCCATCCCCCATACCGAGCTGGTATGTGCTGCCAAAAGGAACAAACAATACTGTAACGTAAACCGTTCTCTGGGGTCGACACACACACAGGAAGGAAACTCGGACAGGTATTCTGTGGTTTCGGTGATTCTTACGCCGTTTATTCACACTTCTCTGCCGGTCAAAACACTGACATGAAGCTGCCCGTTACAACACGGCACTGGAAACCGGTTAGAACCGGTTCGGCATATGCGCTATCTAATACGGGTCGCCCAGGCGTACCGTCAGGGAGCACTAGGCGATTTCACCATGGAATCGCTCTAGTGCCCTCTATCGGCCAACCGACACAAACGTTGCAATACTCTCCATTAACTACTGACCACATACATGGACAAGCCCCACAGTATCTTTGTGAACTAATCTCCACTAAGCACAGCAGTCGTGCTCTACGGTCTGCTGGATCTCACTTGCTGGTAGAACCAAGGTCTAGAACAATTCGTTACGGAGACCGTGCTTTCGCCAAAGCTGCTCCTGCCCTATGGAATAAGCTCCCTGTCTCACTTCGCAAAACAATATCACTCAACAACTTCAAGAGGGAACTAAAAACACACTTGTTCACTTAGATTTTCATTGGGTTTTATTTAAGTTCAATTATGTTTATTTTTCATTTTCTATTGTATAATGTTTTCTTTTTGTGTAGGCGCCTTGATCGGTTTTCTGGAGAAGTGCGCATTATAAATCCATATTATTATTATTATCCGTTAACCTGAAAAGAATTCTACGGACCAATCCGTCTTTTCAGATATGGCAGCCACAATAAAGAGAAAAAATAAAGAAAATATATTTTGTATTGCCCTAAAATTTGTCTCCCTGGGCCTTTGGTACTGAGTCAAACAAAGTTCAACAACAAGTTGCTAATGTTTGGTACCAAACCTGCCAAAACCTAGCAAAACCTACAGTTGGAGTTTGATGGGCCTGGGGTAGTATAGTTACATGTAGGGTTACGGTCCAATGTAAATACTCACCCCAGAAGACTGATGGCGTCTTTTGGAACTTGTCTGAAGTCCTGCTATGAGGAGCGGCTAGATCAATAAAAGTAAGACAATTGATCAGATTTAGGTTGATGTAAAATGCCCGTTGTATAATAAGAAGAAACCCAAGCTTAAATGGAAAACCGTGTGTGTCCAAGACGTGCGTTGCTATTGGGCGTCAAAAAGAATCCCGGTCATAAGGGAGTGAGCGAAACATTGAACTGGCTTATTGAGTGTTTCCTAGTGTATGTACAGGTATAACGCTAGGATCATCCTAGCTAGAATACGTGTAGTTTACCTATGGATACCCAGCATGATATCAGACCAAGGAACTCCCTCCTTAGTCCCCCATACCTACATTGTATACGGGGTCCGCTCGTAAGTCCGACGCCTCATAGGTCTGACAAAATCTCATCCCCCAACCAAATAAAGGCTTTTATTAGTCCGACGCCCCATAGGTCCGACGTTCGATAGGTCCGACGTCTGATAGGTCCGACGTCTGATAGGTCCGACGCCCGATAGGTCCAACATTAAAAAAAACACCTTTTTGTCCAACGTCGGTCTTATAAGGCATCGGACTTATGAGGCGTACGTCGGAGCGAGACTCACTTTCTAGACTATTGTTACCTTATGCAACCCCCCCCCCCCCCTCACCCCCATAAAAACCTACAAATAATTCCTGAGAAATCACAACATTCCACAAGCACAATGACCACCACAAAGGGGTGTTCTCTCCGTCTCATATCTTGCTTCTAATACTTACTACAACTACGAGCACTACTACATTGTAGGTACGAGTTGACTAGATTACGAGTTAGTAAGGGCCTTACAGTTTACAATGTGCAGGAACTGTGCTCTTTTGAACAACTGTTTGTGTTTTTCTTCCTCTATGGATCAACGTGCTCGTGGTGCTAAATATGCCTGATTCCTCAGTTAGAGGAGTGCCATAATGGAGATACAAATCATCGGACAACTGCTTACAAACTCTGTTTTCTTTGCTGGTGAGTTAACTTTTGATTGTATGTTTTGTTTCTTTAAACGTATTCTTTCCTCCATGCGTATTTTAATACATGTATCGTTCGAGTTTGCTTGGACCACCATGGGACCACACACTGATCAATACATTGTTTACACACAGGACACAGGTGAAATAATCTGAAAAGACTTGACCACATACTCCACTGACTGGGGAGCCTTGAAGTGTTTATGCTTCGTTAACCCTAACTCCCTACACAACAAAGGAAGTTGGAGGATTTTGAAGGAATTGTATTGTTCAATAACAATGGTGAGGGAGTTATTCCTCCATGGTTAGGGTTAATAAGTTGTGCTTATTTGTTCACGGTTTCGTTCAGTCTATTGGGAGCTTAAACCACTGTTTTTCGTTTTTACTTCTCCACACAGGCTAGGACTTCTGATGACACCTTCAAACATCACGATATACCTGCTCTAACCAGTTCATAAAACAAGAGTTTGAAAAGACAAAGAAGAATCAGCATTTCCTTTCCGGCTACAACTGCATGTGTTGCTGATTTGACATGAGATTTGCATTTACACTTCTGGAGGATTTGTTTTGGCTCTGTACAATAATACTCAAGAGTAATTCCTATGGAACAATTTCTAGACAAATTGCATTTCCCACAAGGCAGACTGATTTGATCCTGTTATTAATGCCACCTAAAATACCTGTTTCCTGTGATTTTCAAAAACCTAACAAAACTAAAAGTATTTTCTTCTCTTGAATAAAAACCTAAAAGTCTAAACTTTACTGGAAAGATATTATGTTTGCTTACAAAGTACACAATAAGGATGCATAACCCACGCTCTAAAATATTCTCATCACTAAAATTAAATTTGGTTATGAATGTTTATTATTTTGTTTGAATGCAAACAATATTCCGATTGTGGGCTGGTCGGTCAACCAAAATATTTTACAGAAAAACATTTGCAGTTCCACCAGAATTAAATGGATAAATAGAATGAGAAGTGCGTATATATCTCCAATGGATTATGCATTGTGTTTATCATGAATTGATATCATTATCACTGCATAAAAATAATCAATTTTTAGCAAGATGCAGATAATATACTTCTGCACAATGCAGCTCACAAATATTTAGGTTGTGGTGGCAGTCATGCCATACCAGAAAGGTACATACCGTTTATTAGAGACAGCATAATATAATGTATTCTCTCATCTTTCTGGGATTTCACTGATTGTTAACCCTAACCCTACCTAATGCTACTTTTTACTACTAGTAGTAAAAAGTAGTATGCAGTACTCTCATTGACTTGTGTGCAATGCCTGTAGTAATTTTTAGTATTAGGTACTTCACCCCAAATAGTGTACGTAGTAATATGTAGCCCTGTATTTAGTACATGTACATATTGAAATAAATCAATCACCCAAACCCATTACTGCATGTGTCCCATGTGGACCAGTGGTGGTGCCACCTTGACCTTGCCCTACCCCAGAACACCCTACCCATCAGCATACATAATGATGAACTCGACACACTCAACAAGCAAAAAAAAACCAATGCTAAAAAATACTACACTGTACCAATACAATTGGGGTTGAAGTACCCAATGCTAAAAAATACTACCAATACAATTGGGGTTCAAGTACCAAATACTAAAAACTACTACACCCTATTAGTATTTGGTAGTATCCAGTAGCTGACCTGCATTAGTATTGTGTATTTGGCAGTATCTGTACTCTGTCAGTACACACCCAATCATCAGTCATGGAGAGACCCAGTGCTACAAAATACTAAGTAGTATTCTGTAGTAGTACGCAGTTCTTTAGCCCAAAGTAAGGCCTAGGGGGTTAGGGTTAATATTCATCATGTACTCCATATTTTTGTGTAAACTAAACATTTTCAATGGCTATCAAATCATGTAACACAGAGCCGTATTGTATAAAATGTACTGTTTATTTGTTGTTTATCTACAAATTGTTGGGGTGAACGGGGTTCTAGATAATACAAAAAAGCTTTTGTTTTTGTCTTGGGCGGGAGCCCCAAAATAGGGTCGGTCGGAAATGAGAACCGCTAGTTTGCGATGAGATTATCGCGCCGGTTTATCAGCAGTTAACATTGGCCGGCCGGAAAATATCAAATCATTTCTTGTACTGTAGTGAATAGTGTTATCCAGGACTTACCTTTCTGACTGCATCAGAAATTCTGGACTCTCCATGTAATGAAAAAGGGACCTTCGAAAACTGTGTATTTGATATTCTTCGAAGTAGTAACATGGGCGCAGCCATCTTGAATGTTTTGCCGGTCTATTCTATCTCGCATGAACACGCAAACCCCGTCAACTCCTCCAAAACATGAGAAATGCAGTAACAAATCGAAAAGGTTAGGCCCAAAACAAGATTTTAGCTTAAAATCGGGATAATAAATGTCTGAAAATTACACTTTTATGTAAAAAAGGTTTGGCCTCTTGTGACTAGACTGTACAGCTCTGAAATAATACTAATAGAGCTTGCTAAACGGTAATGCGGACTACACCATTATGCTTAAGAGGTGATAGTTATGTACAATAACCAACAGAGCTAGAGGGCGGTCGTTGTAATGTAATTGAACAGGAACGCCATTACATGCACACCCATTTTTAAAATGGTACAGTCAAGACTAAGCAGTTAACAAAACATTTTTTTCTCAAAACCCTTGCCTTTTTTGGAGAGCCTGGGAAAAAAGGGAAACCCCCACCGGTCTGAAAAACAGGGAAACCCCCAATTGCAGGCTACACGAAAATCTCTCCCAAAAAATCGGGGACAAAAAAAAAAAATTGAACTTATATAAAATAGAGACAAAATCGAGACCAACACGGGGAGGTTCCTTGAGTTTCCCTGCAAAAAACAAAAATAATGATCGCTGTTCAATAACGCGAGAAAAACCCTTGCCAGCGCTCGCAATATGTACTCACCGGGACTATATCCATGGAGTATATCGACGTATATAGTATAAGGATATTTAAATCTCTCGGAGATTTTAAAGAGGCTGAGTTTAGAAACTGGGATTGTCTCTTCAATCGTATAAAAAAGTAAAAGAGTTGTTTAACACTCACAGCAGCAAATTGAAGGAAGATTGCTTTAGAGAATTAAGAGAACTAGCATCATACTCCAGTTGGCATTTAAAGCGAGATATCTTGATGATAAAATTGAAAATGATACTCGCGATTTTTCCACTTTTTAGAAAAAAAGCAGCAAGTTTGGAGACAAATCGACGAAATAAAATACGAGCGTTATCCAAAGGAGATCGGGTTGGGTACTTAAAGGTAGGATACACTATTTGCAGATATCGAAATAAATTATCTTACTCGTCTGAAAGTAAATGATGATTCTAGGCATCCAGCAAAATGATTGCGCTAGATATCCTGTAATTATTCAGAAAAATAGAATTTAATAAAAAAACACAAATAACATAAGAATAACTGCTCGACGCCGGTAAAAAAAAACCGCTTTTTTTCGTGCTTTTCTCGCCATCCATGATTGTAAAACTTCGGATAGGTCAGTGAAACGATATTTACTATAAAATTCATGACAATTCAAGCAATTAGCAATGGTGTATCCTACCTTTAATGAACTACTCGCGCTTTTTATCAACGTAAACATCTGAACTCTTATTATAATGAAAAATATATTGGTATCCCAGGAAATACAGATATATTGTAAAGTAAATACGATTATATCAAAAATCTTAAACTCAAATGGTTTTATGAAGACTACGAAAGTTATACCCTCGTCCCTCGAGGATTACATCGATACTCTCACGACGTAAATCACAGTGTTTGTGCCAGCGCAAGGTAATGGTTCGCGCCGTGTGATTCACATCCTGAGCCACGCAGAGTTTAACGGGCTTTTGAATTGTCGCCCTCAAACCCTGCGAACATTCGCGATATGAACGTCCACCCCTGGTAAAATGACAATTTATACCACTATGTTTAATTTTATTTGCGTTTACGTAGCTTTTCAGTCTTTTATGTTTCTTATTTTGTATAATAATAGCAAGGATTTATTTCACGTTCTTTACGTTAATTTCTACAATTTTCCGATTAATTTTACTTTTTACGTGGGAGGATGAACATTATTTTGTGAGAACACCTCAGATGTCCAAGTGAATGGACCAATATGATATGAATGCGCGTTGGTTCGCATGTCTTTGGCTGTTTTTCGAAGCCCAGCTTTGTCTTCGTCTCAGGCTTCATTCATACAGTTTAGCAAGGCTGTAGCCGGAGACGGATCCAAAGCCAGGGTTTGTGAAATGGCCTTGGTCTGTTTGGGCGGATGATTTTTTGCGCTAATAACCACGGTTCTGGCCGAATGTCCGCAGGGCCAGGGCCGCGCTATTAGAAAGCGCGTAAAAGCGCTGCGAGGCTCAGGATGTGAGGATGTGTGATTCAGTGCCTGTGATTTTGTCCGCAATGTGTGGTGAATGGTACCCCTAAATAGTATTGTTTTTGACTCGTCGTGTGGCCGGGGGAAAGGAGAGAGCCCTGCTGATTTCCCTCGACATCGTGCGCACGGAACAAAATCATTTTTTGGTTTTGTACTCGAACAAACCCACTTAGACCAGAAAGTAATATATGATTTCAGGCACCTTTTCTATTTCAAATCCTAGAGAATTAGAGATAATATTTTTGACCCCAGTATATTTTTTTGCCTATTGCCTCCGAACCTATTTATGCGCATGTGTGAATAAATTTGAATTTATTAGGCAAACTGGTCTACCCACAGCAAGGTTTAGAGCAGAGCGGTCCCCTTTTGTCCCTTTACACACTAAATTGAGCGACTCCCGCTAGTGCCCCATACCTGTACACTCTCAAGACTATTGTTACCTAACGCACGCACCCCCCCCCCCCCCTTAAAACCTAAAAATTATTATTAAGAAACAACAACATTCCGCAAGAACAATGACCACCACAAAGAAGTAGGCGGAGGTTCTTTTCGTCCCATTTCTTGCTTCATATTATGTACCTAACACACCCCTCAGGCCTATTATCTGCAATGAAAGGAATTCCTGAGATTCTCGAAACACTTCACAGTAATCTTGCTTTGTGTGGTTAATTGCACCTTATGGTGTACATTAATGTCCAATCACAACGAATATCTGCTGTGCAGTCAAGTCGAACAGGACTTTGCTATTTAAGGCGCTTACACCAAAGTCTCATCCATTTCATTTCGAATAGTTGCACCTAGGAAGATCGAATACAAAAATGGCTGCTATGTATTACTGTCTGGTTGCCGTGCTTGTTCTGGGTGCCCTGGTGAACGGGCAAGACGGTAAGTAGCCTCGTGACCAAGCGGCCCAACAAAATTCCCACCTTAATTCCCAGCAGTTTGCCTAATTTTGTTATTTTTTTTACATTAGATGTGCTGGTTCCGGAACCACGATTGGAACTTCGAAACGAGAATGAAGTTGGGATCGACACCGAAGTGTTTCAACAACTTTGTGAGTTGTGGGAAGGGGAGTGCGCCGGCACCGGCGCCAGGCAATACACCAACCAACCTTTTTCAAATCGAACAAATTTGACGGAGGATGATTACTTATAAGAAAATAGTGTTTACAGTTGCAGAATTAACATTTACCTCGTTTTTCTCCCCAAATAAAGTGTACAGCATGACGAATCAATCGGTCTGGTGCGTTGCCTGTGAGGGCGTAGTAGACTTCTTGAGAAGTGTCATAGAGAATAAAGTAATACTGGTAAGTCGCTGCAAACGACCCTTCAACCCCGTAGAATTCAGGCTGTATTTATAATTTATTTGCTATAAAAGTAAGCACGCGACGCGGAAAGCACTCCTTTTTATAAACGCTCTATAGTTTTGCGGTAAAAAAAAAGACGCTGTAGGCGTGAAAATCATTAAACGAAACCCTTAAATTTTGTTTGTTATGCGCCCAATGTTGAAATTATCAATTCATAAAATAATTGTTATTGTTATATCACCTTTGTCTTGAATATTATGTTTTGTCTTGATTATCGATCTAAGGCATTACGTATCCAGCCTATAAAAACGCATAGCACTCGATGTGTAATATCACGGGCGCGATATTATTATTGCACGGCTGCCGTTCTACGAGCTGTACATCATTGGTACCCGTGCAATTGTCACTACTATTAGAAAACTGCAGTGGAGCAGCGAACGAGCAGACGATCGAGCTGATTTTGAGCGCGCGTGATAAGATCGAGTTGATTTCGTTTGCGTTATCGCCACAGTTTGTTTGCGTGATTTACAGTAAAATAAAATGTATGTTAATTAAATGGCTGAGGGCCTCGGTGCTATGGGGTCCCTCGGGTGTTTAAAACGTCATATCCGACATTATAACAGTCGACGAATAACTAAAGGCCCCCTGCACATTTCGGTAAAAGGCAGTGACTGTCGTGTTTGAATTTTTTTTAAAGTTACAAATCTTGCCCGCAAGCGGGTCACACAAAAATTGGCAAAACTGAATGATGCAGTTATGCATAGTTGACTGTGATTTCCTCTTTTTTTCCATCTTGTATTTTCATTTTTAGCAAGAAGTGGTAACCATCCTTTTGCCCTTGTGTGACTGGGCACCGTGCAAGATGCAACAAGTCTGTATAGGTTTTATGGACGGTATCCCCGGCCTTGTGAAGAATTACACTGACACGTATTTCGTAAGTATCTATCCGGCGAGGTTGTTCTTTGTCGAGGTGCACGCGCATTTCTATATACCCAGCAACATATGGGACCGAGCGACCCCCCCCCCCCCCCCCTTATTTTCCAACCGTCTCGACTTCATTATTGCCATTGAGGTCTTCTATATCAGTTTTTCCTAATTAGACCTAGGGCCAGCTTCATCGAGCTGCTCGAGCAGTGAAGTACAAACGCTTGCTCAGGTAGCTGGAGAGTGGGTCACAAACAAATATCGAGGTGATTGTTGCGCTAAATCAACGGCTAAATAACAATCAAAATACATCACGTGGAGTTGTGGCTAAAGCTGGTTTCACTAAGCAAGGCTTTCCGTGCTTAAGAATTGTTTTGTGCTTGATGATTATTTTGTGCTTAAGGAGCTCTATGAAATTGGCCTGTGCACATTAAGTATAGGAAAATGCTACTACAGTATTTTTATTTTCTTTTAAAACCTTTTCCTACAGAATACTCAGACGGCTTGCGCCTGGCTCTGTGAGGCACCGCCCATGACCAATGATGAGACCATCTCCGTTCCCTTGATGATGAACGACCTCGTAAAGATGATGCGAATCAAGAACCCGATCAAACCATAGACGTTACGGAATGAGGCATTTATTCAAACTGAGTCTAACCGCATGCACATAGTTTATACCAATCAATACTTTAACGTAAAATATTTTACACTACTGGTCACATTAGAATAGCCTCGATGTACGTCGGATATAATTACACCAAATTATACATTTTCAGAGACATATTGAAACGTCCAATAACGGTTCGTCCAAATTAATTTTTTAAGAGTTCTGTCGGATGGAAAACACTACACACCAAGTCCACTGTTTTCAATAGATTTGTTGTTAAGTACTTTCACAGAAAGACAAATGCTATCGCATAATAAATTGGCGTAGCAAAACTGGCAACAATTCCGAATGTAAAAAATGTAGGTATGAAATTAATTATTAACTTTCTGTATTTGCAGTTCTTGTTGCGTTATAGCTTTGTTTGAAATAAATTTGCCGTTCATCACATCTGTTTCCTTTTTCATTTCTTATTTAAAACCTCGGAGTACGTTTAGATTAAACGTAAGAAAAAAACCCAATGTAGCATGAATTTCGGACTCGTAGTATTGCGCATGCTTAGAATTAGATGGAGATAATAAAGCCGCCGATAACACGAATAGTATCCCTAACTTAAGGTTCATCTGTGAAAAAATTTAAAAGAAGCTAATTTCAACTGATTTGGGTAGGTATGGGTATGGACAACTACCAAAAGGAAGGAGGGATAGGGGTTGGGAATTTTTTTGTATTAGAGGTCAAAATTCATTGACCCCTGCCCAAATCCCTAAAAATTATATTTCAGCAACAAAATATGGTATATAGATGATCTTGGTGTCAAAATGCACAGAATTACAATAGAAGATGACATCAAATAATAATTGACCCTTGGGACCAAATCCTGACCTCCGAAAATGAGGTCAAAGGTCACAACTATTTTATTACTAAAATGTCATATTTATAGCAACAAAATATGGTATATAGATGATCTTGGTATCAAAATGCACAGGATTATGAAAGAAGATGACATAGAATAACTGCTGACCCTTAGAAAAGAGGTCAAAGATCAAAAATAGACGTATTACTAAAATGTCATATTAGTAAAATAACAGGAAAATTACCATGAACAAAAACAAATCTAAGAGGCTAATTTCAACTTATTGTGGCGGGTATGGGGGTTATTATTTATTCCAAGAGCAAAGAAGGAGGGGGAAATTCCCTTTCTGAGGGTCAAAGGTCTTTGACCCTGCACTAAAACATTATAAATTGTATCTCAGCAGCAGTATGTTTTTCATAGGCCTAGATGATCTTGGTGTCCAAATGCACAGAATTATACTAGGAGACAAACACAATATGAAATGGATTCTTCACCACCAAAATACGAGGTTAAAGGTCAAAATAAGCAATTGGGCGGGGGGAGGGGGGGATTAAAGTTCATTAGTGTCAAATAGTTTGTGTATGTAAAGTATATGTGCATTTATAATCATGTTTGGTGTTTATTGGGAAGGAGCGTAATCATACATTCAGCCTACATTTTTTTATAATTAAAACGATTCTCGGTCACATGGGAAGGACATTAAATTGAAGGACGTCTAACGCTGGATTATGTGGAATTGTTTTCTTTTTCTGTGAGACTTAGTTTTTTTAGTTGAAGATGAAGTGCTTTTGCAAGAAAATAGCAAAGGGAAACCGGTTTATGCAGGCATACTTCTAGGAATGATCAGTTTATTTGTTGTTGTTTGTTTGATCACTCCCAGAGTTAGCTGCAGTGAATCAGAACTCATTCTACTATGGAAAGGGGAGGGTGTTTATGGAAGTTGTCACAAGTCAGAATTATTTCTCATCGTTTTCATTATTGTTTTGGAGATGCTGCAACAGTTCTGCTGCGTGAAGTATCATAGGATTGTATGTTTGTTGCTGGTCTGCAGAGATAAATCTGTATATTTATGATTTGCTGGTATGCCAGCAGTGTGGTTGCGTAACTATATTGCCCAGAGCGTAATTCTTAATGTAAGTTTTTTCTTAGTGATATACGCTTCTGGGAAGTCAGTTCTGACCACATTTTTTTCTGCGAGATCGCAGTCGGTAGGAGGAGGGGGGGGGGTGTTACGTGTACAAGTTTCAAGAGAACCCATAGCCTCCGTGTTTTTCGTTATTTTCTTGAGACCCGGTTCTGCTGACAAGTATCATATGGATTGTATTTGTGACTGGCAGAGTTAATAAATCTGTAATTGTACGTTATCTAGTGGGTATGCCCGGTATGCCAGAGAGTGGTTGTTTGACTGGCCTCTCCGGAGCGTAATTCTTAACTCTTTTTTTCTTTTTTTGGTTTGTGGTTTGTGTATTGCAACAGTGGTCCTTTGTTTTTAGTTCACTCAGTGATTGATTATTACCGGTAATAATATGCCGTCCCCTTTTTCTCTCCTTTTTTGGAAGGGGAGCAGGGAATATTTTTTGTGCTATATTATGCACTTCATCAGTCACCATTCTTTCAGTTTTCTTTTCTTTTTCCTTGTTTTTATATTTGTGTGTTGGTTTATATGACAGATTGCAAGGACAAATACCGGCTTTTTGGGGGGTATTGATCGAAAGGAAGGCATCTTGACTTATTTATTTTGTTTTAGTCTTGAGAGCCATTTCTTTGATCATTGTTTTGTTCTTCCAATAGTTCCAATAGGATTTGCACATTCTCCTCATCCAGGTTGTTTTCTTCTTGGTTGGATTGTGGAGATGCTTTAGTCCTAGATCGAACAAGTTCATATTTTATGTTTTTGTGCCGTTTGTATGCCAAGGGTTGGGTATCAAATAGCCTACATGTATTTAGGTATTCGTTTTCACTAATCCAGTGCCAGTGTTTGAGGAGAGTCTGTTTGAGAGCTGGTGCGCGACTCGTGGGTAGTATGATAGGCAGGGATGTAGTCGAGTCCATCACAAGTCCATGCAAGTCCCTGTAAGTCCCTGCAAGTCCATCACAAGTCCTTCAGTTCCAATTCAAATCACAAGCTATTCAAATCAGCTTTGACAATGGCATTCCTTTGTCATTGTTCATCTAGTTACTTGTGACTGCCTTTATGAAGGGACTTGTGACTGGCTTCACGAAAGGACTTGTGAAAGGACTTGCAGGGACTCGACTACAACCCTGATGATAGGACGAACACCAGTGGGGTATTGTGGTGTTTTTTTGTGTGTTTTTTTCACGCTTAGAGTCCGCGGAAGGCTCGCCCCTTTGAGGAAGGGCTAGGTCTTCGTTTGTGTTTCCGCGCTTTTTAAGTTGGTCCTTTAATAATTCAGCCCTCTCCTCAAAGTCTTTTAAATGGGTACATATACGGTTGTTCCAGTCACTTCGCCCTTGATTAAGCCACCAAATACCGACTTAGGGTGTGCTGAATCTCTCTGCTGTATACATGACTCTCTGCAAGATGCACCAAACTCCTCTTCTTATTAATAGGACACTTTTAGTCCTGCATATTAATAACTTTTTTCACCACAATATTGCATTTGAGGATACAAGCACCAAACTACTCTTTTGGGGTCACTGTACACAAAAACCCCGTTAGCCAAATTAAAATCCAATATGGCGGCCATTTTTTCAAGATGGCCGCAACTAAATGGTAACACTTAATGTTACATTGGATTAATTGGTCATACAAGCACCAACAGTTGCAACTATCCACCAAATGTACCCATTAACAATTCAAAAATTGAAACAACTTAAACATTCAAGATGGCGGCCATTTTTTCCAAGATGGCGGCCATGTTTCTCAAGATTGCTTTCATTGAATGACATACATTGGTTATTTTACAAAAGAAACCAAATGGTCATACAATAAAGCTGCAGTTTACCTCTCGTTGGTCATTTATAATTAACAAATCATAAATCACTGGAAATCAAAGATGGCCGCCATTTTTTTTTTAAATGGCTGCCAATTAACACGTACGTGCAATACCAATTCATAACAATAGCGGGTGTCAGTAAAGAAGAAAATGGTTACAAGAATTGCGACCTGACTTGAGATTGTTACCATTACTGTTTTAATTGCTTTCCAAGATTAACTCTTTATTTTGTATTTGCGTTACTGAACATTTGAAGACATACTTTGATGCTTTTTGATGCTTACAGTCTGTGTTTTAAAATCCCATGCATAGAGCAAATTAATCTCATCAGTCCTGGTTGAGCTTGTAACCACGGTATTAAATAATCTATTGGTTATTCATAACCAATATATTGGTTACCCTTCAACCAGTTATATTGGTTGAGCTTGTAACCAAGGTATTAACCAATCTATTGGTTATTCATATTGTAGGACCTACAGCAACTGACCAATCAGAAGTGAGAAAATTTGTTTTGACAATAGTCGATGTTAAATTGTGGTATTTAGTCCAAAATGCACTTTTTTAACCATAATTATGTACTTGTTCAAACGATTCCAGGATTGAATTTAGATGTTTGTGCAAACATAGTGAAAAATTGACATTAAATTTCATCCGTATTTAACTGTTGACATTATTCATAAAAAAATAGCTGTGACTTCGTCGTGGACAAAAAAGCGAACTATAAAACTAACAACGGCACTATAGCTAAGTGTGTAGTTAGTGTTCAGTAGCTAATATCTAATAGGAATAGGTTATTATTGTATGTATGCGTAATTGCAATGTGTAATAAGTTAATTCCATTGGTATTATTTTCATTACGTAATTTGTCCACGTTATGTAATTGGTTGCGTGGGAACCTTTGAATTAAATATTGTATTGGTTGGTGTTATGCAAATTGTTTGGTTGGTGTTATGCAAATTGTTGCGTGTTAACCAATGTGCTATAACCAATACAAATTAGTTGAAGTCCATTGTAGATTGGTTAAATTAACAAACATTGCATTGGTTGGTGTTATAACCAATATGGATTGACTAGGTAACCAATATCAGATTGGTTATTATTGATTGATTGGTTATCCACATATCTACCAACTGGATTGGTTGAAATCGACCAATATATTGGTTATTTTCAACCAATCTGTTTTTAGAGTGTGTTGTATGTCTTTGTACCAGATATGTTACGATTTATGTGTCACTTTGTGTAACATATGTGACCCGCTCCATCGTAATCAGGAATAAGTCGCTGGGGCCGTTTTACGCAATCGGCCGTTGAAGTAAACGCATGGGTGAAAATCGTGACCAAGTCGTTTTTCTGAACATTGTATTTTTAGGAAGTGTAGTTATCACAAATTATTGTCATTAATGTCTTGTATGTAAAAACGATCAATAACGATGAAAATGAAGAGGATTTGTGTGCGCTGTCCGTATGATTTTGGTCAATGTTTTTCTCGGAATGTGGATTCGGAAAATAAATATACACCTGTCATCTCAGAAGATTGACCTAAGAAGATACACACTTGTGGTGGGTATCATTAGAAAGCTTATGATATTCCCTTTCTCACCATGTGCATATCTCAAAAAGTAATTCGAGACTTATTCCCGATTTCGATGGAGCGGGTCACATATAGGCTGAGTCATCTTGTGGCGGCCATCTTTAAAAATGGTAGCCATCTTGAATTACCAAGTGGTTGACAATTTTAGCATAATATTGGATTCAAAATGGTGATTAAATGCCCATTTTGGTCCTTGTATGTTCCTTGGTAACACTACTACTAGCCATTAAGTGGCGACCATTTTGGAAAATGGCGGCCGTCTTGAATTTTTAAGTGCCTAATATCCTGTTTTGAATATGCCAACAACAGGGAGACCAAACAGATGTTAAATGCCAAGTTTTGTGCTTGTATTGTCGTTCTATCCATCCGTACATCAATATTTCGGTGATATTTGGCCTTCATTGGCGGCCATCTTAAAAAATGGCGGCCATCTTGAATTTTAATTTGGCTAACGGGGTTTTTGTGTAAAGTGACCCAAAATGAGCATGTGTGCCAATTTTGGTGCTTGTATCACTAAATGCAATATTATTGTATTAATCTGCAGGGCTATTTTGGGACATCTCACTTCACTGGGGTAACTAGTCAGGGTACATGTACATGTAGGGTAACTATAGGTGTTATGAGTAATCACTTCTTAAACAAAGACATAATTCATGTTGTTTTATGTTATACGTATATCTCTAGGGTGGTGCTTTGTGGATTCAATATGGGGCTTCGAATAATGACCTTTGACCTTTAAGGTCATATGTGGTGGTCATTTTATATCCTACATTTATATCACAAGAATTTACATTTTTCTACTTCCAGTGTAATTATGACCATTTTGACACCAAGATCATACAAGTACATTATGTTGTTGCCGAGATACAATTTATAGTGTTTTAGTCCAGGGTCAATGACCTTTGACCTCTGCTCCTAGAATAAATAATAACTCCCATACCCGCCACGTAAGTTAAAATTAGTCTCTTCGATTTGTTTGTGCTCATTTTTATTTAATGATAATTTTCCGGTTATAAATATAACATTTTAGTAATAAAATAGTTGTTTGACCTTTGACCTCATTTTCGGAGGTCAGGATTTGGTCCCAAGGGTCAATAATTATTTGATGTCATCTTCTTTTGTAATTCTGTGCATTTTGACACCAAGATCATCTATATACCTTATTTTGTTGCTGAAATATAATTTTTAGTGATTTAGGCAGGGGTCAATGACCTTTGACCTCTAATAAAAAAAGTTCCCCAACCCCTATCCCTCTTTCCTTTTTTTTTGGTAGTTGTCCATACCCATACCCACCAAAATCAGTTGAAATTAGCTTCTTTTAATTTTTTTCACAGATTGGCTCAATATATGGCTAATTTAGGGTTACAATAATAGGAAAAAGTTTTATTTTATAAAAACCTGGAAACACTCGAACATCGCGAACGTTAAGCAATTCCTCCAGTTTTTGGTCACGTGACATTGGCGGCTAAATAATAAATGAAAAATCACAAATAGTCAGAAATATTTGGTCTGGGAACCAGACTATAATAATCGAACACTACATTGAACAAAAACGACTTAGCGCGCATGTGGGGGCGAGTAGCTATTTGAGCTATGCTTGGAATGCGCCAAGACCAAGATAGTGGATGAAATCCACGAATCTGGCGATAATTAAGGGCGCCCTCAATAAGCCCAGATAATACGGACGGCGCGCCGCGGGGTTAATGAACGGGCTAGCTTGATCTTGACCAAGACTATAGCACGGGACCGATCCCAATACGTACCATAGAGCAAGGAACAGCTCCTTGCTCTATGGTACGTACTGAGCCAGAATCATTACTCAAATGAATCGGTATAATGGCTAACTATATTGACGGTGTTTCAAGTTAGTCCAGCACAGGAAATCAGAAGTGGGCCTATATACAACTGCATGTAGGCCTACTGGGCAGATATCGGACTAATATCTCAATGTTTGCTGGGTAGGGTTTTCCCACATTCAGCTTTTATACGAGTGAATTAGGTTTGTTGGTGCTTATAGTCGTGTAGATGATCTATTTGTAACGTCAGTTTAAAGAGCACTGCTTGTCAAATGCTACAGCAGTAAGAAATCGCAAAATAGAAATTCAAGGATGACGTCACCGTGATGTCGAGTTTTGCATACTAGTAACATATTTTATCAAATATTTGTTTGTATGGAAATATCTATGCACCATCAAAACTTGTTACAAAAGACTTTTGAGTTCAGCATAATTTGTCATTATGACAAATTTATTAAATCTGTATAAAATCACGAGGGAACGTCATCATAACGTCACCTTGTCATCTATAACGCTTCCCTGGGCGCAACTAACCAAGCGGAAAAGACGAAAAGATAAATGTGCTTGTCGGGAACAAACATAACCTTACAGCTAGCAAATTAATTGTGCAAATTAATTGATGTCGGTGAACTTTTCTACATGTATTAGAACAGCATAACGACGTAAATTGTCTTCATGTTTGCCTTTACTCACCCGCCCCCCAATAGTCATGTAATAATATAATATTTTAATTTCCGAGGAAGTAATGAAAATACACGTGGAAATAATTACGTTGGTTTTCACAATACACACTGGATTTAGTAAGTAATTGTTACACCCGTGAACTCGTCACGGCTTACTGCACACTTTAAACAAACACCTGCCGTGGAAGCAATTGAAAATAAATAAACTTTCCAAAGTCCTCTATGAGCTATTGCTGTCTTCTGGCCCAAGCCCGAGAGTGATGATTATTGATTGGCATTAATTGATACAGGCGCATACGGCCACACAGATCTGCCATTCTCGAATGTCAACATTTTCTTACAGCTTCCCGCCAAAACAAGACAAGCTTGCTAAACGCAAGGGCGACTTGAACATGTTTGTCGGGAAGTACAGTACAAAGGTATACCATTTTGATCTGATGACGTCATCTCAGCCGATAGCTTTCACTTTGGTTGTAAATCAGTGCCATATTTCTACCAGTTGGTCTTTGCATTGTTTTAATGCGCACACGTGACATACAATACTAGATACATATTGCCGAGACGGAGGTTGAGATAAAGGTGAGATTGGGTTCATAATTATTGTAAGACCATGGAGGACTCCTCCATGGTAAGACAAAACGCATTCTTGTAGGTTTTGGTGACTAAGTTTTACTTGCCACGCCTACGTACTACTTTTTTTCCCATTGGAAGTGCGCAGTCGGTGCTGCTGCGTGTACCTGCATGGCCCATGTGTACCGCGTGGTACAGATGGCTGAGCGCACACAAACACGTCTGGTTTGGTGTTGTATACGTTTGCAGCGATCCGTACAGACGTAGACAGGGATTGATACTGATAGAGGCAACAATATTTTCATCGAACAATGTACTGGAATCGAAAGGCTGGAACTTATAGTTGCGCTCTGCGGAAAATCGATTCTAGCTTAGATTTCGGTTAATCAGTATCGAGGGTCGATATTATGTTGAAATCATTTTAGTCGTACACACGTTACCACCGCGACTGAGCCAATTTCCCGTACTCTATTTCGATACTTTCGAGGTGAAATTAATCGTGACTCACCATTGCACTTAAAACACACAGTCCCAGTCGGCAAAACTATGTTTCAGAAAACGCGTGTCTTGAAGGTAAAATGAAACACCCAAACACGCATTTCAAATGGACACGTGTTTAAGTAGTTTCAGACACGCAAATTATGTAGAACACATTTGAAACGCGTGTTTAGATATTTCATTTTACCTCGCTAAAACACGCGTTTTTTCTTACCTGTTAAAGGTAGGATACACCATTGGTAATTGCTTGAATTATCATGAATATGTGGATTTTGGGGGTTGTATTTGATAGTAAATATCGTTTAACTGACCTGTTCGAAGTTTTACAATCATGGATGCCGAGAAAAGCATGAAAAACAGCATTTGTTTTCAACCGGCGTCGAGCAGTTATTCTTATGTTATCTTTTTTTTTCGCGATCTAGCGCAATAATTTTGCTGGATGCCTAGAATCATTATTTACTTTCAAATGAGTAAGATATTTCTTAATAATTCGGTAGTAAATATTTTCGATATCTGCAAATGGTTTATACTACCTTTAACTCGTGTTTGAAACATAGTTTTGCCGACTGGGTTGTTGCTAATTTATTTTCCGGTATTATCTTGTTTGTCTTATATATTAGGTTAAACATCTGTAATCAGTTACATTTAGTCATGATTTGCAATGCGTACAACCCTTCAAAAAAATATTTAAACCTGGGGTTTAAACAAGGAACAGTATTGCCGACGATTCTTTACAGAAGGTCACAATAAAATGTCAACCTATTTGAATACATTTTCCCCAGTTCAGTACACTGTAGTGTAAGGAATGGAAGCACCAGAAAACATGACGACCGTTCCGGCTGCACCCACCGCCCCCAAGACTACACCTGCAGGATCAGGATTGACTGTTGGAGAGTGGGTAGGCATTGGCGCCGGTGTGGTCGCCGTGATTGGGATGATTCTGGCACTGCGTGAGTATGGATAAGCCTGGTTCGGGTTATAGTAGAGCATTAATAGCATTATGTAAAAATAAAACGATCGTTTCTAGTAGAAGTATTGTCACCTTAATTGTTGGCGGATAGTTACTGAATAAGGACATGTTCTTCTTTTTTTAGTGAGATATTTATGCGGTGATAACGTCGTTGGTAGGTGTCGGAAGCGAAGAACGAAAGGTATGCATTAGTTCAGTGGCGGATCTACGGGGAGGGGGAGGGGGGGGGGGGGGGGGGGAGGGGGGGACTTTTCCGGATGGCATGCTTTACGGGTTTAATGCCCCGCACCTCCCTAGCGAAGCGTGCCTTCGGCACGCTCAAGTACCCCCCCCCCCCCTAGTTAAAACCTAGATTAGGGACTCTAGATGGCCCTGTTCTCATATGTAGGTACATATTGTTACGCCAATTTCTATAGTTTGTGTTTTATAAACAATTCAGTATTTCTGAAAAAAAGATCTGTATGAAGAAGTGAAGTACGTACATTGGAAAGAATGGATGCATGTACATGTACTGTGTAGTTATGCGGCTAGGGATTCCAGAAGGCCTAAAATAGGAGGGACATTCCAATTGCATGAAGGGACAAATCATCAACACAAAAGACTGTATAAGGACGCGGGTTGGCCACTCCCGTGTGCTATTTGTTCAGAAAAGCCCCAGCCAAGTAATTTTAACCAGTTCGCGCCGGGATGATTTTAACATCGCCGAGCCGACGGGCGGGATTATTTTTAACGAAACTCGATCCGCAGCGGATTCAGGCTGATAGTGCCAGGAAGCACACCCACGCATTTCCGGCCTTGCTCGCTGCTGGCATACATTTCCGAACTTGAACTTGGCGTGTTTATGCGTCATCCGTTTTGAATTTGGGAAAATTTTTGCGTTTATATACGTCATCCGGCGCGAACTGGTTAATGCGACCTAACTCTTGAATGTCACGTTTTATTCAGGGCGGACACGTTACTCAGCGAACCGGGGAGATGACAGCGAACAAGGGATACCATTGACACCAATGCCTACAGACTCGGCAGGTAAATCCACACGCAGACAAATGGACACATAATTATGTTTTAAGAAGTATCCGTTGACGGCCTGGGTTGAAATGATCCTCGTAAAAAAAAACACTTTGGAAAAATCGTGACTAAATACTTTACCGAAACGGAACCCATCTTACATTATATTTTGACATGATTTTGTTGTATTACTCTTCACATCTAAAACGAGTCAGCCAGGATACAGTACGACAAGGGATACTCGACTCGATATCCCAACTCAACTTGCTGCCGACAAGTGTGAGGACAAATCAAAATACCCGATTAATTTCGATTTGTCCTTTTATTACATTAGAAACGAGTCGGTTGAGGGGGAGACGACCAGAATGCAGTAAGACACAGAAGAGACAGCTCGGGGATCCAAATAAACTTGCTGCTGATAAGTGCGAGAAGACACTAAAAGACATCTACACCAGCACAGGTAGCTTTGTGCAGATGCTTCCATGGGTGGATGATGATAAAATGCCCATCATGGACATCTACACAAAGCTACAATTCGAAAAAGGTGATTCGGATTTGAACGGAAAGGTGAAATCGTATTGGGATATTTTCAAACTCAAAACAAGAGAGGGCCATCCAATTATACGGGCAATTTTAAGCGGAGGGGCTGGTCTAGGGAAAACGACTCTTTTAGACAAAATTGCTTACGATTGGGCCTGTGGTACTGTTGCTGCACTGAACAAATACAAGCTTGTTTTTGTGTTGAAAATGCGTTCCCTGCAACAAAAGTCGGATGTGATAGATGCACTGTTTGATCAGTTGTTAGATGAAGAGACCATAGACAGGGACGACTTGAAATCCTTCATTGCAGACAACCCTAACGACGTGTTGTTTTTGTTGGATGGTTTTGATGAATTCAGGTCGACTGAGCTTGATGAGTCGGAGTTCGGTTCGATCCTCAAAATGCTTAATCGAAAGGGAAAGTACTTAAAATGCAGTGTACTTGTGACAACCCGCCCCTCACACTATGACAAGCTGGTAAAAAACACTTTGATTCAGAAGCCGTTTGCTTTTGTGAATGTTTTAGGGTTTAGCGAGGACGATGTTAAGGAATATGTGCACAAATTTTATTCAGGAGAATCAACTAAAGCTGATGGACTTTTTAAGAAAATTGTATCCTCGAATGTTTTATTAGATTTGGCAAGAAGTCCCATGCTGTTGTTATTGATGTGCTTGTTATGGAAAGACAGTGCTACACTCCCTGACACCATATTTCGACTTTATAATCAGGCACTGCGTTATATATTTAAACGTAAAACAAACATGTCAATGGAAGAGATTTCAAGGTTGGTTACTGTTATTGGGAAGGTTGCTTTGGGCGGCCTACTTTCATCTGATCAAAAGTTATCATTCCAAGAAGGAGATTTTGAGCCGGATGTGCTTGAAATGGCCATACAAGCTGGCATCCTCACCAGCGAGCGAGTCCGGAAGGGGATTGACACTTCCAAAACCGTTTATTTCATTCACAAGTCGTTTCAAGAATTTTGCGCTGCGATATACTACCAAAGTTTAACATCGGAAGGAGAAACGCATACATTTGAAACGTTCTTTCTTCAAGTGTCTGATTTGACTGGGTTTGAATATCTTCTGCGTTTTTGCTGCGGTAACAGTGATGGGCCACGGACAAATTCAATTTTGCAGATGTTATCGCATAAAGTCAAATATGCAGGCAATCTAGATGATGAAGCCATACAACTAGCCTTGAATTGTTACTTTGAAAGTCAGAGCCAGACATTGCCACCGTTGGAGTTAATTAATTCCGTTATTGATTCAAATCTAACAATCAAAATTCGATTAGGGAGTGATAATTCGACATCGTTTATGTACTTCCTAAACAACGTTACTGGTGACCATAAAAAGGGTGGCAGAAATACTTACCTCGAAAAGATACATACATTAACAATGGTACATGGCAACTTTCGACAGCTTGGTACAGAATACGTGAATTATGTGAACAGAATGCCAAATCTTCAAAGAATTGAAGTAAGTAGCCATGCAGTAGTAATATGCAGAACAATCTTGGCGGCCAGTATACGTTTCCTTTTGTCTCTATATCTGAAAGAAATGACGCAGCTTCAGGCCGTGACCTTCAACCGTTTTTCTCTAACAAGCAGTAACATGGAGCACATTGTTAGGCAACTGAGTAATCTGCCCAACCTTGTTGAATTGAATCTGTCTGGCAATGAGATCCTTTGTGGATCAGGTCGGTCAATGTGTCACTTGAAGGAAATCAAAACCCTCAACAAACTAGACTTGCATAGCTGCACATTGAGAAGTGATGACTTGAAGCACCTTACCGTGGCGCTGGGTAATCTGCCCAACCTTGAAGAATTGAATCTGTCTTACAATGAGACCCTTGCTGGATCAGGTCGGTCGTGGTCTCACTTGAAGGAAATCAAAACCCTCAACAAACTAGACTTGACTCGCTGCACATTGAGAAGTGATGACTTGAAGCACTTTACCGTGGCGCTGGGTAATCTGCCCAACCTTGTTGAATTGAATCTGTGTGGCAATGAGACCCTTGCTGGATCAGGTTGTTCATGGTCTCGCTTGAAGGAAATCAAAACGCTCAAAAAAATAAACTTGCGTCACAGCGCATTGCGAAGTGATGACTTGAAGCACATTGCCAAGGCGCTGAGAAATTTGCCCAACCTTGTTGAATTGAATCTGTCTGGCAATAAGACCCTTGCTGGATCAGGTTGTTCATTGTGTCACTTGAAGGAAATCAAAACCCTCAACAAACTAAACTTGGGTTATTGCGCATTGAGAAGTGATGATTTGGAGCACTTTGCCGTGGCGCTGAGTAATTTGCCCAACCTTGTTGAATTGAATCTGTCTGGCAATGTGGCACTTTCTGGATCAGGTTGTTCATGGTCTCACTTGAAGGAAATTAAAACGCTCAACAAACTAGACTTGAGTAGTTTCTCATTGAGAAGTGATGACTTGGAGCACATTGCCGTGGCGCTGAGTAATCTGCCCAACCTTGTTGAATTGAATCTGTCTGGCAATAAGACCCTTGCTGGATCAGGTCGGTCATGGTCTCACTTGAAAGAAATCAAAACGCTCAATAAACTAGACTTGGGTTTCGGCGTATTGCAAAGGGATGACTTGAAGCACATTGCCGAGGCGCTGAGTTATCTGCCCAACCTTGTTGAATTGAATCTGTCTAGCAATGAGGCCCTTGGTGGATTATCAGGTCGGTCATGGTCTGTCCTGACAAAAATGAACCACCTCGTAAAGCTTTCTTTGGGGAGGTGTTGGTTGACCACTGACGATAAGGCAGAAATCATCGAAGCAGTGAGTCAAATGACTAGCCTGGATGTGGTATATTAAGCCCTGTTCGCACTGGACTTATTATGATAAAACATACCTAGACGATGGGTACTTTTCCCATTTTAAGTCCAGTGCGGACAGCCTAAGTTTTCCTCTCAGGTACTTCTCCCGAGTCTGCCGGCCAACTGCCACCCGGGAAAACTTCCCTGGTCACTTTTCCTTCTTGCTTTTCCCTAGACGATAAGTCCAGTGCGAACAGCGCGTGTCGGTAAAAGCGGCCCAGGAAAACGTTCATCCGGCCCCCTACTGTGATTTCATGCTATACACAAGACACTGCATGCGCTCTTTGCATTGTTTACGTGCGGGCACGCTGATGCATGCAAATTGCATGGTGATCACATTCGCATGTGGTTCTGCAAAAAGATTACGTAGAGTTGGGGTTCCTTTGGTCAATATTATGGCAGATATTATTATTGATACAGTCGGAAGTTTGATTGGTGCTCCAGTGCATCATTTCCAGATGATAATAAAGAACGTCAACGTGTCGTACGACGAAAGAAAGCACGACAACGGATGCGTCGGCTAAAAACCGACGATGGCGAATGGGTACACCGGGGTCAATGCAGAAAGGTCACGCAAAGCGCCCTCACGAGTCATTATAATGACAGCTCGGCTACTTCTCCCGCGGTCTCGGTAAAATTTTCCCGTGTCGAAAGTCCAAGTGCGAACAGCGGTAACATTTGACCATTTTTATTTTACCATCGTCCCAGTAAAACCTTCCCCCAAAAAGTCCAGTGCGAACACGGCTTTAGTCTCATCCATAATGGGCTCCGTATTTTGAAAGTGCTTGGAAGTTGGATCGTGCGCGTTGGCGTGTACAGAAAAGATAATTGATCATGAAAGTATCTGTTCATAATTCAATTCAGTACACAGACGAAGTCTCAGAGAACAAAGGACAAGAACAACTTTGTGATAGTTTGATGAAACAACCGTTAAAACCCAACGATTGCCAACTTTTCAAAAACAATAAAAACACGGTTCCAGTTTTTTCACCACCACTAACTTTTTCTCCGTCAACTTTTGGCCCCTCGTTAAACGACCAATTCTTTATTACGTCATGTGGATCGCTCTTCGCGGAGCAATTCTCTGGTAATTTAAACATGCATATTTTGTCTCACTTTATCCGCAAAAGAAATGTGATTTACATACAATGCCAAGTAACAAGGATAGACCTTTTAATAAATAGTAATAACATGTGATTCAAGAAACCACATATTTTAAAATAGTTAGGAGAAACCTAGGATTCGGATCCCTGCAGCACAATCAAAAGTACAGATTTAAAACTTTATTGTGATTTTTTGACCAGAGAAGTAAGTTGCGTGGGTCTGGGGGGCAGGGAACGAGAGCTGCGTTGTTAAACAAAAAAGAACTAGTCTGTCACAGATCTGACAAGATTATTGAGAAATAAACCAAGACAAGATGACGTCATGGTTGGTTTACACTCTCGAAATAATCTGGTCAATTTTGACTTGCAAAAACAGTCCCCAAGCGTACCCTAGCTGAAGTCGGCTTTTGGAAGATGAACATCACACAAGCTAATAAACCACAGCCGACGTAAGCTTGGAATGAATACAAAGAGTCGATTGAAAATTGCCAAACCAATAAGCCATTGTTATACTTCTGATATTACCCGAGATAACAATCCTGCTGGAATTCTGCCAAGAATTGGATGACCCTCGTGTAAAATTGTAAATAAATACTGTGCTGTATGTAGTCGATTTATATTCTGTATACTATAAGCTGCATGCTTTGTGTTTTGTGTTTATCGATGTGTGCATCGAACCAGTAACAGTGTCATGCATGATGCAAAATGTGTGTAATGTAAAAGTTATGTATACAATAAGACATTGTACATTAATGGGATTTTATTTGTGATTTATTGAACATCAGATGTTCCACTGTCAAGGAAGTTTTAAAATGATGTTTACTTCAACATTTAATGTTCACCTGAGAGTGAAGCCAAGTGGTTTCATCTCGAGGCTTTATAGACTGGTGCATGTCCATCTGTTTGGAACTAGACTGGTCTAGTAGTCTGATGACAGACTAGGGAGAGATTTTGACACAGTTGACTCAGTACTAAAGGTGTTGGACTGGTTGTTTCATGTGCCAATCTATTTTCTTGTGTTGCATGTTTTCAGTACCGTAAGTTTTGGGACTCTCATACACAGTATCGAGAGCACTGATCTCTATAACTGGATAGGTCGAGCGGCTCTGCACGTGAAGCCATCAGCGGCCATATTGGGATATTAAAGACATTGCAGGCGTACACACGTTTGTATAGCGCACGACCGAGAAAACGAATGTAATATCACAGGAAACGAAGTTAACGTTACAAAAACGATCCAGTTTGATTAGGAAAATTAAGTTAAACATAATAACACCCAAGAATTACATGTATACGCCAAGTTTCAATGTTAAATAGGCCTATTTTGGGGAAAAGATATGAGACATTCGTGTGAGACGATGCAATGCAGTGCAAAGTCTATGGGATATGTCGGACAAGTATTTAAGAATTTCCAACTTCTAAAAATTTTTTGGGGGGTTTTGTTGGGTTTTTTGGGGATTTTTTTTTGGGGGAAGAATTCCAGATCATAACCTTATGCACAAACCATAGGAAAAGGCAAAACGAGTTTGGGGGGATTAAGGAAATTCTTGAAATTTTTTGTTTAATTTTATATCCAGACACTAAAAAGTGCCAGTTTTATGATAAAATAAAAAAATGTTGAAAAAATTGAAAAAATGTCAGTGTGTTTCAGGAAAATTTAATTGGCACATCATGGTTTGTTCGTGGGGTTTTAAGCCATTGTCCAGATTTAGAATCAACCTAATGTTTAGTAATTTTTTTAGAAAGGGTCCCAAAAATTCTTGCTGGACAAGTGGACAGAAAAAAAAATTATGTGGTTTTGAGCTTAAACCATAGAGCTGTATAATAAAGATACAGCTCTATGGCTTAAACTATGAACTTGAGAAACTTGAAATAAATCACAATTAAAAATATCAATCACATCGTCAGCGTTTTCACGAAGAGACGAATTTGGCCAAAATCATTATTTTTTCAAAATTCGTTTTTTTGCCGAAATCGATTAAGTGGATAGCAACGAACATTCTGGCGAGGTTAATATTGTCAAAATCAGTCTGAATCATTAAGATTACGAAAATCATACAGGGGAAAATTTCACCCAAATCGTATTTTCAGTTTTCACGAACAGCCAAATTGTATTTTGTCCCTGCGTAGATAAAAAAATAACGTTGCTCGGAGTGCAACAACAACGCGCGTACAATGTATATACATTGTATATACATTGTATATACATTCACGAAGAGACAGATATCGGCAAAACAAGTTTTTAAGTTTTCACGAAGAGACAAATTCGTGCGCTATGGGCAAAAAAGCCAACACCGTAGATTTGGAATTTTCACGAACAGACGAAATATAATTTGTGAATTTTCACGAACAGCCAAATTGTATTTTGCACCTGCGTAGATATAAATAACGTTGCCCGAGTGCAAAAACAACGCGCGTATAATGTGTATACATTGTATATACATTCACGAAGAGACAAATTTGGGCAAAACTAGTTTTTAAGTTTTCACGAAGAGACGAATTCGTGCGCTATGGGCAAAAACGCCACCACCTTAGATTTGGAATTTTCACGAACAGACAAATTCATATCTACATTAATTACTCGTCAATTAAGTTTGTTAGTGTTATTTAATATGTATATTGTTATAGTGTTAGATCTTACCTCTCTGTACGTACCAAATATAAGTTAATATGTGCTTTATAAATAGGCGAAATCTCTTTTTCAAAAAGTGACCAACTTAAAACCTGATTTTCTCAAAACCAATGTGCAACTCCCCGTGGCCAAATTCGTCTCTTCGTGAAAACGCTGACGACATGTGTAAATAATGACATAAGTCACACAATGGATTCAATTTTGCTTAATGCTTTTATTTTACATTGATACATTACATATAGCATGTAATAACTACTGCCATAGTAACAATATGCTTATTATGTATTGTTTACTGATGTTAGAAAACCAAATAAAAAACAATTAACACCCGACTGTTTATGAATTGAAAACCAAAACAAAACTTGCGATGTCATTTTAGAATAATAATTGTTGATACTATGCAAAGATACATTTGGCAGCATTCTTCACAGGCCAAATTTTAATAGGACACCCTTGTACGGCTTTAACTTTGAATTGTGAGTGTTTCTAGATATTTGTGCGATATGAACACAATATTTGTTTTGTAAGAAAGCAAAAAAAAACCATGATTGAAAAGCAAAATTTGACAGCATAAAAATATGACAGAACAGCGTAACATGTACACAGGGCGGCCGCTACCCAGTGATTGTGGAGAACACTGACTGGGTAAATCCATGTCATTTTAACATCTGTATAATTTTCTTTGAATATTAACAATACAATTTTAACCAGATTTGTCAGTTTTCATAAAACACATGTTCAATATATTTCCATGTTACAAAGATAGGTTTGTGACTGTTGCGACTGTTTTATTATCTGTACTTATATTGTTGAAACATGAAATGCCAAGATGCAGAGTTCTGCAATATATTTGCAGCACATCTATAGGGATGTGGAACACCGAGATAGCTTAGCTTGGAAAACGTAGTTGGTCAATTAAGCTTCCGTATTTACTGATGGTTAAACAAAATAAGTTATGACATTCGCTGTCATCTGTTGTCCCTCTGTCATAATGGGAGCAGTTCGTCCTATGACTTGTCCAGCCGTAATAAGCTGTACAGACTGACATCTTAGTAGCAAGAAGTGGACTTGGGTAAACCAATTAGCTGTAGTGTACAAATAAAAAAAATATACAGGTATAAATTAAATGCCAAGGAAAGAATGTTGTAACATGACGCTATTTTAAAAACACAACATTCTCAATTTATTTGGCATACTACCCATTTCTTCAGAGAGTGACATTTCATTTGAGCACTGTAAGTTAGTGTAAGGAATGTCATCAGGACTACTTTTTTAAGAGAGATTTGTGGGCGAAAATGAAATTGTTCTGAAGTATTGGAAATATGTGTCTACATCCAAGTTTCACCATGATAGCCTTGGCCTACACCATGCATTTAATAATACTATTATTATTATTAATAGGTGGCTCTACACTTCCAGAATTGTGAGAGAAAAAACTGTGATCATTGCGATATTGGGATAATTCTACAGAACATTAAATTTATGCACGTCAAATAGTTCATGACACAATATGTTGTGTACGAATGTGTACACAAATTACCACCATGAACTGTTTGACGTGCAAGTCAACGGGACAGTCTTCATGGAATGGGTACAAAATTGGTCTGAAAATACCTGTATTGTGGAATTCAATCATATTGTAAGGTATCCTAGACCAACTGATTCTATAAATCTACTGTTCTTTCGAAATATCCCAGTTTTTCTTTCAGATAAAATGATGGATAGGACCACAATATGAAAAAATCCCGCTGGAATTCATGTGGAAACAAAAATATCGTTTTCGCCCAACAATGTTCTCCTAAATCTCTCTTAAAACCGTAGTCCTGACATTTTTTACAAAGATAGATACTGATCGCACAGTCTGCGAGTTTATTTAATAAATGTACTTATCCCCACATGTGACAAGACTGGACATACAGGATCGAGCACTCGTAATTAATTTGTTGCGTGTCAGGTCTGAGCAGCCGTTTATTGTTGTAAGCGCTGTCCCAGCTTGAAGCTATGATAGCACGGGACAGCAATGCAAGCAATGTAAAGACAGTTTGTCCGAGCCCGAAGCGGTAGCACAGGACAGCAATATTATATTACACAATTATCACAGTTTGTTCCCGTCCGAAGCTGATGTCGGGGAACAGCAATATTGTCACAGTTGGTGACGCAAACAGCAATTTATATTTAGCAATATTGTCACAGTTTGTGACGCAAACAGCAATTACATTCAGCAATATTGTCACAGTTGGTGACGCAAACAGCAATTTATATTCAGCAATATTGTCACAGTTTGTGACGCAAACAGCAATTAAATTTAGCAATGATGTCACAGTTTGTGACACAGATCTGCAATTACCATAATCCAAATAATTCAGATACAAATAGCATCATCCGCACATACGATGCCATATTCATTAGCAAGCAATATTATGACATTTTATCAAAGCAAACCATATCATATATAACCATTAATCAATACCGTATAGTGGCCAAGTAGCACAAGCAATACCTTAAGCTATTATTATCGTCGGCAATAAGTAAGAAATGCAATAATCAAAATATCAATCAGCGAATGTGGTAAACATATAGGGACTGCAACTACCGTGTTCCGATTTCATCTTGGAACCGACAAAGAAAGAGGGTTAAGTGCTTTTGCCGCAAATTCCCTGAAGCCTCTTAAATTAAGGTTTTATTGGCCAATCTTTGAGGCCTATTTGCGCTATTGGAATGCAATTTCCGCCCGCAGTTAGTAACCTTGCCGATTCTAAGAAAGGCGAAAACCCCCTCAAAACCACATTGGGAAAATAAGGGGAAAATTCCTTTCTGGCTCCGCTAACAATGGCAACCGAGTATAGCAAAATAAAGATCACTACCAAACACTCTAGAATCGGCAAATTGCAACATAACATGATGCAGGCTAAATACGAATTTGGCAAAGAAAAGTATAATCTCAAAACAAAGTTTATTAAAATAGGCGGCAATGACAGGGGTGGAGGAGGGAAACTTTTTGCAAGACGAAATTTCTACAACCATGCAAACAGGTCGACTGCTCAAACGAAAGTGGGTGGCTGAGTGCTCGAATTCAGGTTATAGTATCAAGCCAAGACTGAACTAGTTCATATCCATAAATCAATACGACCACAAGGGGAGTGACCTGAATTGACCAAACTCTAGTTCCGTCAAAGCCTTGCAAACTGTCCCGCGGGGATAAATTATTTGAAGCTTTATTTGCCTCAAACGTATTATCCCCACATGTGACAAGACTGGACATACAGGATCGAGCACTCGTAATTAATTTGTTGCGTGTCAGGTCTGAGCAGCCGTTTATTGTTGTAAGCGCTGTCCCAGCTTGAAGCTATGATAGCACGGGACAGCAATGCAAGCAATGTAAAGACAGTTTGTCCGAGCCCGAAGCGGTAGCACAGGACAGCAATATTATATTACACAATTATCACAGTTTGTTCCCGTCCGAAGCTGATGTCGGGGAACAGCAATATTGTCACAGTTGGTGACGCAAACAGCAATTTATATTTAGCAATATTGTCACAGTTTGTGACGCAAACAGCAATTACATTCAGCAATATTGTCACAGTTGGTGACGCAAACAGCAATTTATATTCAGCAATATTGTCACAGTTTGTGACGCAAACAGCAATTAAATTTAGCAATGATGTCACAGTTTGTGACACAGATCTGCAATTACCATAATCCAAATAATTCAGATACAAATAGCATCATCCGCACATACGATGCCATATTCATTAGCAAGCAATATTATGACATTTTATCAAAGCAAACCATATCATATATAACCATTAATCAATACCGTATAGTGGCCAAGTAGCACAAGCAATACCTTAAGCTATTATTATCGTCGGCAATAAGTAAGAAATGCAATAATCAAAATATCAATCAGCGAATGTGGTAAACATATAGGGACTGCAACTACCGTGTTCCGATTTCATCTTGGAACCGACAAAGAAAGAGGGTTAAGTGCTTTTGCCGCAAATTCCCTGAAGCCTCTTAAATTAAGGTTTTATTGGCCAATCTTTGAGGCCTATTTGCGCTATTGGAATGCAATTTCCGCCAAACGGACATTTTGCGAACGGAGGATCGCAACATGACCGCCGCCAAATAGCCTCAGAATGAATGGGGCGTGACAAAGGTTGCTCAGAATAGCAGAGCAACCTGCCTAAGTTAGGTGGAAGCCATCAGCGTGATACCAGGTCATTGGTCCCGACCTGAATGATTACAAAGTCCGGCAATTCGACAGCAGCTGACCAAGCCTCCAGCAGAAAACCGGGGTACTGGTCCATCGTTAGTCCCAGACGTCCAATCCAGTTGATGCGGGCCAGCTGGTGGAGCCTCTCCCCCCCAGGGCGACGACCGTGCAACTCGGGCGCACCAATTAACTCGGGCGCACCAATTAAGTAACTCGTCGCCAATTACCCCCAGAGTCGGCTTGTCAGGGATGAAAGCTCATGCAATTTGGGAAAGATAAAGAAATTAAGAACCCATCAGTGCTAATACTCATCATTAGTAGTTAAATTACAGCAGTCGCCGCGCCAATGCAAAATGAACGGGCTGTAAATCTGTCACCATGAAGCCCTATAAAGTCAAGTGCACGACGAAGTACCGCTGTGAACTGTGGTCGTTCAAACTTGGTTGTACCCACATCGGGGTAACTCAGCAATTGCAATTTCTTCAAAGAAATACCAGATACATAGGAAGCAATGAATGCAAAACTTAACTTGCTGCTGCAGGGAGAGGCACCTATATAGCAGCATCAAACCCATGGTTTGCACTAAACCATTGGAAAAGACGCAACGCCCGCTGATATAATAAACGCGTGCGAGGGGCAAGGGCGTCTCGCAAAAGACCCCGAACTCAGCAATTGCAATTTCGAAGAAATACTAGATGCATAGGAAGTAGGCTAATGAATGCGAAAACTAGACTAGATGCTGCAGGGAGGGCCCCCAGCAGCATCAAACCCATGGTTTGTACTAAACCATTGGAAAAGGCGCAAAGCCCGCTGATATAATAAACGCGTGCGAGGGGCAAGGGCGATAATCAGCAATATTGCCACAGTTGGTGACTCAAACAGCAATTATAGTCAGCAGTATTGTCACAGTTGGTGACGCAAACAGCAATTATATTCAGCAATCTTGTCACAGTTGGTGACGCAAACAGCAATTATATTCAGCAACATTGTCACAGTTTGTGACGCAAACAGCAATCATATTCAGCAATATTGTCACAGGTTGTGACGCAAACAGCAATCATATTCAGCAATATTGTCACCGTTGGTGACGCAAACAGCAATTGTATTCAGCAACATTGTCACAGTTTGTGACGCAAACAGCAATCATATTCAGCAATATTGTCACAGGTTGTGACGCAAACAGCAATCATATTCAGCAATATTGTCACAGGTTGTGACGCAAACAGCAATGATATTCAGAAATATTGTCACAGTTGGTGACGCAAACAGCAATTATATTCAGCAATCTTGTCACAGTTGGTGACGCAAACAGCAATGATATTCAGAAATATTGTCACAGTTGGTGACGCAAAGAGCAATCATATTCAGCAATATTGTCACAGGTTGTGACGCAAACAGCAATCATATTCAGCAATATTGTCACAGGTTGTGACGCAAACAGCAATCATATTCAGCAATATTGTCACAGGTTGTGACGCAAACAGCAATCATATTCAGCAATATTGTCACCGTTGGTGACGCAAACAGCAATTGTATTCAGCAACATTGTCACAGTTTGTGACGCAAACAGCAATCATATTCAGCAATATTGTCACAGGTTGTGACGCAAACAGCAATCATATTCAGCAATATTGTCACAGGTTAATAATAAATAAATAATAAACGCGTGCGAGGGGCAAGGGCGTCTCGCAAAAGACCCTGAACTCAGCAATTGCAATTTCGAAGAAATACTAGATGCATAGGAAGTAGGCTAATGAATGCGAAAACTAGACTAGATGCTGCAGGGAGGGCCCCCAGCAGCATCAAACCCATTGTCACAGGTTGTGACGCAAACAGCAATCATATTCAGCAATATTGTCACCGTTGGTGACGCAAACAGCAATTGTATTCAGCAACATTGTCACAGTTTGTGACGCAAACAGCAATCATATTCAGCAATATTGTCACAGGTTGTGACGCAAACAGCAATCATATTCAGCAATATTGTCACAGTTGGTGACGCAAACAGCAATAATATTCAGCAATATTGTCACAGTTGGTGACGTAAACAGCAATGATATTCAGCAATATTGTCACAGTTGGTGACGCAAACAGCGATTATATACAGCAATATTGTCACAGTTGGTGACGCAAACAGCAATTAAATTCAGCAATACATGCATGGTCACATGTGGTGACGCAAACAGCAATTGTATTTAGCAATATTGTCACAGTTGGTGACGCAAACAGCAATTATATTCAGCACTATTGTCACAGTTTGTGACGCAAACGGCAATTATATTCAGCAATATTGTCACAGTTGGTGACGCAAACGGCAATTATATTCAGCAATATTGTCACAGTTTGTGACGCAAACAGCAATTAAATTTAGCAATGATGAAGTTCGTGACACAGATCTGCAATTACCATAATGCAATTACAAACTAGAAATCATCAAGCTAATGCACAATGTGTTCGGAGTTAGCCACCTTACGAGTGCAGTACGCAATGAAAGTGCTAAGTAAAACGTTCAAAAGTGACACATAAGATGGTGCACCCCATCGGCGCGGCATACGTGTATCATAAATATATTTGGCCATTAGGGGAAAACCATAGCAAATCGAAATCATCCGGGTGAACAGGGAGTAATCGAAAAGCCGATTTATTATCAGAGTTGGCCATAACTGCACCCTGAGCAAAATTGAATACCATCGCTATAGCTTCATCAAAACTTGTGTAATTGACGGCAGTGATTGTCAACGCAAATTAGGAATAGGCGCATAGCTAACGGCCCGACTACGCGGCCCAACTCGATCTCGCGATCAATTTTTTAATTGCAACATAGCTGGGTGTTGAAGAGCAGACAGAGAATAACGAGCAGTGGAACTAACGCTAGGTCCTAAATAACTAAGTCGAAAGCCAAAGGCGAAGCCTTCCAGCAATATTTGCGCATCTTTAGTGCTACTGTGTAAACGCGCAAGAATGGTAACATATTACTTAGGTTTACTGGTATTTGCCCTGGCCCGCTGGACTGACGATTGTCTAGACAGCGGGCTGCTGGGTGGCCGAATACCTGACAGGTGGAGCAACGGGGAATTGGGCCGGAGGCATTTCCCGCGATTAAAATCCTTGCACGGTTATTGTTGACCGCCGGCAATATTTGAGCAATTGGCGTGCCTGGCTAGGTTGGCGCAACAAGACAGTATATCAACGCAAAAACCAAAAAGGCAGATGTCCACTGCTCAACTAATGTTACGCAATTATCACAGTTTGTTCCCGTCCGAAGCTTATGTCGGGGAACAGCAACATTGTCACAGTCAGTGACGCAAACAGCAATTATATTCAGAAATATTGTCACAGTCTGTGACGCAAACAGCAATTATATTCAGCAATATTGTCACAGTTGGTTACGCAAACAGCAATTATATTTAGCAATATTGTCACAGTTGGTGACGCATGGCCAAATAGACTGAACACTAGTGGTAATAATTGGTTGAGGGGTTGATTCCTCAGCATTAATAGCCACACTAGACTTACCCGACTCCAAAGTCGTGGACGAGTCACCTCCGGACCGACCGATGGTGGATGGTGCAACAATTGGGCCTCCGCCGCTGCTGACAGGGCCTGCCGTATCCAACGGCCGGGTATGCAATACCGTACCCGCTACCGTCGGTGCATTCCATGGCTCGACTGAACTCGCATCGCGTCGACTGGCCACAGCATCCTGCCGAGAGGACGAACGATCGAGGCCGTCCGTGCGGCCGCTTGGCTCCATCCACCGGCCCAGAGGCAACCCATCGCTTCGACCTGGCACGGGGCATATTTACGCCAATATTTGGCGAACTTATCGACAAGAAAACATTAAATAAATTTTTTGCAAGACGAAATTTCTACAACCATGCAAACAGGTCGACTGCTCAAACGAAAGTGGGTGGCTGAGTGCTCGAATTCAGGTTATAGTATCAAGCCAAGACTGAACTAGTTCATATCCATAAATCAATCCGACCACAAGGGGAGTGACCTGAATTGACCAAACTCTAGTTCCGTCAAAGCCTTGCAAACTGTCCCGCGGGGATAAATTATTTGAAGCTTTATTTGCCTCAAACGTATTATTTACAAATGATTTTAATGCATTTTTACCCACCATCGCTGCTGCCACTGTCTCACTCTCGACGTGTCTACGCGTCTTTTGCATGCACGAAGGCAATGTTTTGAATATCCCATCATGGCCGCCGGTTACTTCACGGCTCGCTATCCCATCAATGTACGCTCGACCTATCCAGTTATAGAGATCAGTGATCGAGAGTCGCAAATTTCTGGACAAATGTTAACCTTTGACACCCTGGGTATGATGGCACGCAAAGTTGTCAAAGGAATGAATTTTGCAATAAAGAAAAACATGGGTGAACATGATATAGTACGTACCAAATTAAATGAAGTTTAAAACAATGGGTTCTTTTGTTGAAAAGCATAATATCTTATAAATTATCACGACTACAGTTTTAAATGATGCATCCCATTTTGGTAATCAGTTTATTGTAAAACATTGATTGCAAAACAATGGGGAAAGTGGCTAGTTTAAATTACCTGAAAGGGAGGGTACACCATTTGCAGATATCGAGAAAAAAAAATACTATACCGAATTATTAAGAAATATCTTGCTCATTTAAAAGTAAATAATGATTAACAGATATTTACATTTTTGTTGATCGCTACTCTAGTGAATGTAATAATAACATCACAAGTGACGTTATTTGCTGGTTAAAATGCTTTTCAAATTATTCACGACTACAGTTTAAAAACAATTTAGTTTGTCAAGTAAACTTAGTTACTCAACAGTGGAGAAATTGGCTGGCTTAAATTCTCGTAATTAAGCCTTTTGTAATAATGTTATAACACCAAAGGCACAAACTTAAATATCTATAGTTTAAATGTCGGTTTTACATACAACAGTTATACATCTTTTTGTATGAAGTTTTACAGTTTTAACACAGAGACTAGTGCATATTTACAACTTTGTCGGTCAATCTCTGTTGAGTAATATTAGCCCTACAAATGACGTTTATTTTCTGGTCTTTAAAATGCTTATTAAACGGTGACGTACGTGAAACTATAGTTATCTATGTGATCGCTTGGAGTTGATAGCATAAAACCTATCGAAGATATTTCAAAGGAACCAAAATAAAAATGTCTTGTCAAAATTGGTTTCTCTTTAAAGCTCTGCTTATTCTATCGGTTTTCTCTGTCATTTCGTTTCGTTTCGTTTCGTTTATTTCCGTTCAGTTTAAAAGTAAAAAATCTTTTTTGCTCATCAAAATATAATACATGCGTGAAATACGGACTATTCATAAATACCGAATGCGCGGCCTACTCGCGCTTTATATCAACGTAAACATCTGAACTGAATGAAAAATATATCGGTATCACAGGAAATACGATTATATCAAAAACCTTAAACTCAAATGATTTTGTGAAGACTACGAAAGTTATACCCTCGTCCCTCGAGGATTACATCGATACTCTCACGACGTAAATCACAGTGTTTGTGCCAGCGCAAGGTATGGTTCGCGCCGTGTGATTCAGTGCCTGTGATTTTGTGGTGAATGGTACCCCCAAAAGTATTGTTTTTGACTTGTCGTGTGGCCGGGGAAAAGGAGCCCTGCTGATTTCCCTCGACATCGTGCGCACGGAACGAAATCATTTTTTTAAGTTTTGGTTTTGTACTCGAACAAACCCACTTAAACCAGAATGTAATATATGATTTCAGGCACCTTTCCTATTTCAAATGGAACCAATCCTAACGAAATATAGATAATATTTTTGACCCCAGTATATTTTTTTGCCTATTGCCTCCGAACCTATTTATGCGCATGTGTGCATAAATTTGAATTTATTAGGCAAACTGGTCTACCCAGCAAGGTTTAGAGCAGAGCGGTCCCCTTTTGTCCCTTTACACACTATTGAGCGACTCCCCCCTTAGTCCCCCATACCTATACACTCTCAAGACTATTCTTACCTAACGCACCCCCCCCCCCCCCCCCCCTCCCCTTAAAACCTTAAAACTATTTTTAAGAAACAACAACATTCCGCAAGAACAATGACCACCACAAAGAAGTAGGGGGAGGTTCTCTTCGTCCCATTTCTTGCTTCATAATGTACCTAACACATCCCTTAGGCCTGTATCTGAAAGGAATTCCCCAGATTCTCGGAACATAAATGTCCAATCACAACGAATATCTGCGTGTGCTGTGCAGTCAAGTCGAACAGGACTTCGCTATTTAAGGCGCTTACACCAAAGTTTCATCCATTTCATTCCGAATAGTTGCACCTAGGAAGATCGAATACAATGGCTGCTATGTACTACTGTCTGGTTGCCGTGCTTGTTCTGGGTGCCCTGGTGAACGGGCAAGACGGTAAGTAGCCTCATGACCAAGCGGCCCAACAACATTCCAACCCTAATTCCCACCAGTTTGCCTAAATTTTTATTTATTTTTACATCAGATGTGCTAGTTTCGGAACCACAATTGGAACTTCGCAACGAGAATGAAGTGAGGATCGACACCGAAGTGTTTCAACGACTTTGTGAGTTTTGGGAGGGGGGGGGGGGGGGGGGGGGGGGGGGGGTGCGCCGGCACCGGCGTCGGGCAATACACCAACCAAATTTTTCAAATCGAACAAATTGTTGACGGAGGGTGATTACCTAGTATAAGGAAAGAGTGTACTATTATGCCGCCATTCTTTTTATTAGTTGTAAAAAAGGCCTATTCAGTGCAATTTTAAGCGGGTTTTCAACAAAATGTACATATTTCTGTCTCCCCAACATGTATGAAAAGGGTTTCGTATTCGGCCATCAAATGAACTTTCCAACTCTTCCAGACTCTTTTCAAAATCATCGGAGGTTTAGGCCATTATTTTGAGTAGGCCTACACCATTTTGTTTGGGATATTTTGTTTGGCACGCTCATTATGACGAGTCGGTCTGCAACAAATTCGCTTGTATGCATATGATGTGATGGCCGGTTATGATTATTTCTTTGCTCGAAAACAACATCTTGCTCTGAAAAACCCCCAAAACATTTCAATGTTGTCGATGCTTACAGTTGCAGAATTAACATTTACCTCGTTTTTCTCCCCAACTAAAGTGGACAGCATGACGAATCAATCTGTCTGGTGCATTGCCTGTGAGGGCGTTGTAGACTTCTTGAGAAGTGTCGTAGAGAATACAATAATACTGGTAAGTCACTGCAAACGACCCTTCAACCCCGTAGAATTCAGGCTGTATTTATAATTTATTTGCTAAAAATGTAAGCACGTGACGTGAAAGCAATCGCCTTTTTATAAACGTTTATAACGTTTTGCGGTAAAAAAAAAAGACGATGTAGGCGTGAAAATTACTAAACGAAACCCTTAAATTTTGCTTTTGTTATGCGCCCCATCTTGAAATTATCAATTCATAAAATAATTGTTATTGTTATATCACCTTTGTCTTGAATATTGTATTGTTATCGATCTAAGGCATTACGTATCCAGCTTATAAAAACGCATAGCACTCCATGTGTGATATCACGGGCGCCCTATTGCACGGCTGCCGTTCTGCAAGCTGTATATCATTGGTACCTTCGCCATTTTCACTACACTATTGAAGATGGAAAACTGTAGTGGAGCAGCGAACGAGCAGACGATCGAGCTGATTTTGAGCGCGCGTGATAAGATCGAGTTGATTTCATTTGCGTTATCGCCACAGTGTGTTTGCGTGATTCCTACAATAAAATAAAATGTATGTTAATTAAATGGCCGAGGGCCTCGGTGCTATGGGGTCCCTCTGGTGTTTAAAACGTCATATCTGACATTACAACAATCGACGAATAACTAAAGGCCCCCCTGAACATTGATAAAGTACATTTAAGTGAAAGGGCAGCGACTGTCGTGTTTAATTTACAAATGTTGCCCGCAAGCGGGTCACACAAATTGGCAAAACTGAATGATGCAGTTATGCATAGTTGACTGTGATTTGCTCTTGTTTCCATCTTGTATTTTCATTTTTAGCAAGAAGTGGTGACCATCCTGTTGCCCTTGTGTGACTGGGCGCCGTGCAAGATGCAACAAGTCTGTATAGATTTTATGGACGGTATCCCCGGCCTTGTGAAGAATTACACTGACACGTATTTCGTAAGTATCTATCCGGCGAGGTTGTTCTTTGTCGAGGTGCACGCGTATTTCTATACCCAGCAACATATGGGACCAAGCGACCCCCCCCCCCTTGTTTCCCAATACCTATACACTCCCTAGACTATATTGTTACCTAACGCCCCCCCCCCCCTACAAACCTAAAAAAACCAAAAAAACCCAACATTCCGCAAGCAGTCTGAGAAACGTCACTGCAGTAACGCTTCTCAGATTCAAATGTTTGGGGATAAAAAGTGATATCTTTTTCCTTGCCGCAGTACTTCGAAGTGAAAGTTTCTAAAAATGCATTATACTATCCAAAGCTGCTGTACTTCTTACCAAGTATGTTTTAATTGCCATTAATTTTTGGAGTAATTACCAAACGTATACGATCCCTTTAAGGAGCTCTATGAAATTGGCCTGTGCACATTAAGTATATGTGAAAATGCTACTCCAGTAATTTTTTTAATATTTTCTTTTAAAACCTTTTCCTATAGAATACTCAGACGGCTTGCGCCTGGCTCTGTGAGGCATCATCCATGACCAATGATGAGACCATCTCCGTTCCCTTGATGATAAACGACCTCGTAAAGATGATGCGAATCAAGAAACCGATCAAACCATAGACGTTACGGAATGATGCATTTATTCAAACCGAGTCTAACCGCATAGGTTATACCAATCAATACTTAACGTAAAACCTTTTACACTACTGGTCACAATAGAATAGCCTTGACGTATACGTCAGATATAATTACATCAAAATATACTTTTTCAGAGACATACTGAAACGTCCGATAACGGTTCGTCCACATTAATCTCTTAAGAGTTCTGTCAGATGGGAAACACTACACACCAAGTCCACTGTTTTCAATAGATTTGTTGTTAAAGTACTTTAACAGAAAGACGAATGCTATCGCATAATAAATTGGCCTGGCAAAACTGGCAACAATTCTGAATGTAAAAATTGTAGGTATGAAATGAATTATTAACTTTCTGTATTTGCAGTTCTTGTTGCGTTATAACTGTGTTTGAAATAAATTTACCGTTTATCACATCTGTTTCCTTTTTCGTTTCTTATTTAATACCTTGGAGTACGTTTGGATTAAACGCATGAAGAAAAAAACCCGATGTAGCATAAATTTTGGACTTGTAGTATTGCGCATGCTCAGATGGAGATAATAAAGCCGCCGATAACATGGAAGGGTTTTCCCAATAATAGAAAAAATTGAGTCAAATTTTCGTAGCAGTCGGATATCCATGCACAGGCAAAGCAAATTTGAAGTCGTCGACATAAGCATATTAAACAAAATTGTATAACGGATTTTCATTAGTTTTTGTTTTAATTGTTCCTAACAAGATAAAAAAACGACGACGCTATGTGCAGCGAGTTTTCCTTGGAAGCTAGATGAAAACAAGTGCATGCATGGGAAGGGATATAAACTCGTCACAAAAAGTACCAAGACACTTAAAAATGAGCAAATAATTAACGGCCCGAAAGGGTATGGATAAATCAAAGCAAATAACCAAGTGCATAATTTTTTTCTGCCACCTCGATTGTTGAGATACGATGTTGCGGAGCGGAGTTATTGTCATTTCAATGGTCGTATAGATCCAGTTTCAAAGGTGACAATCATCCCTATAGGAGCAGGTTTGTCATGTTGATGTTAAATGGTCAGCTAATAAGATGATCTCTACGTTCAAATTCAAAAGAAAAGACGAGCATATGTAAGTGTTATTATTGAGCCTGGAATTCCTCTTTAATGTATCGAGTAAAATCGTCAGGTTGTTTGGTGAGCACGTGTTAGTTTTCGGAACGTTAATTTGTGTCTATTTACAACAAAATATTGTTAGTTAAGCTGGCTAACTAGCTTTTGAACAAAACAAACCTCCATGTCTCGATATTTAGTTTTTTTTTTTCTCACTTCATTGAATGCTAGCTGGCTAGTTAGCTAAGTAAACAGGTTTGTTTTCGTATTCGTAAGTCACCGCTGTTTCTGCCATTGTTGTGTATAGCGACATACAGTCGTGCGCATGTGCCATTTTCAAATCTAGATTAAATATAATGCATTATTCATGAGCGGTGACCCGCGACAGAGGGACGATCAAAAAACGGAAATTCCCGATGAATACTGACATTAGTTTTTTTGGTTTTTTTGATGAGTTCATTCATAAGAATATCCGTGATTTAATAAGACCCTTGCTGGATCAGGTTATTCATGGTCTCACTTGAAGGAAATCAAAACGCTCAACAAACTAGACTTGAGTAGTTTCTCATTGAGAAGTGATGACTTGGAGCACATTGCCGTGGCGCTGAGTAATCTGCCCAACCTTGTTGAATTGAATCTGTCTGGCAATGAGACCCTTGCTGGATCAGGTCGGTCATGGTCTCACTTAAAAGAAATCAAAACGCTCAACAAACTAGACTTGGGGTTCGGCGTATTGCAAAGGGATGACTTGAAGCACATTGCCGAGGCGCTGAGTAATCTGCCCAACCTTGTTGAATTGAATCTGTCTAGCAATGAGGCCCTTGGTGGATTATCAGGTCGGTCGTGGTCTGTCCTGACAAAAATGAACCACCTCGTAAAGCTTTCTTTGGGGAGGTGTTGGTTGACCACTGACGATAAGGCAAAAATCACCGAAGCAGTGAGTCAAATGACTAACCTGGATGTGGTATATTAGTCTCATCCATAATGGGTTCCGTATTTTGAAAGTGCTTGGATCGTGCGCGTTGGCGTCTACGTAACTTCACTGCAGGATGGCATTATACAATATTATACTGACTTGGCACAGTATCGGCAGCTGTCAGAAATTATTCCCTAAGATAATTGATCATGAAAGTATCTGTTCATAATTCAATTCAGTACACATCCAGACTAGCCATTTGACGAAGTCTCAGAGAACAAAGGACAAGAACAACTTTGTGATAGTTTGTGATGAAACAACCGTTAAAACCCAACGATTGCCAACTTTTCAAAAACAATAAAAACACTTTTTACTTGCAAAAACAGTCCCCAAGCGTACCCTAGCCGAAGTCGGCTTTTGGAAGATGAACATCACACAAGCTAATAAACCACAGCCGACGTGAGCTTGGAATGAATACAAAGAGTCGATTGAAAATTGCCAAACCAATAAGCCATTGTTATACTTCTGATATTACCCGAGATAACAATCCTGCTGGAATTCTGCCAAGAATTGGATGACCCTCGTGTAAAATTGTAAATAAATACTGTGCTGTATGTAGTCAATTTATATTCTGTATAATATAATCTGCATGTGTTTTGTGTTGATCGATGCGTGCATTAAACAGTAAGTGTCATGCATGATGCAAAATGTGTGTAATGTAAAAGTTATGTATAAAATAAGACATTGTACAATAATGGGATTTTATTTGTGATTAGTTGAACATCAGATGTTCCACTGTCAAGGAAGTTTTAAAATGATGTTTACTTCAATATTTAATGTTCACCTGAGAGTGAAGCCAAGGGTTTCATCTCGAGGCTTTATAGACTGGTGCATGTCCATCTGTTTGGAACTAGACTGGTTTTTTCAGTAGTCTGATGACAGACTAGGGAGAGATTTTGACACAGTTGACTCAGTACTAAAGGCGTGTTGGACTGGTTGTTTCATATGCCAGTCTATTTTCTTCTGTTGCATGTTTTCAGTACCGTAAGTTTTGGGACTCTCATACACAGTATCAAGAGTCGCAAATTTCTGGACAAAAATGATAACCTTTGACACCCTGGGTATATGATGGCACGCAAAAATGTCAAAGGAATGAATTTTGCAATGAAGAAAAACATGGGTGAACATGATATAGTACGTACTTAATTGAATGAAGTTTAAAACAATTGGTTCTTTTGTTGATAAAAGTATAATATCCTATAAATTATCACGACTACATTTTTAAATGATGCATCCCATTTTGGTAATCAGTCTGTTTATTGTAAAACATTGATTGCAAACTTGGGAAAAGTGGCTAGTTTAAATTTGCAGATATCGAAAAAAAATTACTATACCGAATTATTAAGAAATATCTAACTTATTTGAAAGTAAATAATGATTAACAGATATTTACATTTTTGTTGATCGCTACTCTAGTGAATGTTATAATAACATCACAAGTGACGTTATTTGCTGGTTAAAATGCTTTTCAAATTATTCACGACTACAGTTTAAAAAAAATGTAGTTTGTCATGTAAACTTAGTTACTCAACAATGGAGAAATTGGCTGGCTTAAATTCTCGTAATTAAGCCTTTTTTAATAATGTTATAACACTAAAGGTACAAACATAAATATCTAGAGTTTAAATGTCGGTTTTACATACAACAGTTATATATCTTTTTTGTATGAAGTTTTACAGTTTTAAAGGTAGTTTACACCATTAGTAATTGCTTGAATTACCATGAATAGGTGGATTTGGGGGGTTGTATTTTATATTAAAATTCGTTTAACTAACCTGTTCGAAGTTTTACAACCATGAATGCCGAGAAAAGCACAAAAAGCAGCGTTGGTTTTCAACCGGCGTCAAGCAGTTATATTCTTATGTTATTATTTTTGTTTGCGATCGCCGTCCGGCGATCTTAAACAATCTTTTTAAACGGTGACGTACGTGCAACTATAGTTATCTATGTGATCGCTTGGAGTTTATAGCATAAAACCTATCGAAAATATTTCAAAGAAACCAAAATAAAAATGTCTTGTCAAAATTGATATCTCTTTAAAGTTCTGCTTATTCTATCGGTTTTCTCTTTCATTTCGTTTCGTTTCGTTTATTTAATCTCACCGTTCAGTTTAAAAATAAAAAATCTTCTTTGCTCATCAAAATATAATACATGCGTGAAATACGCGGCCTACTCGCGCTTTATATCAACGTAAACATCTGAACTCCTATTATAATGAAAAATATATCGGTATCACAGGAAATACGATTATATCAAAAACCTTAAACTCAAATGGTTTTGTGAAGACTACGAAAGTTATACCCTCGTCCCTCGAGGATTACATCGATACTCTCACGACGTAAATCACAGTGTTTGTGCCAGCGTTAAGGTATGGTTCGCGCCGTGTGATTCAGTGCCTGTGATTTTGTGGTGAATGGTACCCCCAAAAGTATTGTTTTTGACTTGTCGTGTGGCCGGGGAAAAGGAGCCCTGCTGATTTCCCTCGACATCGTGCGCACGGAACGAAATCATTTTTTAAAGTTTGGGTTTTGTACTCGAACAAACCCTGCACTTAAACCAGAATGTAATATATGATTTCATGCACCTTTCCTATTTCAAATGGAACAAATCCTAGAGAAATAGAGATAATACTTTTGACCCCAGTATATTTTGTTTGCCTATTGCCTCCAAACCTTATTATGCGCATGTGTGCATAAATTTGAATTTATTAGGCAAACTGGTCTATATCCAACAAGGTTTAGAGCAGAGCGTTCCTTTTGTCTCTTTACACACTATTGAGCGACTCCCCCATTATTCCCCCATACCTGTACACTCTCAATAATAATTGTTACCTAACGCACCCCCTCCCCTTAAAACCTAAACATTATTATTAAGAAAAAACAACATTCCGCAAGAACAATGACCACCACAAAGAAGGAGGGGGGAGGTTCTCTTCGTCCCATTTCTTTATCCCTTAGGCCAATATCTGAAAGGAATTCCCGAGATTCTCGGAACACTTCACAGTAATCTTGCTTTGTGTGGTTAGTTGCACCTTATCGTGTACATTAATGTCCAATCACAACGAATATCTGCTGTGCAGTCAAGTCGAACAGGACTTCGCTATTTAAGGCGCTTACACCAAAGTCTCATCCATTTCATTCCGAATAGTTGCACCTAAGAAGATCGAATACAATGGCTGCTATGTATTACTGTCTGGTTGCCGTGCTTGTTCTGGGTGCCCTGGTGAACGGGCAAGACGGTAAGTACCAGTAGCCCCATGACCAAGCGGCCCACCAAAATTCCCACCTTAATTCCCACCAGTTTGCTTAATTGTTTATATTTGTTTACATTAGATGTGCTGGTTTCGGAGCCACGATTGGAACTTCGCAACGAGAATGAAGTTAGGATCGACACCGAAGTGTTTCGACGACTTTGTGAGTTGTGGGAGGGGAGGGCGCCGGCACCGGCGCCAGGCAATACACCAACCAAATCGAAAAAAATTCAAATCGAACAAATTTTTGACGGAGGATGATAATTTGTATCTATAGTATAAAGAAAGAGTATACTATTATGCCGCCATTCTTTTTATTAGTTGTAAAAAAGGCCCATTCAGTGCAATTTTCAAGCGGGTTTTCAACAAAATTTTACATATTTCTGCTGTCCCCCCAACATGTATGAAAAGGGTTTCGTATTCGGCCACCAAATGAACTTCCAAGTCTTCCAGACTCTTTTCAAAATCATCGGAGGTTTAGGCCATTATTTTGAGTAGGCCTACACCATTTTGTTTGGCACGCTCATTATGACGAGTCGGTCTGCAACAAATTCGCTTGTATGCATATGATGTGATGGCCGGTTATGATTATTTCTTTGTTCGAAAACAACATCTTGCTCTGAAAAAAACTAAACCATTTTAATGTTGTCGATGCTATTTACCTCGTTTTCCCCCCAACTAAAGTGGACAGCATGACGAATCAATCGGTCTGGTGCATTGCCTGTGAGGGCGTTGTAGACTTCTTGAGAAGTGTCATAGAGAATAAAATAATACTGGTAAGTCGCTGCAAACGACCCCTCAACCCCGTAGAATTCAGGCTGTATTTGTTATTTATTTGCTAAAAAAGTAAGCACGCCGACGCGGAAAGCAATCTTTTTATAAACGCTATAGGCCCTATAGTTTTGCGGTAAAAAAAGACGCCGTATAGGCGTGAAAATCACTAAACGAAACCCTTTAATTTTGCTTTTGTTATGCGCCCAATGTTGAAATTATCAATTCATATTATTATTATTGTACCTTTTGTCTTTAATATTGTATTGTTATTGATCTAATTCTAAAGCATCACGTATCCAGCCTATAAAAACCGCATAGCACTCCATGTGTGATATCACGGACGCGATATTATATTGCACGGCCGATTTTGAGCGCGCGTGATAAGATCGAGTTGATTTTATTTGCGTTATCGCCAGTTTGTTTGCTTGATTTCTACAGTAAAATAAAATGTTTGTTAATTAAATGTAACCCAGCACGAGTAAATTAGACACTTTGAGGCAAAAATTAAATTTGAGATTTTGATTTTATCATTTAAAGCCAAACAAGCTTTAAAATATAAAATCAAAATCTCAATTTTCATTTTTGCCTCAAAGTGTCTAATTTACTCGTACTGGGTCACAAATGGCTGAGGGCCTCGGTGCTATGGGGTCCCTCGGGTGTTTAAAACGTCATATCCGACATTACAACAGTCGACTAATAACTAAAGGCCCCCTGCACATTTCGGTAAAAGGGCAGCGACTGTCGTGTTTAAATTTTAAAAACAATTACAAATTTTGCCCGCAAGCGGGTCACACACAAATTGTCAAAACTGAATGATGCAGTTATGCATAGTTGACTGTGATTTGTTCATTTTTCCATATTGTATTTTCATTTTTAGCAAGAAGTGGTGACCATCCTTTTGCCCTTGTGTGACTGGGCACCGTGCAAGATGCAACAAGTCTGTATAGGTTTTATGGACGGTATACCCGGCCTTGTGAAGAATTACACGGACACGTATTTTGTAAGTATCTACTTTCGTAAGTATTTCGTAATGTATCCGGCGAGGTTGTTCTTTGTCGAGGTGCACGCGCATTTCTGTACCCAACAACATATGGGACCGAGCGACCCCCCCCTTATTTTCCAACCGTCTCGACTTAATTATTGCCATTGAGGTCTTTTATATCAGTTTTTCCGAATTAGACCTAGGGCCAGCTTCATCGATCTGCTCGAGCAGTGAAGCACAAACGCTTGCTCAGGTAGAGTGGGTCACAAACAAATATTGAGGTGATTGTTGCGCTAAATCAACGGCTAAATAACAATCACAATACATCACATGGAGTTGTGGCTAAAGCTGGTTTCACTAAGCAAGGCTTTCCGTGCTTAAGAATTATTTTGTGCTTAATGATTATTTTGTGCAAGGAGCTCTATGACATTGGCCTGTGCACATTAAGTATAGGAAAATGCTACTCCAGTATTTTTTTTGTATTTTTTTCAAAACCTTTTTTTTACAGAATACTCAGACGGCTTGCGCATGGCTCTGTGAGGCATTACCCATGACCAATGATGAGACCATCTCCGTTCCCTTGATGATGAACGACCTCGTAAAGATGATGCGAATCAAGAACCCGATCAAACCATAGACGTTACGGAATGAGGCATTTATTCAAACCGAGTCTAACCGCATGCACGTAGTTTATACCAATCAATACTTTAACGTAAAATATTGTACACTACTGGTCACAATAGAATAGCCTTGATGTACGTCGGATATAATTACATCAAATTATACATTTTCAGAGACATATTGAAACGTCCAATAACGGTTCGTCCAAATTAATCCCTTAAGAGTTCTGTCAGATGGAAAACGCTACACACCAAGTCCACTGTTTTCAATAGATTTGTTGTTAAAGTACTTTCACAGAAAGACGAATGCTATCGCATAATAAATTGGCCTGGTAAAACCTTTAGGTATACAATTAATTAGAAACTGTCTGTATTTGCAGTTCTTGTCGCGTTTTAGCTTTGTTTGTAATAAATTTGCCGTTCATCACATCTGTTTCCTTTTTCGTTTCTTGTTTAATACCTCGGAGTCCGTTTAGATTAAACGTATCATTATGAAGACAAACTTCCACGATGTAGCATGAATTGGCCATTTGCGTGTGGAATTTGAATAATATCTGGTACACTGACTTGTTCACACAGCTTGGCACAGTTTACATTTAAATTACCCAGACGCTAGCAACCCCCGGCTCTGGAATGATCTGGTGTCTTTGTACCATTTTCAACCATTGTGAACAATGTATTGGTGCTGAGCGTCTCTAACGTAACTATATGCAAGAGCTTGCCCCGAATCACGTGATATAGCAACAGTGTATTTGGTCTGGATAATTTAAAGTCAAACTGTGCCAAGCTGTGTGAACAAGTCAGTGTACCAGATATTATTTAAATTCCACACGCAAATGGTCAATTTCGGACTCGTAGTATTGCGCATGCTCAGATGGAGTTAATAAAGCCACCGACAACATGGAAGGGTTTTCCCAATAATAGAAAAAATTGAGTCAAATTTTCGTAGCAGTCGGATATCCATGCACAGGCAAAGCAAATTTGAAGTCGTCGACATAAGCATATTAAACAAAATTCTAAAGTTCAATAACGGATTTTCTTTAGTTTGTTATAATTGTTAATTTCGCCTAACAAGACAACAAACCGATGATGCTATGTGTAGCGAGTTTTTTTCGGAAGCTAGATAAAAAAAGAAGAGCATGCATGGTGTCGCCGTTGAGGGCGATATTTTACGCCAAGTGTATGTTTGCTATAGTTTTTTTCAACGACATGTTAATAAGTCTGACCTAATTACCTTATATGTACATATTATGTAAAGCAGGGTGGAGTCTTGTATTGTTCACGCCCGTGTGCACTGTGGGTAGGTAACTTTGTAAGGTGTTAATTAGCATTTGAATACTGGCTCACCCAGGTGTACACAGTACATGTACATCGGGTGTTGTAAATTGAGGGGCGTTTTTGGTGGAGAGGCAGACAGGCCTGAAGTGCGATAGCACGTATACATGACCGAGCGATAGCTCCTGTACTTAGCGTGATTTTGCTAAGTTTTGTTGGTGGATCTGAATAATCCTGAGTTGGCGATAGCCCGATTTTCAGCGGTAGCTGAGGAGATATTAGTTAGCTGCATTGTCAGTGTATTTGCACCCCTTGACGGTGTTTTCACGTAGTAGGAGCCAGTATATACTGTAAGTTTTGTTTAATTGGTTTTTTTATTAATTTAATTATATTACTTCATTTTAGAGATCAATGAATGTCATTTTTGATGTATTGCAAATCTGATTCGAAGACACGCCCCTTTGGGTGGATTGACATTGATTTCGTAATCTTTTGATTGGAAATCCTAGGATTGGTTTTTATTATTGTATTTAACATTTTCAGGGCTCCTTATTGTGGAGTTTTACAAACCACGTTCAGTCCTGATGTTGTTCACTCCTAACTGATTTACATTTGGCACGTTTTGGTGGAGACCACTCCATTGCCTCGCCGCATAGCTAGGCATACGGCCATGGACATCTGCCCCTCGTAGCTGGTACCACACAGCCATCACGCCGCGCCAGGGTATAACAGTGCCAGGATATGAACCGCTAGTCGGAGGCTCACCGAAAGTGAACTGTTCAATAAGTTGTGTACGATAACCCATTATTATAATACCCGAGGGTATTAATCAATGTAAAGTTTTCGCCTACACTACGTTTATAATCATTTTAGAGCTTGTGGAACACATGTACATGTATTTCTTTTTGTATTTTGTTCGACTTTGGTTGAACTGGATTAGATAGCCTGATAATCCAATTGGCTATACATCTTACTCGTACCTCTTTATTTTTGTTATAGTGTAGATATTGTAAATAAATATTGGTATAATTATTGTATATTTTGCTTACTTTGATTTATGTCTGAGAGTCAAAAATGATGAGACCGGGTGCACATTGCGTGTGAGAGGGTAGGGGGGACCCGGGTTTGTGACAATGGGAAGGGATATAAACTCATCACAAAAAGTATCGAGACACTTAAAAATGAGCCAATAATTAACGGCCCGAAAGGGTATGGATTAATCAAAGCAAATAACCCAGTGCATAATTTTGTTCTGCGTATTTTGACACCTCGATTGTTGAGATACGATGTTGCGGAGCGGAGTTATTTTCATTTCAATGGTCGTATAGATCCAGTTTCAAAGCTGACAATCATCCCTATAGAAGCAGGTTTGTTTTAATCATGTTGATGTTAAATGAAAAGCCAAAAAGATAGTCTCTACATTTAAATTCAAAAGAAAAGGCGGGCATATGTAGAGATTATTATTGAGCCTGGAATTCCTCTTTTTAATGTATTGAGTAAAATCGTCAGGCTGTTTGGTGAGCACGTGTTAGTTTTCTGAACGTTAATTTGTGTCTATTTACAAAAAAATATTGTTAGTTAAGCTGGCTAACTAGCTTGTGAACAAAACAAACCTCCATGTCTCGATATTGAGGTTTTTTTCTTCTCACTTTATTGAATGCTAGCTGGCTAGTTAGCTAAGTAAACGGTGTTTTTATCGTATTCGTAAGTATCTCTGAACGACATTGTATGTAGCGTCGTCAGACCCGAGAGGGGGTGTGGGCGCTGGTGATAGAGGAACTACTAGCCGGCTGGCGAAAATTTATTTCCCAAACGTAACTGGCAGATTAACGAATTTTTCAGTAGTTTGGATGAGAAGTTATGTTTATTCATCGGAATAAACCATGACGTCACAGCATTTTAGTTAACTAGTTACATTAAATCACTTTAAAGAACAGCTGCTATACGTAGTGTAGTGGATAGTGGGATGGGCTATGGATCAAAGATCCCTGGTTCGAATCCTGCTGTAGGCCACCTCGTTTTTCCGATTCAAATTGATATCTTTGGAGTATTTTTAATTTAAGGGGAAAACAGAGACCTAGAACCTAAGTGTTGTACAGTGATCAATGCAACTACTGAATAATTCAGTTAGGTTTGGTAAAAATATTCGCAGCCGGCTGCGGGCTGATTCATGAGGTGGAGTCCCTCAGGCGATAGAGCATACAACACCAGACAATAACGTGAAGTCAACGTACAATAGAGGTTTTAATTTCAATACTGAAAGAAACATTGATCAAAAGGTAAATTATCCGTATGTATTCTCAACAGCCTAAAATAAATTAGTACGGCATGAAACAGTAGTCGTGTGAAAAGTACTGAACCCAGGAACTATACGTATATACATTCAGTCAAATATGAAGCGCAGTAATGACATTTTCTAGATTTTGTGGATGTATACAAACTGAAAATGCCAGGTTTTTTCACTTTAAGAGATTGCAAAACAATTCCACAGTGGCAAAAACCCGTTTTAGAAAATGATAAATAGTCATAATGCTTACGAGGTAAACAACTAAAATACAATATGATAAAAGACTTAACTTCAATAAATACAAGAGTATTGAAAATGCCTATACCAAGCACTTCACAATATAGAGTAAACAGAAATCTTTTAAAGACTGATCAATATACAAAAAATATTACTTAATACCAGAGTATAAGTTGATTAATTGCGACTAGATTATTAGTACTGGGTACCCAATTAGCAAACAAAATCTAAAAATCTAAAAACTATTACTTAGAGGTTCTAGATTAAGTACTTAACTTGGCTGTCAAACGCATTTATGTACTTGATTCCCTAAGAACGACGTCTCTTCAACAACTATCAGCTGCTACTCTGTCATTCTGCCAGTTTTACATTCACTTGGATTCCGTCAAAGAAAATTAATTTCAATTCTTGCTAGACATGCAAACACTGCGCAAATGCAAGACTGCGCAAATGCAAACAGTAAAATGTGCAACTCGGGTCAACCTAAATGGAGGGTGCATTCGAGTAGTTCACCCATGGAAACTGTGCCATGAAAGCCCGTTACAAAATTAGAACTAAAAATTTAGAATCTGATGTATTTTTCTAACATGGCACATTGACGACATCATCCATACACTTGATACGATCTATAGAAAACAAACCGGTCTACGAGTACATGTTACATAGTCTACATGTATATCTAGTGATTATTTTTGTTTCCATTACAAATTCTAGATATCTCTACAGCTAAACACAGCACATTTGTAGCGACTACATCTCGCCAACATCACAACAGTCATGTGTACAATATACAATTTTCGAAACCCTTACAATATCTCCCAATGAGAAAACGATTTCATGGAGTGGGGCGTGTAATATCCTACGACTATGAGACATGGAGAAATTAAGGTGCATGATTTTGGTCATCGCTCCACTCACAAAAGTCTAATTCGTACAAGCCCCGCCCCTCTGGTAACTCTGACCAATCAGGCCAAGTTTAATAGTGGGTGGGGCTTAATGAGTTGGTCTGTTGGCAATTATATCTTCACCGTCACCATGAACAAACACTCGCACGTACCTGTGATATAAGAACAAGTTCGTGAAATCGCGCACTGAGTAAATTTCGGTTTTACGAACTGACACCTGAGGTTGTTGCGGACATGTGCTTTGAAAGCGTTGAAAATAATCTACTCCGTTCGTAAATCTTGTGGAATTACAGAAGAAACTAAACTGAAAACCTTTCAACTCATGAAATTAAGCTGGGGTTCAGTTCGTAAAGACGAAAATATGCGAAGCGTGCACTGTAGTGCTTGGGTGCCAGTTTGTGGTGATGGTGATGATATGCAGATCAACTGTCGACTAGTTCCTACTCTTAATAACTCTAGCACTACCGAATAAGTTAAAGAACAGTGTGCAACTAGAACCATCAGATGTTACAAGCTCAATGCTACCAGAACAATCAGAAGTTAGCTATAAAAACGACACATGAAAAATCACCAAGTTCACACAGTGTACTGGATTATTCCCTGAATTAACAGTCTGGAGTTCAAAGCAATGCTACATTTGTGGTGCTTTTGTGGGTGCAAACAGTGCCTTCAAGATCAGACGATCATTTTTGTCTAGAACTATATTATTCACTGTGACTTGTGCAGCTAAAGAATACTTCTGTGAGGCTAAGGGCAGCCCTTTTTATTTCTACGGTTCTCATTATATTTCCTCTGAAATAGGATCAGCAAAAAGAGTCGGCGAAAAGAAAATATGAAGAAACAAATTCAGTTGCACCCGTATAGAGTACCGATGTCATTTTGTCTGCATGTTGTCAAGTAAATTGGCTCCACACAAACGTTAATCAACCATTTTAGTCGACTAGTCAATATGTGGGTCCATCATAATGACAACTGACGTTGCATTTTAGTACTCTATAGATGGCTAAAGTAATGATACCAAGTGCGTATTAAAGAGTTTATCATAAAAACAAACAAGTTAAGCCATATTTGGCAAGAAATATCTGCACCATGCAGTTCACTAACGTTTTGGCTGTGCATGTACATGTACAGTGGCAGCCATGGCATGATACCAGTACAAATTGCTCTTCACATTTTACAAAGCTTGACTGCCAGAATTTGGTCTTGTATCTTTTTTTAAATTAGAAAATGTTGGTTTTCTTTTGTTAGTTGGTTTTTCAGACAGGATCGGCGGCAATAAAAAAAAAAGGTAAATATAGGGTCGGTCGGTAAAGAGAACCACAGATATAAAAAGGGGCACTCTAAACTATGTCACTGATTTCCGTGCAGAGTATAAATGTATTGCTTTTCAATCACTCTGAATCCGTACACCCCCATGGAACCTTAAACCATAATTGTTTTTTACACCCCTGCAATTGTTCCCATCACATAGGACTTTTGACTAACTCTATACAATACAACTACTACTACAACAATACTATAAAACATCTATCAACAAACACCACCTTTTGTTTTTACAACCAACTAATATTTTACAAGTCCTTTCACAAGCAGACTTTTAAGAAAGTTACATTGGTACGGCTGTGGGAACTACATTATCTAGCTTTGAAACCTAACCCGACTAAAAAAAAACCAACTTGGCCGTCGGCTAAATGACAGGTACACCCTGTATGCATGTTTAGGATCGTGTTCTGTCTACGTTCGCGATCTATTCTGATGATTGGAATGATGACAACCAGACAATGTTAAAATCTCATAAAACTACCCAATTAGTTTACAGTTTCTAAATCACGTCGAGTACACATTTAAATGAACAACACGCCTCTCTTCTGCACAGTCGCAAGACAATTTCAAGCAGAGTTGTTACCCCAAACCATTGTAAAAAGTACAAAGTACTGGCGGTACATTAAAGGGGCTGGTGCTTCGATAACACACACATGTAACACTGTTTGCGAAAGGGGATCAGACCTCATTGTAAAAGTACACGGTAGGCTCTGATCAGTTGCTGTATGAAATCCTTTTGGAAATTGTTTTCCCACTGTACAATGTCATGGAGGCCTGGAAACGCAAGAGTTTAAAGATTAAATTGCATAACGAGATAATTAATAGGTGCAACTTTCGACTATACAGTTAAAATTAAAAAGCCTCGGTGAACACTCTTACATAATAATAGCGGCAGCCATAAATACCTTTTTCACTAGCCTCTGTCTCAGCCTAACCATGGCCAATTTATAAAACCTCGTTATCGCTTCCAGCTTTGGTTCTTGTCTCGCTGAATCAATATAGGTAGGTATTTTATAGTAAAGTTAATAGTCTGGGGATGCGATTGTCATTTTAGAGAAAAAAATCGGAAAATTGATGAAATGTCTAAAAGATGCATATCTTTGTGTACAAACAATATCTTTTTTGGGGATTTAGCAAGTCAGATTTCAGACAAAAGTCTGAAGAATCTAATGCCCGATAGTCTATACAATGTACTCTTTTGCATCAGTATATCTTGAAGTTGTCAAAAGCAATTTTGCGAATGATTCTCTAAATGAGAAATTCCAAACGTTGCTTGCCAGGAATTGGAAATCTACCTTTCAAACGGGTTTCTTAAAATGTTTGCCATATTCTTGTTTATTTACATGTATACCAAGTTTTCTTATACCAAGTTTTCTTATACCAAGTTTTCTTAGGGTTTGTATTGCACGAAACGGCATAAAAATTTGTATTATTATCATAGCATGACTGTTTAAAGGGAAATAGACCATTTATCACTTGTGCATTTGAAGCAGCAAAAGGAATTTGGCATCTAACCTTGTAAAGTTTTAGCTTCGTGAATGCTGCATATTCGGAGAAAACAATATTCTAAGACTTTGATTTCAATTCAAAATTTGGGAGTCAATTTGATTTGCGACCACAAACTGCAGTATTGGCGCGCGCGTTCTCAGCCAGCGGATTGTAGCTATTCGCGTGTCATGCACTGAACAGACTAATAGTAGCGCCAATGCGTGCGCTGCATGTCGTTCGAATACTTGCGGGAACTATTTACAGAAATGTCAACATGTGCATATCCGAGACGCACATTTGAAATGACTTTTTGTTCTCTTCAAATTCACAGCATGCCAGACAAAATAATTTCACGGGGAGTTTAGAATCATTACTATCTTTACAACAAGTAAGTTTTCAACAATATTTTGGTTTGTTACTTTTTGGATAGTTGCAAAAGGTATATTACCCCTTTAAAGTAAATACCAGTTTGAAGCAATAAACCTGTTTTGTGTGTGCTTGTTGTTTTGTACAAAATCCTCTGAGCATCTGAGCCAGACTAGGTTGAGACAGAGGAACACATCATGTGCAATGAAACAACTTTTTTTTTTTCATAAATACAAAAAACAGTAAGTTTACATAATATTCACAAACTCATAAAAAAGTAAAAATGTTTCTCTGGTAATACAGTACATGTACACGAAAAGGGAAATATTTAAGAATAAAATGTACTTTACAAAAAACAAAAAAAGTATCATTAACGGTGGTACTTGTAACATTTAAAAAATAAAGACATACTTTTCAGATTTTTTTTTTTTTATGAGCAGAAATGTGGGTATGAAAGAATGCAAGAACAGATTCAAGCATCTTTTACACAAGCGCTCCGATTTTAAATCTTTTAACAATCATTCGTCCAAACTGCAAGTTTGTTTTTGTACTTTTTGGCCAAAACTTGATAGAATCAAATCAGTTTAAAAATTTGGCACCATAGATAGAGTACAGTTTAAAAAGCTCACTTCACGATACACTCCAAATATTGTTTGAACGAAAAAAAATTATTCCACAGACACATTATCAATACGATATCGATTAACTATAAACACTGATCGTGCAGCACAGACTGGCTTAATGTAACAACCAAAACACAACATGTACATTTACAATACACATCACTCGGGTCCAGAAAAGACACTGGGTGGTACCACTTCAATGTAGGTGAAAGGCAACGAGAAGGGGAAGAAGTACAACTAGAATAGACTGTGCGATAGTGGATGCTGCGCCACGCGGCAATGTGCTGCCTTGTCCATCTACACACAAGAAAAAGAAAAAAACAACAAATTGGCTAGTCAATTGTACAGGTAGTGAAAAACATTGACCAGAATGGCACTACTAAATTTGGCAAACGCAAACCGTAAAATGTGCAACCCGGGTCAACCTAAATGGAGGGTGCATTCGAGTAATTCACCCGGATCGGCTTCAGCTAATCATAGGGGGTTTTCAAAACCTTTGTCTCCAAATTCCGAATCACTGAGAAACAAATCGAAATACAAGTAAAAACGGAAACTTTTAAACCTTTGGGTTCGTATCAACATATTGAATGTTTCTGATGCACAAGCAGAAAGCCCGTTTGTTTACGGTTTTGAATGGAACCGGGTACCCGGTCCCGGTCAAAGTCGGGTACCCGGGTACCCGTAACCCCCCCCCCAAAAAAAAATAAATAAAAATAAAAAAGGAACAAACCCGTAAGTGTTTTCTTATAACGCCAACCCGGAAGTCAGTGTTTTTTATTAAATGCCCCAGCCCCCAGCGTGTTCTATAATGCTTTCTTTTATATGCCGATTTGCAAAAGGTCGATTTGATTACATTTGTCGGTAAAATATGTCTGTTATATACCTAAGTTTATGAAATAAAAGAAACGCATTGGTGATAAATAAAGACATTTTACCCACGGGCGGGTACCCGGGACAGGCTTAACAAGCAGGCACCAGAATGTGGCTGGAGTTCCCGAAGTTGGTAGCTTAAAATCACCCCAACCCAAAGACAAAGACTACGCCAGAGATTCGAAAAGACCCAAAGGCTCAGACCAAGACTTATTATTTTTAGTTCTACTGCATTTCCGTAAGTCACTCAAAGTTGGTCGTTCTGCAATAAGCCAGTTTGGTATTCCAACTGCACATGTGCATCACAAAAAGTGGCTATGGCGCTCTAAAATATGCCACATTAAAGCTTACATTGCAGGCTTTTCAACCGTGTATATACATTGTAACTCAATGTCACTTTTTATGCGGCATAATACATTTTTTGTGGACTGGGTCACAAATATTTCCCGCTTGTTCAGCTGCCATATTTGCCCGTTTCTTGGAATGAACAACGCATGTGTGCGACGTATTTCCACCAGTGACTTAGTCTTGCTCCAAGACTGAGTTGTTCATTTGTTCCGGGCGCGCTGTCCGTCTATGCAGTTCATCAATCGTCAATACTAGTATACTCCGCAAACGGGCTTATTGAGGGCGCCCTTGGTTATCACGAGATTTTCAGTCGTTTTCATTCAATGTAGTGTACGATTATTATACACGCTGTGTGTTTCCAATAAATTGCACACAGCACCAATGTGGTTTCTTACACGTCCGCAAAAGGCGAACAATTTACGGGTGTATCATGGTGCCATGGCAGCCGAAAAGTTTTCGCCTTTTGCGAACTTGTAAGAAACCATTTTGTGCAATGGTGCCTTGTGCAATTTATCGGAAACACACAGCGTGTATATCGTATACACTACATTGAACGAACACAACTCAGCGCGCATGCGGCGGCGAATAGCTATTAGAGCTATGCTTGGAATGTCCTAGAAATAATCTTGTAATAATCAAGGGCGCCCTCATAAGCCCGTTTTCGGAGTATTGACGATTGATGAACTGCATAGACGGGCGGCGCAATCGTAACAAATTAACAACTTGGTCTTGGAGCAAGACTACCAGTGACTCTGCTCCATGAGCAGGATCTGTGGTGGCTGACCCAGGGGGAGTCCCGAGAATGCTGTCAGAGCAAATCTAACGACAAGAGTTTGATTTTAGATTAAGCCTGCCAGTTGCGGTTATTAAATTATCCGTGTAACCGTATGTTTTACGGTTACGGTTCAAAGATATGTAGCACAACCATTTGCTGGGTGCCTACAATCAATATTTACTTTCAAATAAGTAAGATATTTTTTAATAATTCGGTAGTACAATTTTTTGATATCTGAAAATGGTGTATTCTACCTTTAAGTCTGAATATTTGTAAAATAGTAAATACAACTGCACCAAAATCTATAGCGAAGAAATAAAAAAATAAAGGGCATTATGCTGAGCATTTGTAGCTTATTTCTACAGAAACCTGTTCTTGGCGTCAGTTGTTGTCATAATCAGGACTATTCTTTATCTTACCTATATCAATAGAATGTGAAGGTTCACTGGTCACACCGTCGCCCCCTGAATTATGACCTCTGACCTTGATCAAGTACGTAGTGCCTTTTTTCAGGCCGTCGATAGTGATCTGGTGGGTGTTTTTGCCAACCTCCTTAGTCAAGGCATCTGCTTCAAATTTCCCACTTGGCCAGTACAGAACCTAAAAAAAGAAGAAAAATAAACCCAGTTGATCGTTATAGCCTTATGAGACCTTTTCACACTGACTGTGCACGTTCAATCCGCATTAAAATCTACACGGGTCCAAGCCGTGTATACTTCTTAAATTTTAAACACGGTTCAATTCCTTACCGTTTTCACACTGTTTAATGCAACACCAGCATTTGTGCTACGTGTAAGGTTTTGACACTATATTTTGTGTATATGTTGCACACTGTACACGCGGCCGGCCAATCTACACGGGTCAAATCGGAAAATCCCCCATAATGCATTGCGGCGTGCATCAGCTGGCTGTCAACGTGTTTGAAATTTTTGTGTATTTATGTTGTTACATATAGGTTTTTTTCTTTTTCGATTTCACCCCCATTTTCGCGGATATTACAAAAAATAAAAAATAGTAAGAACGAACAAAAAAGCGAGCGCGGTCAGTGTGGTAATTCATTAGGTCAAATGTTATTTGTTTGTTTGTTGCTATCAACTAAGGTGTGCGATTGTGGATATATGGCGTGGCAGTCACGTACTCCAATACAACGATCGCATAATTTGTGCGGCACTCCACTGTCCGGTAATTACACGGGTCAAACTTAAACCGGACACATGATCAGACTACAGCTTTCAACACGTGTCAAACTCTCTACCGGGTCGACAGCTCTCTACCCATCTCCCGAGCAGGATTATTTTCGACAAGGATTAAGGACTCTACGCAGGTCAGTTCTGTGTTGAAATGTGGTAGTGGGAAAATGCCTTTAAATTTCTCCCTGCAGCAAAAAGGAAATTAACTCTAACTCTCCTCCAAAATCTTCCTTGCAGCTTTTGAGGATTGATGAAGAATGAAAAACAAAGGCCATTTGATTTGGAGTAATTGCAATGGCTCGGTGTTAACCAGTTCGCACCGGGATTATTTTAACATCACCGAGCCGAGGGGCGGGATTATTTTTAACGAAACTCGATACGAAGCGGGTTCAGGCCGATAGTGCCGGGAAGCACACCCACGCATTTCCAGCCTTGCTCGCTGCTGGCAGACATTTCCGAACTTGAACTTGGCGTATTTATGCGTCATCCGTTTTGAATTTGGGGAAAAACAATTGAGTTTTTATACGTCATCCGGCGCGAACTGGTTAATATTGGCTGTACCCAACATTCTTTATGTTCAGTCATGTATAATCATGGTATAATTGACTGAGGGGGTTAGGGTCAATGACCTGAAATAAAAAAAAGGCCAAATCATAAGCCAAAGCTGTAGAATAAATCCCAAGTTTTGTAAATGACCCGAGAGTACAACACATCTTAAAGGGGCACACCCATTACCTTGTATCCTAAGAGGGGTTCCTCATTCGCTGATGTGGTGATGGCATCCCACTTGACCGTTATACTGGTGGTGCCTTTAAGCGTGACCTTGACATTTCCTGGTGCTTGCTGGGGTGCTGTTGCCAAAATATGTGCAAAAGAATAAATCATTTACAAAAGTTTCTTTAATTTATTTAATTGTTTAATCTGTCACGGAGAACATCTCTTGCCTTTATTTCAACATTGATGTGTGGACAAACGTTTTGTTGGAGTCTTAAAACTGTTTGTATAATTGAAAACAAAACCAAAAATGTGACATTCTGTTATTATTCACATTTGAAAATGACATCATGCAAATGCATGATAGAGTAAAAAAATATTATTTTGAGTAGAAATCGGTGTCCAGGACATTCAGTAATGAGATTTAGAAATAAAAATACAAACTTATAAGAAAAAGAAAATAATTAAATGACAAATTAGAATGAAACAAATAAAATAACGAATTCTGTATTAGCGACCTCTTGACATTCAAGTTTTTATTTATCTTTTTCTCCAAACTGAATTTATGCACATGCATTCTTCATCAAATTAATTCTTGCAACCTTTGAGTTTTCAAAAACAAGAAAAAGCTATTTTTTTCCTTTTTTTATATTTTGCACTGAAAAAACAAATGATCAAAAGTAACAGAATGCAAAGAAAATCGTGTCTGTTTAAATGTTTTAACAGTTTCAACATTTAAGAGTTCAGGTGCAAAAGCTGCTAAACGCCACTTCTGTGAAAAATGATTTTAACCATATCAAGACAAAGCTTTCAGTGCCTAGCATATGATAATCAAATATTTGTTTGCTGGCGTTTAGCGCCTTTTGAACCTGAACTCTTCATCTCAAGAATAAATTTTCCTTACTGTGTGCAGAATTACATAAAATCAGGGATGAATACAGTAAATAGTGTGTGTTCTTGAGCAATCTACTTTATCACAATTGCTTCTCTCCACCCAGGAGAGATAAGGAGATGAAACAGTCAATTGTTGTATGTCAAATTGTAATGTGAGTATAGGTAGTTTGTTTATTGACAGACGTTGCATCGTTTTGTTTTCCATAAAATTGGCATGTATCCAAGATTATACTGTACGCAATAGTTGCGATAAACCATGTGAATGCTTTAACCAGTTTGCGCCGGAGGACGTATATACCCGCAAAGTTTTTCCGAGGGATGACGCATAAACACGCTCCGAGCAAGGCAAAAAATGTATGTCAGCAGCGAGCAAGGCCGGAAATGTCATGGGTGTTGCCCTAATACCATCTGCCCAAACCCGCTTGAAAATACTCCCGCGCCTCGGCTCGGTGAATGTTACAATAATCCCGGCGCGAACTGGTTAATACTTCCGTATGGAAATAAAGTTACTCCTTACAATGGTGAAGATTTTTAATTTAAAAATTATCTATCAATCTAGCAAAAGCAATCAACCTCAATTAAGACCCGTTTCCATGGAAACTCAGACAAAGTATGGACTATGGAGTTCTCAAGTTGTTACCAGTATCTCATGAAACTGCACTGTCTGATAACTTGAAGTCAAGATTGCTTTATAGACAGAGCATAATAATATGAGAAGACACCAAATTATGAACTTGAAAAACTCAAAACCCGAGCGTAATATTTTCAAGCTATTGTCAAATTTTAAATGAAAACGGGTCTAATGAAAGAATTATTTTTAATTGTTCTGTCAATTTATTAAGAGACACAATTAGAGATGACGACTGTCGGCTATCGATGACAAAAGTCAGTCCTGAAAATGAAACACAAGGGCTTGTGGTAATGAGACAAAGGTGGGTTGCGGGAGGGGGCAGGTTGGCTCATTCATTCAAGGAAGGGGTTATAGGAGGGGGATCAGAACACAGTGCAAGCATGATGAATGGGAGTGAGAAAACGAAAACATTTTGGATTATTAGTTAATGAGGTCTGGGCATGCTGGATACTTGCAATAACTTAAAAAGAAAATCCTTGGTACAAGTTGGACTGGTTTCTCTATTTATAGCAAAAGTCTAGTTTTTGTTTGTTTTGTTTTTAAGTTTTAAACCAAAAGATTATAAACAAAATATTTGGTTAAGTTGGCTTGACAATTTTTTTATTTTTTTTAAGCACGCGATATCTGAATTGCTCATGCTTCAGAAACCTTCCGGCAGTTATGTTTTCCATACAGATGCTTCAAAAAAAAAAAAAAAAAAAAAAGAAAGACAAATATTTTGAAAGCCTGTTCACAATCCAATTTTCAAGGTTAAAGTGCTGGGACAAATCGGAGGTTTTCAAAACCGAATAACCGAATTTCAAAATATCGAATAATCGATCCTCCGAATTCGTTAATCGGTTTACAAAATCCAAAAAAAAAATTTTTTTTTTATTTTTTTTTATTTTTGTTTGTTTATTTTATATTTTTTTTATTTTATAAAAGTGATTTTAATGGATTAAGTGACATGGAAGTTGCGTTCTCCAATACGTGCTATCAGCTACTTCAAACAGAACGTCTTTCCGCGTACCAGCTGACTGTATTCATGAGTTTATCTAGTGGCTCGTGTTTATTCACGTAACCATTGAATCGATGACAATGGCGCACAGCCAGCCTTGCTCATTAACTTCGCCGCGCTTGAGCGATCGTCTACGGAACCAATTCAAATCAGAATTCCAAAATGAACAACTTTTTTTTTCTTTTCTGCCCAGAAATCGTAAAAAGAGCATTTTTTTTGGTTTTTTTGGTTTTTTTCGAATATTCGGTTTTCAAATTCCAAACCGATTTGTGGAAGCACATTCGAATAACCGAATATTCGGTTTTGAGTCCCAGCACTAATTAAACACGGTCTTTTTGTTTTCATTCTTAAAAAAAAAATATCAAATAAAAAGAAAGCTGTTAGAAATCAATGCTGTGTCGTGAAGCAAGATTTTCCTCTTTGTTGGTTCTAGGGATCGGGATGGTATCCATGTCATTTTCAAAAAATTAATTGTATTACTCTTTTTACAGTAAAATTATCAAACATTTGGAGCAGTGGCTTCTCCATAGTATATACATGTACCGGTACATGTGTTAAGCCGCGTTCGCATTGGACTTTTTTGGGTAAAACCTACGGAGACTGTTGTCAACTTTAACCAAATTAAATCCAATGCGGACAGAGGGTAACATTGTCAAATTGTCCATTTTACCCTCTGCAACAAGTAAGATCTACAGGCCCAAGTTTCTAGCGGATGATTTAACACCGTGAACTTTGACAATCACGTACGGTAACTTTTGACAATAAGTCGTCCAATGCGAACGCGGCTTAACACAGGTTGTTATCTCATTACCTGGACAAATCTAAAAGTGGTAATGAGGCTCGATTCAACTAAGGACGCAGGAAAAAACAAAGCGTTTGGCTTCAAATTATTGAGTTTTTTTCACACAAAAAACAGTCAAAAAGTGACATGGATCCCACCCCACCTCTGGATGTGACCTTAAGCTTACATGTATTTACATTAGTTGTAAAAAACAACAGGTGAAAGCAGGGACATGCAGTTAAAACGGTCCAGAAAGATTTTCTTATTGATGTCATTTCATCTTTTTGCCAACTCAAAGCAAATCAAAATCGTTGCGAAAAGATACTGATTATGGCGGTTTTCCTTTTTAGGCAAAACAAAATGTACTTAAAAAGTGTAATAAAAAAAAGTTTTTTGTATACTGAACAATTACCGTGCTGCAGAGTACATGACAAAGTAAAAATAATTTGTCAAAGTTTTCTGCTCACAGTGATACATCTATTTTGTTTGTTCGATGGGTTTTGTTTTGTTTTGGTCAAGAAAATCTCTCTGGACTGAAGGAGGGAGGCAAAAAGGGAGAAGTATACTGTACTACGGTACCAATCGGCTTTGAACTTGGAGTTTGCGTCTGCATCTCGACTGTGGTCACTTGATAATAACAGGGAGGAGAATTATAATGAAAAAAATAAAAAACATCGGTCAAACTATCGCTACCAACGCACACATGGCTACTGGGCTCAACAAGTGCAGGCAAGCTAAAAGCATACTGGTACTAAAGGCCAAAAACAGAATATTAGAGGCCAACCAAATATTGTGGCGACCAGTTCAATGTGGCCATCAATTAATTCATTGTCCATGTTGTTGGCGGTTTTGGCAAAAACTTCATGGTGGTAAAGTTACCTATTAATTATGGCTACTTTCCCATTTAAACCACCTCTCTCCACAGTTCCACCGTGGCCACCACAGTGCCAACCACAGTTCCACCGTGGCCCCCACAGTGCCAACCACAGTGCCACAGTGGGTGCCACAGTGGCCACCACAGTGCCCACCACAGTGTCACAGTGGCCACCATTTCCACCTGGCCACCTTCAAATTTAGGTGTATGTACCGTTACATGTAACTACATCCATGTACAGTGTATATTGTGGCCAAACTGCCCATTTTGGCTACTACTTTAAAGCATTCACCTCTCCATTATTAATTGACCCACCCTTTTAGCGCTCTGCTAGCCCTACTGCACTTGTGAACCCCTTCCACATACTGGTACTTGTACAACATGTACAATCTAGATGTAGTCAACACTCGAGCAACCTGTCTACACGTACATCAACACGCACGTATACACAGCACATACACAAAAGCAGACACCGATATCGGTATTCTACACATCAATTTACAAAATTGGTGACTAAAAAAGGGTTTTCTGATCTAAAGTGGAATGAAATGCTAAAGTGGAGACTAAACAATGGGAGACTAGAAAGGCAAACTATAAACTGGATTAATTTGTTGGGATAGAGAAATCATCAGTTAAAACCTGACAAAATTGTTCATGATTATTATTAAAAAAGGGCACCTACATGTACAGGCAAAATGGAACCGTCTTTCCCCCATTTCAAGTTGAGTAATGCTGTACTGATTTACGAAAGCAACCCAACATTGTTACGGGAGCGGGGGAAGTTCTAGACCCAAACTGAGCACCAAATTACTGTGAACACACCAGTAATGGCACAAGCGTTGTGCTATCTATTGAACAAAACAAGTACTCCATAATGGCTGTTCACAATACTTCCGCCATTACAGGGGGCCACTAGTGTACAGTAATTACCTTATAGGCAATCGCGAAAAAAACAAAAACACATAAGAATCACTGCCCGCCGCCGGTTGAAAACGAACGCCGTTTTTCTTGCTTTTCTTAGCATCCATGATTGTAAAACTTCGGACAGGTCAGTTAAACGATATTTACTATAAAATGCAACCCCCCAAATCCACCCATTCATGACAATTCAAACAAATACCAATGGTGTATCCTAGCTTTGATTTTACACAAAATTATAATTGCCAATGATAGCTTTCTTCCCTCAAGAAATCTAAACTGAAAGTCCATACGTTTAGGCAGAATTACACAATGTACATGTAAATGTTCAACTTTTTTTGTTTCTTTCTTTGTTTATTAATTACACTTGTTTTCTCCCAATCAAATATATAAACTTCTACAAATCATGCTCGACAAGATCCGATTGAAATATTTGTGTGTAATGGTGAAGAAGTTTTTGTAGGTAATACAGTGCATATCTACATGTACAGGAAGTTGTAGGGTGCATGGACGTGCTCATTTCTTTTAAGTGCATGTCTTGCGGAACATACAACTAAACTAAAGACTGTGGACACATTAACTGGAGCCCAAGTTTATGAGGCTGAAAAGCAGACAAATGTAGTTTTTGTAGTGCTGAGCTAATTGCCCCCAAAGCCAATACTAGTTCTGCCCATGTGAGAGTTTCACTGGTGGTACGAGTCAAATTTTGTGAATGCTGCCAAGGAAGTATTTTTTTTTAACTGAGAGCACGATTGTTCATTTGAAAGAAACCATTTGTAGATGCTAGATTAAAGCGATGTTCCCATTGAACTTTTTAAGGTTAATCTCTTGTATTTAACATCAAATCCAATGGGGATGCGCGGTAGACTAACATCCCTGTCAACTCACCACGACAGTAATGTAAAACTACCAGTGTGAAGGTGGTCGCGGAAGATTTCCGCGTATCCGCGTAAGCTTATCAGAGCCAGCAATGTGTGACATTTTGCCAGCCTCCCATGGCGAATAAACATTCCGTCGCGGTTTTTAAAAAAAAGTCCCAGTGGGAATGCACAGTAGAATTACGCGAAGGGATGTCGTGGTTAAGAATCTGCGAGGCCATGGAATAAAATCTCCAAAGGGAACACGGCTTTTAGTGCAAAGAACATGCTTAGAGGTAGGATACACCATTGGTAAATGCTTGAATTATCATGAATGGGTGGATTTGGGGGTTGTATGTTATAGTAAATATCGTTTAACGGACCTGTCCGAAGTTTTACAATCATGGAGTTAGCATTACTTTTCTGCTAACCCGTCAACTGCACCACAACATTAGTTACTTTTTTTCCCCCCAAAGAAAAGACAAACCTGTGCAGGACATATTTGTGTTTCACAATTTCATAAGATTGGGCACCAGCAACCAACATTGTTTTGTTTCCCGTTTTGAAAACGAAATAGCAAAATCATTTCAACAAAGCCGCCCCCCGCAAAAAAATTAAAAAAAAAACCAAAATTTAAAATAAATTGAAATTACAAAAATTAAATTAAATAAAATTAAAAGAAGAAGAAACTGACTTACATTCTTTGAGTGTTGTTACCTGCACAGCTTCAGTGCTTGCAGGTCCATCCCCACCCCCACTGATTGCCATCACGTTGATGTTGTAGACGGTGTTAGGAAGCAAGCCCACGATCGTAGCTTCCGTTGCCGAGCCGGGACTACTGACAGTAGTACCAAGCATCTCCGTGGAATCTTCCATCCAGTGTTTGATCTACGAGGATGAACATCCAAAATAACAAGTTCCGTCTTATAACACAGGGTCTTATATACTAATTTACTCCTGGGTGGAGAGAAGCAATGAGTGACATGAGTGACACAAGAGCAAAAGGTTGAGGACTTTCGAAGAAGTAATTCAGGCAGACTTAAATCAGAAGTTAGGGCTTACATTGTATCCCTCTAGGATTCCTACGATTAGGTCTACATCAATGCCCGTCCATACGACCTGAATGCTGGTTGCTGATAAGGCTGTGGCTGTGACTGCAGTGGGAGCTTCGTCTGGTTCTGAGCGATTTCATTAAAAAAAAGAAAATAATAATCCATTTAAGGGAAATGTTGATTGTTAAAACAGCGTGTCAGTTACTGACATACAGATCCTTGTCATTTTATTGGTGAAACTCATTATTACTCCAATTCACGCCGCGGCTAAAAATGTCTCATTCACCAATGGTGAATGGGACTTACTATTAAACAGTTAGGATCATCCTTGTTCACGCGGCTTTTAAACAGTCGGCCCTTATTCCGAAACCCGAGGAAGAATGTTGTGACCTGATTTGTGCCGACCAGTCATGGCGGGCGACGACATCAACAGATGAGCCAACGTTTGCGGATCTGTATGTCAGTTATATAAAACAAACATTGAGTGGCTTTGAATTGTGAAATGGGAGGAATATTATCGCAAGGTAAAATCTGGAATTTTTAATTTTACCTCGCGATCGTATTCCTCCTATTTTACTCTGAGCCACTCAATATGTGTATACTCTACAACTGGGCCAAATTTCTTGGCTCTGCTTACCATTAGCAAAAAATCTCTGCTTACTAAACGCTTACTATTCCGTGCTTACAGTAAGCGTATTTCACGAGTTAGCGAAATATTGTGGCTTCTGCGCATGCGTATACACGTAACTAAGGATTCAGTGCTTACAGGGTTAGCACATCATTTTTCGGGAAGCGCAAAATAGTGATTGTAAGCACCGAGTTCTGTGGTTATAAGATCCACGAAATTGAGCCATGTTCTTTTTGGATGGGGGTAAGGTGGGATTTGGGATGTTGTAGAATGGGGTTGGGGGGGGGGGGGGGGGGGGGGGGTTGAAGTCATGAGGGGAGGGGGGGGGGGGGGGTTAAAGTCTTGGGGGGGTTTGGGATGAGGTGGGCATGTGTGAGGGAGCGTGTGTACACTCCTACTCTAGAAAGTGTGCACTTCCAAAAACAGGCATACGTGAGTTTAGTATTTCATACGCACTGTGGACCTCTGAACAATTGACGTCCACAGGATGCGGGAAGAGGTTACGGTTTGTGGACTTGGACAGGTCCACACTCTGTTTTGTCCTTTTTAAAAAAGAGCTTTAGAGGAAAAACGGGTTAGGGTTATATATAGAAAAGGGTAAGAGAAACAGCCGAGAGGCCCAGAATCAAAATTTCAGGTAAAATATTTTTTGGGAAGCTAGAAAAATGAGTATTTAGCCAAAGCACACGAAGACAAAGGAATGTCCACAGTACGTATGTAAGGTAAAGGTGCTTGTTGGGGGGGGGGGGGGGGGGGGAGAGGAGGGGTTAGGAAAGGCTTCTAAGGCTTTCACTCACTTCTCTGGAAGGAATAGACCTCGGACACTTGGCTGATAGGTCCATCTCCTATGGCATTAATAGCCTGGACCTTGACATCATACGATGTGTAGGCTGGTACCCCTGATGTCACGTACTCCCAAGACTGGTCATCCTCAGTACTGATCAGCTCATGAAACTCAAACTCCGCCCCGGAGTCCTTCAGCCGCCAGTACACCTTGTAGGTCAGGTCTGGGGCATTCCATTCGTGCAGCGGCAGAGGCTGAATTCAAAAGTACAGAAAACAAACATCAAATAGTAGATGCCTTTATTTTTTCGACTATTGCATAAAAGATGTACAGTTAAATCAGTCTAAAGGCCCGTTCAAGCAGGCCTCGAAATAGCACTAGCCCGGCGTACAAAGTCTAGCGAAAACTGCTCCGGGCTACCCAGACCCACTTCCTTGGTTGCCCGGTGGGCTAGTGAAAATTTCAGTAACCTACCTGTAAAGGTTTAGATCAAAATACATGTTAAAATTGTTATGGACTTTTTGTGTATTAAATAAATATCGGATCAAAATAAAGTCTTTTGTTTGTGTTTTGGGGCATGATTGTTGATAGCCTGCGAGCGCTCGATCCAAGTATGCATGCAGTGCACTGCGATCTCACGTACAGAGTAGAAACTACGGCGCAGGGTACCGCACATATGTGCACTATTCTCTTTCACATCGTTCAGGCTTTCTTACCATAACGGCCCACTGCGTAGCTGTATAGTACATGATCGTTCTGCCGTGTCACTAGTAGTAGCGTCTGATACAGAGTCTGTTCAGAACAGCGCCCTCGGTGTACGTTACTATAAATGTACGTATGTGTACGTGCGCGCGCCGAACGAATAGTTTGCATTGTGCATACGGGCTGGCAAAAATGTAAATGGGCTAGTAAAATCTACAGTTTGCTAGCCCGGTGGGCTACCCAGGATAAAAAGTTAGCGCAAGGCCTGTCAAGCTACTTTTTGTATGCGATGCAAATTTGATGTCACAAAGCATTTGCTGTCAAAATTTTCAGGAGTTGAAATGTGTTTAACTTTTAATAATAATAGTGAAGTCGCTGTCCGCAAAATTCCTTCCCACGTCACAAAATTGCATTCGCTTTTGTGTCGATTATGAACCGACCATAACCAGTGATGGCAGTTTTTATTAATTTGTATATTACATGTACATCATCTAAAGTTTTTGGCTACCATTTGTCAGTTGTTATTTGTTCAGCAGCAAAAGTTCTCAAAATCTCAAGAATGGTGCTGGACAACTAACCTGACAAAGTTATAGCTCTGTGAATGCTTTATACTTTGGGACAAAAATATTATAAGATTTCGATTTTCCCAAAACGCGTAAATTTCATGGTTCCGATCATGCACATAAGCCCAAATTCCTCGCTAACCAGTGAAATTTGATTACAGAATGCAAAGAATTTGTTGCTACGCGAATGCGAATTTGATCTTATGAAACATTTGCTGAGAAACTCACCAGAGAATAAAGTTTGTGTGTTCGTGCTTTTTCAAAATGTTCTTTTCTGAAAGAATTTTTAAGGCATATAATGTACTCTAACAAATACATTTGTTTATTTGCATTGGCATTCTTTTCTCAAATTGCGCGAAAGATCATAAATATTCATAAATGCCAATTTAGGTTATTGACAGGCACGAATTGCAGAGATGCCAACTCTCCCGATTTCGCAGGGAATCAAGACTGATCCAAGCTTACATTGAAGCAAGTTGAGGCACGGAAACTTGTAGCAAAACTTTGTAGTCTTGACTTTTGTGTGTTGTGTTTACCTGGGTTTCTTATTGCCCTCAATTGTTCAACATATCGTCAGCGTTTTCACGAAGAGACGAATTTGGCTCCGGGGAGTTGCACATTGGTTTTGAGAAAATCAGGTTTTAAGTTGGTCACTTTTTGAAAAAGAGATTTCGCCTATTTGTAAAGCACATCTTAACTTATATTTGGTACGTACAGAGAGGTAAGATCTAACACTATAACAATATACCTATTAAATAACACTAACAAACTTAATTGACGAGTAATTAATGTAGATATGAATTTGTCTGTTCGTGAAAATTCCAAATCTACACTGGTGGCTTTTTTGCCCATAGCGCACAATTGTCTCTTCGTGAAAACTTAAAAACTAGTTTTGCCCAATCTTGTCTCTTCGTGAATGTATATACAATGTATATACATTGTACGGGCGTTGTTTTTGCACTCGGAGCAACGTTATTTCTATCTACGCCGGAACAAAATAAAATTTGGCTGTTCGTGAAAATTCACAAATTATATTTCGTCTGTTCGTGAAAATTCCAAATATACGGTGGTGGCTTTTTTGCCCATAGCGCACGAATTTGTCTCTTCGTGAAAACTTAAAAACTTGTTTTGCCGATATCTGTCTCTTCGTGAATGTATATACAATGTATATACATTGTACGCACGTTGTTTTTGCACTCGGAGCAACGTTATTTCTATCTACGCAGGGACAAAATACAATTTGGCTGTTCGTGAAAACTGAAAATACGATTTGGGTAAAATTTCTCCCTGTATGATTTTCGTAATCTTAATGATTCAGACTGATTTTGACAATATTAACCTCGCCAGAATGTTCGTTGCTATCCACTTAATCGATTTCGGCCAAAAAACGAATTTTGAAAAAATAATGATTTTGGCCAAATTCGTCTCTTTGTGAAAACGTCCAAAATTTGACAATTGAAATTCCTTTCAATATGATGCATATTTCATTGAATTCTGATAAAAATTTACCGAGTTAGAGCAAATTGTAGATGCTAAATCGCAAATATGAAGTTTTGAGAAAATCGCGATTAAAGTTTGTTGTTCATTTTCAGAGGTTTTTCACTTAAAACTGCATAGCAACCATGGTCTAATTAGTCTAGAAGGAAGGTAGGGTTCCCATGTACCGTGTGGATATTTTCTAACCTACTTTTTTGTGATCCTCAATGTGTCTAGTCAATGAATTTTTATGTTCCCAATATTAAATAATGTCCCATGGGGTTCCTTTGGCGGCCATTTTGGCGGCCATATTGATAAAATATGAAAATCGACCAGATAGAGGTTTCTAACACATTTTTGCATTGTACTGAGTAATTAGGTCATGTGACATGCGACTGGTTTTGCCGTGGCGGGTCACATATACTATTTGATTGCGTAATGCCAGGTACAGGTATACCTCATTACACAAACGTGCATTATACACGCAGTCGCAAAACAGCAGGATGTTCCCAATTTAATTTTAAATACTCGTCATTGGAAAAAAAAATTGTGCGATGCATCATAACAAATACAATGCTAGAAAACATATCAATTGAATTTGAAAGTCTATTTTTCAGGGTACAACCATCTAAAAGCACGGACACCAAATTTAAGTGCAGGGGCCAATTTCATAAAACATGTAAGCAACAAAATTTGCTTAGCACAAAAATGTCTTACTCAGTATAAACAGTTTACCAGCCAAAACTCCATGTATTTTTCATGCTAAGCAAAAACCAGCTGAATACCAGTAAAAACCAATAAACATCACCTGAAAATGTTATTTGTAACCATGTTTTTGCCAAAGAAGAATTTTCATGCTAAGCACATTTTTGTGCTTACATGTTTTATGAAATTGGGCCCAGGGGCCAATTTCACGGAGCTGCTAAGCACACAAATTTGCTTAGCACAAAAAAGTCTTGCTCATTAAAAACAAGTTATCAGCAAAAATTCTACGTGTTTTTCATGCTAAGCAAAAAACCAGCTGATTATCAATCAAAAACAATAAAGTCACGTGAAAATTTGGTCTGTAACCTTGTTTTTACCAAGGACAAATTTTCATGCTAAGCAAATTTTTGTACTTTTGCAGCTCCGTGAAATTGGCCCCGGATTGTTCGCACGGTAAGCAGAGCCATGAAATTGGACCCTGTATGTTGTTTTCTTCCTACCTCCCATGTTATTTTGAGGTCACCCTCGTTTCCTCCACCACCTCCAACGTTAGCTGGTTCCACAGTTGGACCTGGGTAGCAAACCACAACGAATAATAACAAATAATTTAGTATTCGATTAAAACAAATTGTGGACATGATAAAAAGAGACTAATAAATTGACTAAATAAAACAAGTTTGGTAGAACTAACAAAAATTTGAAAAGGCAGAAGAGGACTTACAGTCTGAGGTCCCTGAAAACAAGGAATTCATGTGACCTGTCACCACAAAATGAGCTGAAAATCGCAAATTGCTATTTTGCAGGACAATGGGTCAAAGCCAAATTTTGAAGGGGTGGTCAATCCTTTTTTTTAAAGGTAAACCTTAATCGGTTACTCCCGCGCCAGCATTCCTCAATTTTGTTTGGCTCTCTAAAACCTATTTTGTCTTGTTTGTAAGAGTCGAATGAGCATTTACCGTAAACACAACTGCAAGATGCACAGATTTAAATGCCATTTTTCTCAAGAATCAGTTTGACCACTTTACGTAAGTTGCTGGCCTATATTTCCGTTACTATACTCATTACTCCTTAATGTTGTATACCTTTGGAAAGCTCTTTTTTTGCAGAATCCATAAATATAATTATCTCAATTGTAAACTATATATTTGTTTTCTGCTTATTTTGTAATAAAAGGTCACATATGGCTTTGTCTAACTGCACTGCCAATAGCTATTCACATGATGATAGAGTTTCTTTTGGGTCAAACTTACGGTCTTGTGCTGTCTCTTGTTCGTCGGACTCCTCACTTGGTTCTCCTTGACCGACCACATTGACAGCAATGACCCGGAACTTGTACCTACTCCACGCCGACAAGCCGGTAAGACGAATGTGGGTGCTGGCCGGAGGAATAGCTACAACAGAACACAGTTACGCAGTGGCAAAGTAAACAAAAACCTGTTATTATTTGTTCAAATAAGCCATTTGCGCGTGACCCCGAGTTAAATTTAAATAATATCTGGTACACTGACTTATTCACACAGCTTGGCACAGTTTAACTTTAAATTCTCCAGACCAAAGACACTGTTGCTATATCACGTGATTCGGGGCAAGCTTTTGCATAGTTACGTAAGAGACGCTCAGCACCAATACATTGTTTACAATGGGTGAGAATGGCAAAAAGACACCAGACCATTTCAGAGCTGGGGGTTGCTAGTGTAAGGCTTGCCCCGAATCACGTGATATAGCAACAGTGTCTTTGGTCTGGAGAATTTAAAGTTAAACTGTGCCAAGCTGTATGAGCAAGTCAGTGTACCAGATGTTATTCAAATTTAACTCGGGGTCACGCGCAAATGGCTTATTATCTGGCTATGGCTTAAATTACCAGCTATTTCCATAGATATGCGTAATTTCCAGCCATAACCAAGTCATTTGGCTACGGGGCTAATTTTACAAAAAATCCAACAACAATAGGTACCAGTTCGGATGACGGCAAACTCTGGCACGTGATTGGTGCTTCCCTCGATGATGTAAGACAGGATGGGGCTGTTGTTGTCGTTGCCATGACTCCAGCTCACGTTAGCTGCTACGCCGACCACCACCACACTGATGCCTGCCGGGGGTCCCGGCCGACCTCTGATGGTGACCATTGCTGAGGCAACCACGTTGTCGATACTGGTGATGGCTTCGCAGGTGTACTCCCCACCAAGATCCATGGTGGCGTCCTTGATGTGGAGCTCGCTCACCTCGCCTGTGTTAATCTAGCAAATTGACAGGACAATATACCATTTGAGGAGAGCGTGGCTGAGTGATTAGGGTTCGTGACTCATGATCAGAGGGTGAGGGATCAGAATCCAGCTGCTGCCCATACGTTGGGTCCTTGGGCAAGCCACTTTACCCTCACTTGCCTCTCTCCTTTTATACGATTTGTCGACTCGGTTCTGCATTTTTATCTATTAACCCTTTAATTAAACTCAATTAAATTTTCGAAGATTTTGTACGTGTTGCTAGTTTGTACAAATATCATTTACATTGTACAAATCCCATATAATTATGTATCATTGGAAAGCTAACAAATAGGGCTATATTTTGGGGGAGCTTTTAAGAGACTTATAAGTCAGATGTAGCGCGGGGCTTAGTGCAAAGGGTTAAGCAGCAAAAGTGCTCAAAAAATAAAGAAAGGTGCTTACAAACAACTTGATGAAGTTTTTAGGTGTGTGAATGCTGCATATTCAGAGAAAACAATATTCGAAGATTTTAATTTAAATTTAAGATTTGCTGAGTAACATTTTGAAATGCGACCACCATCTGCAATTAACCAGTTCGCGCCGGAATTATTTTAACATCACCGAGCCGAGGGGCGGGATTATTTTTAACGAAACTCGATCCGAAGCGAGTTCAGGCCGATAGTGCCTCGAAGCACACCCACGCATTTCAGGCCTTGCTCGCTGCTGACAGACATTTCTGGCTTTGCTCGTGGCGTATTTATGCGTCATCCGTTTTGAATCTGGGGAAAACTTTGAGTTTATATACGTCATCCGGCGCGAACTGGTTAAGGGCGTATTCTCAGCCGGCGGATTGTAGCTATTCGCGTGTCGTGCACTGAACAGACCAATAGTAGCGCCAACACGTCCACCACACGTCTTTTGAACACTTGCGTGCACTAATGGAGAACATTTCCATAAGCGCATCTCTAAGATGCATATTTGAAAATGGCATTCTTTATGTTATTTTCTTTAAAATTATTAAGAGTTGTAGGACAACAAAAGTAGGAAATAGTAAGAAAATAGGAGCGAGGTAAAACTCGGTTTAGACCGGCGTTTCAGAGTCGCGCCGAACCAAATTAGTAAAATTTAGTTTGTCAAAAGTCCGATATCTGAAACATTTAGGAGTGACTAGATGCATTAGATGGTGAAAGATCGACTGCTGGAGTTTGCTTTGGCACGACTCTAAACAAAGGTAAGAAAAGTAGAAAAGTAGGAATACTTAAAAAGCCTGCCATAGGCTCATCATTTCAACATCTGCCACTCTCTGATCACAAACACTGATCTCTACATACCTTGGGCTGCTCGTAGTGTGGTGAATTTATATTAATCTGCTCGTCGTCCTTCGTCCAGACGTACTCCAACTCAAAGTAGGGATCGTGATTTGCATTGCACCTCAGTATTCCTGTTTGTCCTTCATCGATAGTCAGGTCGGTCGGCACTTCCACGATGTTTGTTCCATCTGAGAGGGTTTCAACAACAAATGTGATGCGATCAAGCAATATCAGTCAGAACTCGGCAATTCTTGTTTTGAGATAGGGCCAAAATATGTTCGTAGGTTTAGACAAATCCAAATTGACTTTTTTACAAAAACAAATGGGGAAAATATTTTTCTTTTACATGAAAATACTATATTTTAACCAAATTCAGAAGGGAAGTGAGACTATGAAACTATTTTTGGGGGGTGTTTTTTGCCATTTTTTGAAAAGTTGTTTACATCCTAACATACCATCCAAGACCCCTCCACAGGCAGGTTATAGACAATTTTATTAAAATATGTTAACAAATTCTCCTGTAATCTGGAAAAACCTAGTAACTCTGTTGAATGCAAATTTGAGAAAACGAAGGAAAACTGTTTTGTTCCGATGCTACCATGGACGCTGTCTGCACGCATAAAAGTGTGTCCCCAGAATCAGCAAACGAGATTGGATCCCATCTCATCCCTTACCTAGTATGTCATGTATGTCATGTGTACTGATCTGGAAAAACCTAGCAAGTTGAATTGCTAGGTTTTTCACAGTACATCACAGTACATCATTACATCAGTATATACTTACATGACATGCTAGGTTCTTCCAGATGAAAAACTGCCAACAGGGAAGAGTTTTGCGCACTTTAACATTTTTAACTAAAGGGAAAAAAAACCTAGTTCAAATATGGGTCGAACTCAATTTTTACCAAAATTTGACTTACTAGGTTTTTCCAGATTACAGGAGAAATGTTGACCATTTTGTTACCCTTCATTTTAGTCAAACAACCCCCAAAAAAGATTTTTTTTCAAAATCTGGTACATGTATAAAAGACTACGTGAATTTTCTCAAAATACTGTAGAAACTGCACCCATGACCAATGAGCCCTGCTCACCTCTTACTACGATGCTCCGGGTACTGGAACCCATTCCTATGCCATTAGTTGCCTCACAGGTGTTCTCTCAGGAGAACGGTCTATTGACTAATTGACCAATGAGCCATGCTTACCTCTTACTACGATGCTCCGGGTACTGGAACCCATTCCTATGCCATTAGTTGCCTCACAGGTGTTCTCTCAGGAGAACGATCTATTGACTAATTGACCAATGAGCCATGCTCACCTCTTACTACGATGCTCCCGGTACTGGAACCTGTTCCTATGCTGTTAGTTGCCTCACAGGTGTACTCCCCAGCGTCCGAGTCCTCCACGTATGTGATCTGCAGGTTACCGTTGTCCAGTAGGGTGTAATGACCATCGCTGGTGATCGGCTGTGTTCCCTTCAACCATTTGATGATTGGTGTAGGTGCGGCCTGGGGCTGGCAGACGATGATGACCGTGCCGTCACGGGGTGCTGGCTGGTTCTGCTCCAGCCCGGTGCCAAACCAAGGCTTCATGGCTGTCAAGGGAAAGAACAAAGTAATCTTTGTTAACTGACTTAGAAACTATTCACTTAAGCGGGACTTGAGCCTGTGACCTCCAGATTACTGTTCTTGTGCTCTACCAACTGTGCTATATCCAGCCCCGTGTTGGCAGTTCTCTAAATTTGTCAATATCTGTCAATTTGTCTGACAATTTGTCAATAATTGTCAAGAAACTTAGTAATGTTTATTTTAAATGCAATGTTTCATCACACTTTGGTAAGAAGATGACAAAAACCTTTATTTAATTTAATTTGGTGTAAAAATAACATTTTCAATCAATCAGATCTAAAAATATAAAAATGACAGGAACCAAAGAAGTGTGCTGCATTGTCATAAGGTACGATGTACATGTGTACTATACTGGCCAGTGATTAGACTCCACTAGGTGGCCAGTAGTACACATGTACATCTAGTATTGCAGCCCACACTGTAAACGTTGCAGATACAGCACAGTTGCACTCAAGGCTACGAGACGACACCCGACTCATTTTTGCAGAGCGGGTCAGATATGATGAATTTACCAAGCACAGTCAGCTGTCCGGTGGAGTAGATTTCCCCGTGGTCGTTGCTGGCCAAACACTGGTACATTGCCGTGTCTTCCACCGTCACGTTCTTGATAGTCAACGTCTTGAGACCGTTGCTGAGCTGATGCCTAGGCAGGTCCACGATCTCCTCCACGTTACGATACCACCTGTAGGTCACGCCGTCGGGACTCTCCGCTTCACACTCCCAGATCGCGTCCTCGAAGATGTTTTCTTCCTTGTCGTCGATTTCTTGGACCCACGTGGGTGGCACTGCAACGAGACAAACAATGTTAAAGGGGCACTCCATCCTAAAAACAAATTCCACAAAAAAAAAATAGAAGCAAAAGTAGGAGAAGCAGAAATTTTGATTTCCTTTAAAATACATTTATTTGAAAACACTTTATTGCTAGAGTGACTATCAGCCATGCAATAGGGGTGTAACAATATCAATACAGCGATTTCTCATGATACAATACCTATCACCACACTTGGGTGATAATATTTATCATACAAACAGAAAGTAAAATACAAAAATAAACTTAAAAAAACCCCAAAAAAACCAAAACATGAAAACAACCCAACCAAACAAATACGCCAGAATACAATTTTAAACGGAACTTTCAAATTATTTTTTCTACACAAAATAAAATGCCTGTACAAATAAAGGCATGCATGTACACTGGCTATAGCAAAGAAATTATGCTTCATTTCTAAACACACAATTTTATATGTAATAATAATAAAAATAATAATAAGCATTATTATTATGATAATAATAATAAACCATTTTTGTATAGCGCATATCACCGTGAAGTCCCTATACGCTGTCATGAAATCAACAATTATACAAATTGAACAGATATGTTTTGACCCGGGATTCGAATAGTTCTGTTGTCTAGGCCTGTTTGACAACATCTGGTAGGTTATTCCATAATTGAACAGCAGCTGATTGGAAGGAGCGGGAACCATAGGATTTAGTTTTAGTAACTGAAGGAGTCAACAGAGAGAGCGCAGATTTAACTGGTTTGTACATGTACTCCTGAAAGAAACTTTGAAGATAAACAGGGGCTATACCATGAATACATTGATCAGTAAGAACCAAAACTTTAAAATCTATTCTTTCCCGTATTGGCAACCAGTGCAAATCATAAAGAATGGGTGTAATGGGTTAACGTGTGCGAGTCCCAGTGAACAGTCTAGCTGCCGAGTTGGTAATAAGATGCAGTTTACTAATTTGAGTAACTGCGAGTACCTGCGATATGGTTGGACAGCTACACTGATGACAATTTTTTCTGAATATCATTGTGCAAAACATTTTTTTATTTGCTCATTTACCTTATTACAATGTAGTATGATGATGATGATCATGCATTTGTAAAGCGCCATCTATCTAGTTGCCTATTCTGAGGCGCTGCCAGGAACACCGGGGCGAACCCCTTCTCTTAGTGAAGAGTGTTACTGGGTTCTTTTACGTGCATTACACAACGCATGGGACCTACAGCTTTGCGTCCCATCCGAGGGACGAAGCAATAGTGGTTTAATTGCCTTGCTTAAGGACACACGTGTCGACACCGGGACTCGAACCCACGCTCTGCGGAACAGAAAACCGAGTTCTTAACCGCCCGGCCACGACACTCCACTCCAGTATCTGCTTCTATCAGTCCTCTACATGTATGTGATGCGATAATTATTTTGTATCGCGATTATTTCAATTTTGTTATTTTTTTCCTCTTCCAAAATGACCTACCATTGACTGTGACAATTCCAGACGAGCTTCCGTCACCCTGCTCAGTGTAACACTCATACTCGCCAGCGTCGTCAACCTGTATGTTCTTCAGCACCAACAGTTGGTTGTCAGTCTTGAGTTCATACAGGGCTGGCAAGTCCGCGCCTTGTGGACTCTTCCTGCGCCACAGGATTCTTGGTGCAGGACTTGGGAGTAAAAAGTCAAAAGGTCAAAAGGTCAAAAGTCAACAGGGTCATGAGGACTCATCCCCAAGTATGTACAGCTACAGATGGTCTTGTCCGTGCTCTTTTGTGCGAACAAATTTTGACCGTTGACAATTTTACGTTGATGGGAAAATGATTCACATGACAGTTGTATATTTTGTTTATTAAAGTGGTTGATTGAGATTTGCATAGAAGCATGGCAATACTACTTGCAAAAAAATGGCAAAAACATGACTTGTATTTTTGATTTTAAGGAGGCAGACACTAGTCTACCTCGGTAGAACAAATTCCCTTGATAAGACTTTTTTGTATGAAAAAAAATTGCACTATCAATGGTTCATTTAATAGTGAATGCATTTTATTTGATTGAAAATATAAAAATACGTATATTTTAAATTATAATAATTTTTTTGTTTGGGGGGGGGGGGGGGGGGGTAGTAGGGGAGTATCTATCCAGTTTAGTCTATTCACGATAGAGTACTTTAGGCGCAAAAGCTGCTAAATGCCACATCTAATAAAGAATGAGATAACGACATCAAGTGAAGCTCTCAGTGACTAGTATACGATAATCAAATACTACTTGCTGCCGTTTAGAGACTTTTGCCCCTGAAGTCTTCATCTCTCAACATAAAATTGGGTGAAGCATCTACCGGTATACACAACTCACTTGCCAAAGAAGAAGCAACTGAGCGTGGTTTCTTCCGTGTTGACTAACACGTTTTTGTTCTCCACTGCGATGGCTAGTTCAGGACCAAATGTGGTTTCCCCAGCTACAAAAAAACAAATATAAAGACCCAAAATAAGATCCTTCACATACTGTACCTGTCACCACAAAATGAGCCTAAATGTAGACTTTTCAAAAGAATTGAGATGGATTCTGCAGAACAAGAAATTTCCAATGGTATACATGTACAACATTGAGAGGTACCGGTACTTAGTTCAGTTATGGAAATACAGACTACCAAATTTTACTTGAAGTGGTAAAACTGATTCATGAGAAAATGACAATTAAAATCCTACAGTAGTGTTACAGTGATTTTATGACGACAAAATAAAAAAATTGTTGAAATAGGTTTACAAAATGAAACAAATTATTAAAAAATGGACAAAGGCAAAACAGGAATTACAGATTAAAGTTAATAAATAAAAAAATAAAAAAATAAAAATATATAAACAAAATATAAAATAAAAACAATGGATCACCCCTTCAAATTTTGGCAATTGCCCTCTGTTCTGCGAAATGGCAATTTTCTATTTTAAGCTTATTTTGTGGCGAGGTCACATATGGTACATGTATGATGTACTTTGGTATTGCAAAGGGGGGGTTGCAGTTCGAAACCCCCCCGGCAAATAAATACATTTCTTCAACACCTACTTGCGGCGCTGGCAGTGATTTCAAACGTGTCGCTGTACTTTGCAGCTGAAGAGCCGCCTGCAGTCTCGATGCTGTTGCGAGCGATGCATTTGTACAGTCCGTTGTCCGATTGCTGAAAGTTAGCGTAGCACAGACGTCCGTCCTGGGTGGTGTGGGTGCGCGGAGACTGCAGTATCGGCAGTAGACCGTTGTACCAGAAGACATCGACACCTGTTGGGATAGTGAGGGGTGAGTTGCAAGGCAGGGTACAAACAGTCACTTAACACGTTGACTGCCGACTACGAGTATAGTCGTAGTAACAGGTGTACCGGATTCTGTCACTACGAGTATACTCGTTGAAAGTTTTTTGTATTGTAAATTGAATACACTGGCATCACTGATAATGCAACAAATACGCTGCTGGTAGTGGTGAGAACATACAATATTTTTTTTTTAAGTACCTACATGTACATGTGAGCGTACAATGCTTGGCAAATGGGGGCGCCCTGTGAAATTATGCCCGGCAGTCAACGTGTTAACCCTAACTCCCTAGTGTAATTTAATAGGAACGTAACCCATCCTGGCAAATCCCAACACCATATGGCAAACTGTACACACAAATTGTTTTCTGATTCTGGAAGTACCGGTATGTCTAACCATGGAGGTATGCTTAACCATGGAGGTATGCCTAACCATGGAGGTATGCCTAACCATGGAGGTATGCCTAACCATGGAGGTATGCCTAACCATGGAGGTATGCCTAACCATGGAGGTATGCCTAACCATGGAGGTATGCCTAACCATGGCGGTATGCCTAACCATGGAGGTATGCCTAACCATGGAGGTACCGGTATGCCTAACCATGGAGGTATGCCTAACCATGGAGGTATGCCTAACCATGGAGGTACATGTATGCCTGCCCATAGAGCTGGGACCCACACAGTGTAAAAGACTGTCAGTTAATGGGTCCAGTACCCATCCTAGCAGATCCCAACCAAACCTGGTGTTGGAGTTTGACTGGATGGGGATTGTTAGGGTTAAAGACTGATCAAACTATCAACTGCGGGCGCACATTCGGCCGTGCGAATGTTGTCTTAAAAAAATCTGAGACAACTCCTGTATCCTGTCTGAGAGAGTGTGTATGCAATGATTCCACGTAATACGCTAGTGCACATTTCGCACATCGCTTCAACATGCCGCACGTGTGTAAAGTAGTTCAAAGGGCGTGGCTAACTCACAGACGACAATAGGTCAATTATGCTAAGTTCCACGTGCACCTAATTTCATGAAACTCGTTAATTAATTGAATGGGAGTAGCAGACTGCAAAGGATATAGCTTTAAGGAATTGGTGGATGGGTCATTCCGAGTCAAATCACCCAATGGGTTAACCAGTTCGTGCCGGGACTATTTTAACATTACCGAGCCGAGCCGCGGGATTAATCCAAGGCGGGTTCAGGCTGATGGTCCCGGGAAGCACACTCACGCATTTCCGGCCTTGCTCATGACGTGTTTATCCGTTTCGAATCTGTGGGAAAACTTTGCGTGTATATACGTTCTCCGGTGCGAACTGGTTGAACCCTACCCCATTCAAATTTGTTCGTGTTTGTTTTAGATGGTTATTTTGCTACCTTTGGTGATTTTAGCCAAAAAGGGAGTGACCACCAATATTCAAAAGACCATACCTCCCTAACCTGTTGACCAAATTTGCTGATTTTTATTTCTGATTTGTATATCATTGGAAAGCTAACATCATAAATAATTCAATTTTTGACATTATATTTATGTCCGAGCAATTTGACCTCCAATGATCTTTAGACCTTTATTTTGACCTTGTGGATCACTTGACCTTGGGCCGATTCTGGGTTCAAATATACCTCAACACGTTTTTTACAATATATACAACAAAATTGAGGTACCAATTTTTTGTTTGCTTTCTACAATGTAGCTCAAGTCAAAGTTGACAAAATGTGATTTTCCTATATTGATGCAAATTGTATACAATATCACTTTTCCAACTTTGAAATGAGCTAGGAAGAAAACAACTATATATACATGTACCTCCAATTATTTGATATTCGTCAAAGTAAAGGTCTAAAGGTCATTGTAGGTCCAATTTCTCGGACTTACAAAAATAATGCCAAAATTGAGTTATCCATGACATTAGCTTTCCAATAAAATCAAAATCAGAAAATTAGGTCAACAGGTTAGGGAGGTATGGTCCTTTGAATATTGGTGGCCACGCCCATTTTGGCCACAATCACCAACAATATAGCAGGCGGAGGCACGATATCGCTAAAACTTGAAATTCTTGGGGTTTTTTCACCACAAATAACCCTATAAATTAAACTAATTTAAAGGGGGTGGGGTGTACAATTTCAAATCTTTTTGGTGATTTGACACAGAATGACATGGACATAAAGTACATGAACTACGTCCAGAAGTATCAGATAGCAGATAAAAAGAACCAGCAATTTGACACTGCTTCTTGGCAATATCGCAATTGCTCTCTTTACATTTGACAAGATACCGGTAACTAATTTACCTGGAAAGTGATCAGGCACCTCACACGATACACACTTCCCCGTGTTTTCTGGTATTGTCATGTCTGGCGGGCCTTCCTCCGGGAAATAGTTAAGAACTGCAACAAAAAAATAAAAATAAAAAATACCAAGATGATGCCTTTAATAAGAATGTTCCAATATGCAGAATGTATATATTATGATCATAGTATGATTTTAAGACAAATTTGCACTTCTAACAAGGAGAGCTGAATGTTGTTTTTCGCCCGACTTGTTTTTCTGAAAATATTGTCAAAAGATGGAGATGTGAATCTGACCTTTAAAATGTTGACCTGTGACCTCGTGACCTTTCTAACCACGACCTTTAAGCCCTTTATCTCTCCAACCTTTAATCCCTGCCACCTTTTAAAATTATAACAAGGCACTTAAAAAAACGAGTTTTTTTCAGATCATTACCATTTTAAAAATGAGATGGGTAACGTCTTTTTTCGTGATTACATCTTTTCTCAAATAATTTAGATAACTACCGGTACATGTAGAACCTTTTCAACTCACAAGCAAAATCCAACTTGGCCTTTTTACTCATGATGCTTCCGATCTGGTTGGAGGGGAAACACTGATAGGTTCCTATATCCAGCATCTTGTCCGGCTGCGCGATGGTCAGTCGGCCTCGAGACAGCTGGTACCTCGTCTCGGCATCGGTGTCCAAGTCGTCACCGTTTCGTTGCCAGGTGTATGTGGGTCTATCGTCCCCGTCCGCCTCACAGTCCAGGTACAAGGAATCGATGTTGCTGTCCTCGTTGAAGATTGTGTCCAGGGGCTCCTTCACCATGTGAGGCCCAGAGCCCGCCAGTCCTGTGAATTCTGAATCGGCCCGGGAAGAGGTCAATCAGATTGTAGAACGATTCATAATTTACGCAGAGTGTAAAGTAAATGAAATGGAATGGAATGAACTCGTTATCCTCCAATTATTAATATGCGAGATAGTTTCGAGACCATTCCTATTGGTCGAGAGCCCGACACGTAAACAGCCGATAAAACATGGCCCAGCCAGTTTTAAATGCTTTTCTGGTGTCCCATTAAATTAGGACTCCTATAAAGTCTGGTGCATGCACAAAAACACCAACGAGACCATAGTCCTAAATTACTGTACACATACATGTATACGCACTAGGCACATACCGGTACATGTACATGTACCATTCAAATAGCTGGAGGGGTAAAATTGTTAAACAAAATCATTGAAAAATTGTACATTTTGTTTTACTTTTTTCGACTTTTTGACTGAAAAGGTATTGGAAAAAAAAGGTATTGGAAAAAAAAGGTGGTGAGCGAGTATTAACATTAAACATACAGTAGTAAAGTCTATCACGAGCCATGATGGCCTAGCATGAAACGACTGAGAAAATGTACCATATTCTTCCTAGATAGGACGTTAGTCCTTCACAGGTTACTCCCCAGCTAATGCCGGTACTCCTGGGTGGAGAGAGGCAAGTGGTGATGAAGTGGCATGCCCAAAGACACAACAAATGGCCAGCAGCTGGATATAAACCCTGACCCTCTGATCATGAGTTACAAACCCTAACCACATAAGCCGTGTTCGCACTGGACTTTTGTTTGGGAAGGCTTTACTGAGACGATGGTAACATACAAAATTGTCAAATGTTACCACTGTTCGCACTTGGACTTTCGACACGGGAAAATGTTACCGAGACCGCGGAAGAAGTAGCCGAGCTATCACTATAATGACTCATGAAGGATTGTGATCACAATGCGATGTGCATGCATCAGCGCGCGCACGTAAACAATGCAAAGAGCGCATGTGCGGTTTCTTGTGTAGCATGAAATCGCAGTAGGGGGCCGGATGTACGTTTTCCTGAGACGCTTTTACCGACTCGCGCTGTTCGCACTGGACTTATCGTCTAGGGAAAAGTTACCTGGGAAGTTTTCCCGTGCAGCAGTTGGCCGGTATTAAGTAACCACTGGACTCGGGAAAAGTAACCGAGAAAAGTAAACGTCCTAGGCTGTCCACACTGGACTTAAAATGGGAAAAGTACCCATCGTCTCGTTAAGTTTTATCAAAAAAGTCCAGTGCGAACAGGGCTCAAGCCACATTCCCCCGTTTTACATGTACTTGTGTTAAACCGGCCAACCATTTTTATTCCCTAATACACAACACAAGGATTCGAACCACGACCCTCCAATCCCATCGTCACATACAACATGTACTCACCCTGTGCATTGCATCCAATGACTGCAACCAGGAGAATCAGTAGTCGCCTCATGTTGCCACGCCAACGTCCGCTACAAACTAAAGACGATCAGAGATTATTGCTCAATGCCTAAAATATAAAAACAAAAAACACAACACCTAAACATCAGATTTGTAAGTTTAATATTTGTCCTTTCTATTTGAGTTTTCTACAAAGAAATTGTGTCAATTGATAGTATTCATGACCTATCGCTTAAACGCAGCATAATGTGACCCACTCCACATACATGTACATGTAGAGTACCCTATACATGTACATGATTTGAAAGCAAATCTTTTACTGAGGTTCAAAAAAGTCTGAATTCAGATAAAAGTCTATGAAAAAAACACTGTTGCAAGAGCGTCTATACGAGCAGATTTGAGGATAATTAAATGCCAAACAATACTGCGTGTTGATGTCTACATGTGTATGTAGATTCTGTCTATTCAGCAGCCCTTTTCGATTGGGATATCGTGCCTTCTGTTACCCGTTGTTAATGTTACCGGTATGTTACAAAAACAGGGCAGCCAAATTGGCTTATTTCATAGCAGCTTAGTCCACATTTTTGCTTGAAATGACGTCAATCGATTCCAATTGGCTGGCACGTGGGGGTCGCATAAAATTAACATGTCTAGATATCGGACGTTATCCTATACGGGTATAATGTCCGATACTCAGACTACCTAAGATGCAAGGTTTAAATATAGTTACTGACTGATACATGTACATGTACTGTATGGCTGTAAAATTTGTGAAAAACAAGATGAATTTCACTCTGACAATCCATAGTCCAGATTTCGTGACATTTATATTTTCCAGCGCAGGTTACACATTTGTAAAATGAAAACACACCTACAAAAAATGTCCATGTCCATGTACATCTCAAGAGACATGTCTGGTCCCAGACTGTGTGTCCCTATGCACATGGACATCAGCCTGGATGGACTCCGCACTGGTTTATTAAATGGACCTCTGGGAAATTGATTACACAAAGGAGAGGCCTGTAGACATTAAGGCACAGTGCATGTTTATTTTTTCTTGCCTAACTGTACTGTATGCCTCAGGGCGAATATATTACAAGATGGCCAAATGGCATTTATATGAGGTACAGCTTATGTAAAAAGAAAATATGCTTCTTTTTTTTTAAATGGTAGAGGCAGAGCAGCGGACCTCTGACGTGGAAAGGGGGAAGGAGGGGACATGTACATGTACAGTACAGTTATGCAAAACACATTTTTGTTGCGCAAGTCCTCCATCGTCACCGTTTTCACGACGAGAGAAAAGTCTGTCTGCGGGGTAAATTGAAGTTGGTCTCGTTTTGCATTTTTCATTTCACTGTAATTTGGCACTCTGTTGACCTACGTTAGCTAATGTAACTACACAAAATAACAAAATGCCCTGAAAACCTACAAAATAAGACTCACAGGAATTAATTAGTAGTGAAGCTTAATTAGAAGTGAAGCATTTTATCAAGAAAATGTGTTTGGCAGCAGTTTTTCACAGGCAAAATGCCTTTTGCCTCTTTGTGAAAGCGTTACACGCAATGTACACGCTATGGTAAAACGGTAAGGTTCAAGCAAAATTATTTGAACACTCCATTGAATCTGGGGATTTAAACAGATGTTTGATTTTGAAGAAAATATCTTTGGCCGGATATTCTCTGATACTCACTTAAAGGTACATAGTGTACATTATTGGTAAGTGCTTGAATTATTATGAAGAGGTAGATTTGGCACGAAAAACAGCATTTGTTTTTAACCAGCGTCGAGCAGTTATTTTTATGTTATTTTAGTTTTCTCGCAATCGCCATTCGGCTATAGCGAAATTGTCTTTATAAAATTCAATTTTTCAGAATAATTACAATATCTACCGGTACATGTAGCGCAATCATTCTGCTGGATGCCTAGAATAATTATTTACTCTTAAATGAGTAAGAAATTTGTTAATAATTCGGTTGTAAATATTTTCGATATCTGCAAATAGTGTATCCTACCGGTACCTTTAATCGGCGGAAATTTTTGTTGAAAATATAACTACCGGTATTTTGGCCACTTTTCTCTCTTCGTGAAAACGATGACAACATGTACATGAAAATAGTCTGGAGGGTACAGTTAAGTACCGGTACAAGTACATGTACAGTATGTACGAGCCCTTAGCTGTTGGGATGTGCAGTTGCGATGAGCCACTTTGACCCCCCAACAAAAGCTATGGCAGACATTCATATTTATTCAGAAATGATGAATCAGAATATCAAACACTGTTAAAGATGTCACAATTTGCTTTTGCTGTAATTTTCAAAAATAAATGGGTTGGGGAATTCATTTTTTTATAGTAAATATTGTGACGCTGACCGTTTAAAGTTTTCTGTTCATAGAAGCTTGAAAAAAAAAAAAAATGTTATTCTTGCAGTCTGGTGTTTTTTTTGTACTTCCTTCAGATGAATTTAACAAATTAGGGGCAGTGTTTGAAAATAGTCAGGCCAGCCGGCAATCCCCAAAAATGTATACAAAATTCAATTTTTCTAAACTGTTATTCCTTTACAGTCAAGTACATGGTATTTCAGAATAATTCACATTTTTTTTTAAATTTTTGCAAATGTTGTCTACCTTTAATAAAATATGATCCATACAATAAACATGAACCACATAAACTCAAATCTGATATTATTGGCAAAAAAATAGTATGGACATTTCCCCATAAATTTGTCTCTCTTGCCATCTCTTGCCTTTGCTGCTCAGGTCTTGAGGCATACAAAGTATGTCTGAATCCCTCACTGGTTCCTCTCAATGGAATTACCCAGTCCCCTACTTCATCTTGTTTACGTCTTCCCGTGGTAAACAGATGATTCAAGGGATGGAAAAAAATATCTCTAACAGATTTAGCCCCTGGCTGGTGTACTGTGCTGGGTGAGGTAATATGCAATTGTCTCAGGGATTCACACCTCAATTAGCACACATGTACTGGTACTGTAGTATTCCTGGCATATGGCAATTACAAGGTAACGTTCTCGGTCATGTTAATATGATCTGCTTTGTACATGCACATTTAATTTTCTTTAACCCCCATGTATAAAGTAGTACATTTTGTAATTTTTAAATAGCACTATACATGTAGTACCGGTAAGTACAATGTAGTAGTAGTAGGAAACTGTTCAAAACTGTCCAATACCCGATTTTATCAGCTTGCTGAACAAAAATACCATACCGGTACATGTACATGTACTTTATGTACCGTATTTGTCCACCCTAAAACAGATTGAGTGAAAATAACCAATTGTGACCTGTTCTAACATGTGAAGTCATTTCGGGGTGGATTTTACCTTTTTGAAGTTTTGGGTTTTTCTGAATAACTAACTATTAATCTACATTCTCACTAAATTTCAACATAATCCGTCACCTAGAAGTGTATTTTTTTGTCTATTTTGAAAAACAATTTTGTATAGAAATAATAGGCTTTTCTACACTTTAAAGCTGTTTATAGATCTAATAATTAGGTTCATGTACATGTAGTCAGGGATTTATCACTAAATCCTTCCACGAGGGGAGATAGGGTAATTAGGGTTCATGTATACTGGCATGTATATGATAACATAATTTTAAAGCCGAGAACCTGGAGAATTTGAAAAAAAGCAATCTAAAAAACTAAAATTGTCAACTTATTCCAGGTTTCGTTTGAGCATGTCACAATTTCAAACAAAATACTGGTTATTTTTATTTTTTTAAATCACCCATATCATTAGTTGGACACGTACAGTGTCTACCAATCAGTTGGTTATTTCAATTAAGGTTTTTTTTACGTTGTTTTTAGGTTGCAATATCCGGTAAATGTACCGGTACTTGGGTATATGTACCGTACATGTACCGTAATTACTAGTATTGCTCAGTACAGTAATACTGGTACCTGAAGTATATTATTTGCGACCTCCAGGAAAAGGTACGTACGACCTCCAGGAAAAGGTGATACATGTACATATGTAACAAAAAATTAAAATACATGTAGAGTTATACATGTACACAGGGTTGTCACCAGACCATTTATAGAGCCGGGTAATTTGCGTCCATCTTGAGATTCAACAACATGATCCTCGCGAACAAGAATAAAATCATCGTCAGCAGAATCACCTTCAGTTGAAGTATTCCTATCACCACTGTTATTCTCTTCAATCCTCCTCTTACTCACAGATTTTCCAAAGAAGAATTCTAATTTTTGTTGTGCCATGCTGAATTTCGTTGCAAAACTTTCCGCGAAAACTTTTAATTAACTTTAATATGCCACGATATCGCCCGAGGCGGCTGTGAAAAACAGAATCAGTGCGAAAATGTGTAATTCAGTGTAGGGACCTGTAGCCAGTCTATACATGAGAGTAGTCTGGTGCCGTGTTTTTAGTAGTAATTAAACAACTCAACTACTTTGATATGGTTGCCATGCCACGTTCGGTTCTCCACTGCAGGTGAGTACTTCGGTGCGCGATGCGTGGCAACCCATGGCAAGCAGCATTATGAAAACTAGTGTGCAGGAGCGCGCGTACGCTACCGTTACACTGTACGTAAAATTTTACTTTCATAATGGGTCACAACGTTAACGTTAACACTTTAGAATACATAGTATAATTAAAATGGAAAGGGGCACGACGGCCAAGTGGCCGTAAGGTACGTATTTTTTTGAAGGGGCTTCGCGGCAATGGCCGCTGGTGGCCGCTGTTAAGGTCGAGGCCTGAGTTAGGGTAAGATATTTGAGCCGGGCGGTAAGGCTGAACTTGACCTTGAGTACCGGGCGGAAAATTTGGGAGCTGGGTAGCACCGCCCGGCGTGGTGACAACCCTGCATGTACAATGTACATGGTTGGAACATTTAAGCTTTCATGTGGTACGTCAGCTCCATACATAGCCCCTTCCGTTCCGGTGATATGACATTTTTGCATAATAATAGCTTCCATGAAATTTAAATTACACAACTAAGAAAACAGACTGAAAAATGCAACAAAAAACATTGCCGTCGCTAAGTCACTATGCCTATAGAGGTAATCTCTTAAACTGATACTTTATCTCAAATGACTGCCTCAGGATGTTGGGTTAAAGATACCGGTACTTTGTTCCTTCTCCATGCAGGTAAACAGAATTTCCCTTCTTGGTCAAAGAATGGTTTAGGTAATATTCCTTTTGCAGCTATCCAAACAAAATACCGGTACTGTTGAGAAAATTGCACTTAAAGATATTAATGATTCTAAACCCCCTGTGAAATTCTTATCTGGCATATGCTGTCAGTTTGAAGAAAATAACAAAAGAATGTATTTTCCAAATATGTGTGTCAGAGACGCACTTTTGGATATTTTCACAAATACCGTAGTGCGCGCAAGTGTTTGAACAGTGCTACTATTTAGTCTGTGACACGCAAGTAGGTGCAATCAACTAGCTTCAAGAACATGCCCCTAATGCAGATTGTAGTCGCAGTTTAAATTGTGACGCAGCAAATTTTTAATTAAAATTGAAAACTTAGAATATTGTTTTCTCAGAATATGCAGCATTCACAGAGCTAAACACTTCACCATGTTGTTTGTCAAGCACTTTTCTTTAGATTTTTAGAGTTATAACAGTTTTAGTTTCACCATTTTGTTGTTGCAAACCTAAACGACCTTAGCAATCCCATAGAGAAAAAAAAAACCTTCTAGGGTACAACTACAGTGACAAGAAAAATGGCCAAGTAGTCATGGCAGTTGTCAGCGGAAATGTGGAGTGAGCAGAGTGCACCATAAATCACTGACAGGGCTGCATTAGGGATAAACAGCCACCCACATGATGACAGTTAACACAGGCATGATGGGCAATCATGGCACTTCATAAAGTACATGTACATGTATGGTACATGTAGTAGGTACAGTATATATGCAAACTTTAATTGAAATACACAGCACAGTCACCAGTGATAACGGTGGATTTTCAGTTGATTTCTCCAAGTATGTGTAGTACTGAGATATTTAACATAATATTGTGTCAATCACACAAACAAAACACCACTGCATTTTGCAAAGTTCACAAATGTTTTTAGAAATCGGAACAATTAGAAAAGTTCTGAAAGATGCATATTTTTCTTTATGTATCCTTATAATAATATACAGATGAACACATTCAATGTCTTCTCTCTATCTCATATTCAACTACAGTCTGAAAAATAACAAAACTGCAAACATACAGGTAATGAATGCGTCAAACAAATGTAACCCAAGTAAGTAATGGTGAAATTGCCCATAAACGAGCCTCAAGATACATGTATGTACTTGTATGCCCAAGACATGTACAATGTACCAGTACAGTACATTATGTATCAGGTGGCAGTCTTCAATCACTTCATGAAATAAGTTGACACCTTGACAAATTGGACCACTCTGGTCCAGACCAGATGGATGAGTTGGTGGGCGTTCACACTCATCATGGCTCAATTCACTTCAGCATTTATATTCAGGCATTTCTTCTGGTTTACTTGTTTGGCACATTTTCTAGAGAACTGATTCATGTCATTACGGTCATTACACATCATCTGTACGAGGATCACTGACGCCCCCCAGCACATTTCTGGTCAACATGTACCATCAAATGGGGTAACTTTGGCACCCTGGGGTCTCTGTAGCAGCTTTTGGGGTTCAACATTTTTTTATTTAATGGTTTTATTTCTTTGATCTGGTAACAGGGTTGTAGCTACGCTGGCCGGCGCCGGCCCGCGCCAGCCGGCATTCAACATTACCGGCCGGCACTCGGGGAAAAATTAAGCTTGCCGGCCGGCACAAATTTTGCTGAATTACATCGCGATTTTGTACTTTTTGCTGCACCGAATCTCAATTTTGTACGTGTCTATTTGCATGCCGCAATCACTGATGCCCTGGCCGCATATGCATGCATCCACACCCGCTGTAAGAGCGCTCGCAGGTTTTTCGGTTCTCAGACCAAAATATTCTGACTAATATTTCTGGTTGTATTTTATAGTAAATATCGTTTAACTGACCTGTCCGCAGTTTTACAATCATTGATGCCAAGAAAATCACGAAAGACAGCGTTTGTTTTCAACCGGCGTCGGGCAGTTATTCTTATGATCTTTTTCGCGATCGCCGTCAATTTCGAAAATAATTACAGGATATCTAGCGCAATCATTTTGCTAGATGCCTAGAATCATTATTTACTTTCAATAAGTAAGATATTTTTTTTTTAATTTGGTAGTAAATATTTTCGATATCTGCAAATGGGGTATTCTACCTTTAATACCGGTACATGTTTACAAACGGTACGTTCATGTACGGTACTAGTAGTAGTACTACATGTACATGTACATAACCCCCGGGGCCAGAAGCAAAATAGGCAAACAATGGGCATTAAAGTATACTCAGTTTATTTGGTTAGGTTACAGTACAGGAAACAATAGTATGTAATATGTAACAGGAAATATCCCGACTACATGTAGCTCGGTGGTCGAGTGGTACTGGTCGGTAAGACACCTGCACTAGAAAGCAGGTGGTCGTGGGTTAGAGTTCCACTCAAGTGCTTTTTGCTAATCCCTCGGAGTTTACATACATCCAGTGTTTTTTTAATACGTCATTGAGGGCAAAACCCAATATTGAATTTACACCACCCTGCCACACAAAATGCCATGTTTGAAACACTTAACCAGTTCATGCCGGGATTATTTTAACATCACCGAGCCGAGGGGCGGGATTATTTTTAACGAAACTCGATCCAAAGCGAGTTCAGGCCGATAGTGTCGGGAAGCACACCCACGCATTTCCGGCCTTGCTCGCTGCTGCCAGACATTTCCGAACTTGAACGTGTTTATACGTCATCCGTTATAAATTTGGGTAAAACTTTGCGTTTATATACGTCATCCGGCACGAACTGGTTAACCAGTTCGCGCCGGATGACGTATATAAACGCAAAAAATTTCCCAGATTCCAAACGGATGACGCATAAACACGCCAAGTTCAAGTTCGGAAATGTATGTCAGCAGCGGGCAAGGCCGGAAATGCGTGGGTGTGCTTCCCGGCACTATCAGCCTGAACACGCTTCGGATTGAGTTTCGTTAAAAATAATCCCGCCCGTGGGCTCGGCGATGTTAAAATAATCCCGGTTAACCAGTTAACCAGTTCGCGCCGGATGACGTATATAAACGCAAAAATTTCCCCAGATTCCAAACGAATGACGCATAAACACGCCAAGTTCAAGTTCGGAAATGTATGTCAGCAGCGGGCAAGGCAGGAAATGCGTGGGTGTGCTTCCCGGCACTATCAGCCTGAACACGCTTCGGATTGAGTTTCGTTAAAAATAATCCCGCCCGTAAGCTCGGCGATGTTAAAATAATCCCGGCGCGAACTGGTTAACAAAAGAAATTTAGTGTGTCTAAAATGCCCGAAGGTTCTTTCAGATAAATCAAAGGCAAAAATTTGGCAAACAGAATGGCAATATATTCTGTACTGTATGATATCTCGCAAGATACTATACAACCCTAGAAATCTGTAAAATGAAATTTGAGTAAAAATATTATTGTTATTAAAAACCACTCACCACAATTGTTTAAGCAAAGCTGCAGTATTATCCACATTCAGTTCACCACTCCTACCAGTGTATGCACAGTGCGTGTGTTCTGTCTACAGCAACATGGACAGACTGGGAAGAGCTAAATGAAATTCTCTTGATATTTTGGATGCAGAGTCAGAAGCAATTGATGTGTCATCATGTAGACAGACACATGTACTGGTATAATGTACAATGTATGCGTGTACACAATCCAGGGATGATTCATCATTCATAAGTCATTGTGACCTTAAAAGTGGTAGGATACATAATTGCTTGAATTATCATGAATGCGGGGATTTAGGGGTTGTATTTTTTTGTAAATATGGATTAACTGACCTGTCCGAAGTTTTGCAATCATGGATGTTTAGAAAAGCAAGACAAACGGCTTTCGTTTTCAACAGGCGTCAGGCAGTTCTTACATGTATGTTGTTTTTCGCTATCGCCGTTCGTGATCTGTTTTTAATCTACCGGTAGCGCAAAGTTCTATTTTGCTGGATGGCTACAATCATTATTTACTTTCAAATAAGTAAGATATTTCTTAATAATTCGGTAGTAAATTTGTTCGATATAGAGAGCTGCAAATTTCTTACCTGTTTCTTACCTTTAACGACACGTCTTCAAAATATATGCATGTGTTGTACTACAAAAAGTATACAGGTATACAGTACGTACATGTACATCCTGAACATGGCCGGTACATCCGTGTACGTGTATACATTTGTACAAAATACACATCTTTTTTTTTCTATCCCAATTCCCTTTTTAGTACGACCAGTAAATATTTCCACAATGAATCACCTACAACAGGGCATATTTCTTCACTGCTGAAAGTCTGACAAAGGAAATAAACAGTCCGGAAAACCTGACTTTTCACAATTGTGTAAGTACCCATAAAGTACATTGTACAAGCACAAGTCATCCATAAAGTTACAAAGGATTCCAGACACAAATTTTATGAATGGGAATTTAGGACATTTATTTGCTTTGAAATATTGTACGGTAAATAAACAACAGGTGTTTATATGAATTTGAAAAAACCCAAGAAACACCGCTGTGTACATGTACCGGTACATGTACAGGTATGCATGTTTATTTTATGATTAATGGTACAAATGTACGTACAATTTGTAATAACAAAAATATAATAAATACCACCCCCCCCCCACCCCCATTTCATTTTTTTTTAATAAATAAATAAAAAAATCCATTTTGAATTCTGATTTAATTTTTTTTTTTTAAGAATCTCAGTTTCAAAGAATTGTAAAAAAAATATTTAAAACTATAGAAAAAATTACTGCAACAAAAATAAAAAAAAAAAAAACAGAAAAGTAAAATACACATGTACCGGTAATTCACTATTAATATACAGAAGTACATGTACCAGTACGTACAATAATGTACCGTACATTGTACATTGTACTGGTACATTGTACTGGTACATGTAGTGTGTCATTGAAAAATTCCATTTTAACACCATACATGTACATGTAGCTTTACCTTACATACGCACTGTGGACATTCCTTTGTCTTCGTGTAGTTAACAAACTTTGACTAAATACTCATTTTTTCGCTTCCCCAAAACAAATTTACCCTCAAATTTGGATTATGGGCCTCTCAGCTGTCCCTTCTATCTTTTCTATATATAACCCTAACCCGTTTTTCCTCTAGCGCTCTTTTTCGGAAACTGAAAAACGGATTGTGGACGTGTGCAAGTCCACACACCGTAACCTCTTCCCGCATCGTGTGGACCTATATTGTTCGGAGGTCCACAGTGCGTATGCAAGACTAACTGTATACATACATTTAGATTAAAATAAATGCAAATTGGTAAATGGGTTAGGGATGTAATTGGCAGCAAAACAATTTAATATTCATTGCATCGCATACATGCACAGTATGCTTCCACAGGGACTCAATACCTAATGCATACATTGTACAGTACATGTATGTTGTCTAGTGAGGAATTCTGTGAGATAAAGGTCATCTCCCCCAGTATGTCATTAACTTTTGTCATGTCTTTCACATGTACTAATTTGGTGAGTCGCCAACACAGAGCTGGATAGCTCAGTTGGTAGAGCACCGGAACAGCAATCTAGGGGTTGCTGGTTCAAATCCTACTCCAGTCAATTTTTTTGTTTAACTTTCAAAATACGAGAGTATTACATGTACATGTAACTGCATCTATCGCGATTCATATGAAGAAAAAAACCCACCACATCCTCTTTGATCGTTATGATTTCAGGTGTTATGATTTCATAGGATGCATGAGACTATCATTCACATACCGGTACATGTGTTTAGTGCTGGGCGAGTAACTCGATTATGTCATTATTCGTGATTAGTTTGGACTACTCGTTAAATTACTCGCAGTTTTTCAACTATTCAAGTACTTGTGCCAGCCTGAGTAGCAATAATTAATCGCGAGTAGTGATTGTTAGCGAGCATTGATAGTTGATGAGTGAAGGCGAACGTTGCTGATTATTTACTTTGTGTGACAAATACCGGTACGATGGTTTTACAATATGATAACGATGATCTTTATTAATTTTCAATTCTACCATGGAAAAATAAAAACACATTCTGAATTGGAACTCGAGCGATAAAGGAAACCAAACTGCTGCCAAGCTCGCTGAGAAATTAACGTTAAATGCTTTTGAATGAAAACACATGTTTGCACATTTTCCACATTAAATGTACCGGTACCTTAATACATTCACATGCAGGTTTTCAGCTTTACAAATTGTTCATGCTTTGAAAACATTCTTGCACAGTTTGCAAGAGTGCAAACACTGAATGTTGTCAACAAAAATCCCCAAAAATGTATAAGCACTCGTAATCAAGGTCTGAACAGTAAACTCCTAAATATCGCTATCCTGCAATAAGTGCTGGCTAAAACTGAGCTGAATCCGCCATGCCCAGCAGCCCAACAGCTATACCCGCAGCAGGTACGGTATTATATATCCTTAGCAAGTGGCAGTACAGGCTGCCACTGCAGGATCCCACTTAACGCTAATAGGCAAGTCCGATCAATAGATTTCAGTTATTAGCCAGATAGTTGGGAAATTGGATGCACCGCAGGGGCCATCAAAGGGGCTGTGCAATAGTAGGCACCATTAGAAATGATGCGAGTGGGGAAAATGTTGGCTCGGCCCAAAAACTGATGTACAAATCGTACATCAGTTTTTTTAGCAATCGTTTCATTCGCGTACATCTCAGTTCACATTAGGTGAATACTGTAGTGATATGTGACCTGTCATCACAAAATGAGCGTAAAGTCGGCAAAATCTAAAATTGAGATATGGTACATTGTATTTCTAAATTCTGTGGAAACAGAGCTTTCCAATGGTATATAACACTTGGAGGTTTGATACTATATATTTTTATTTTTATTTTTTAGTCTGGAGTCTTAATACAGAGATTATGAGAAAACGGGCATTTCTTGCGAGAAATTGCGTGAATGCGCAAAGAAAGGCATAGTCGAAATTGTCTCAAAAACAATTTTTTTGTTATCTGATCGTCCTGAAAAATTGGGAATTGATTGTTGGGGATTTAGTCTTAAAAAAACCAAATAATCTCAAAATCGACCACCCCTTCAAATGTTGACTTTGACTGGCCATACTGGGAAATCACTCCGTGCGACTTTACGCTCATTTTGTGATGACAGGTCACATACATTAAGTATGTATACATGCAGCTGTATCAAAGACATTGGATAAATGCAAATACCGCCAGTCGTAAGCACCAAACCTTTTCTTCAGAAAAGTATGGGCAAAACGATGCGTCGATTAATAGTTGCGCGTAACCAGTATTGCGAAAGTTCAACGTGGCTACATGTATAGTGCTACCGGTATGCGCTTTGGACACACGTATATCTTTCGTTCGACTGGCAATGCACTGCACGCTTTTTGCATTCAGTGCGCACACCGGTAAAAGCGCTCAGGACACACAAAAATGAATCTGTGTTGCTACCATATGTTTCGTACACACCGTATGTAAAAAATAAATTAGCGAAAAATACTTTCATAAAATTCTTTGACTGGAACTCTTCAGTTGTGTACCAAAATTTGTCCCCAGTTTGGAATATATACATTGTAATCAGGAGCTGTGCAGACCACGAAATGGTCTTGTACTTTCAAATACGATCTGGCAATCTATGCGTTTAAAATGTTTGTAATCTATAGGCTCCGTGCACAAGCACCCTCTGGAAGGGAGAGTTTGCAGAGATTGGTTAAAGAGACACTGCTGACGACGCCCGACACTTACGCAAAGACGCTATAACAGTACCGTAGCTTTGTGCACATTCAGAAAAAAAATTGTCGTGCCTTTAATTTGAAGTTAAACACGTGTAAACAAACACGCATGCGGCATTTCCCCAGCGCATGTAAAAAAGCACCCTCTCTTGTTGGCACACAGAGGTATCAACCTCATCCGGCCCTCAGTGCAATTTTTATTTGCATGATGTTTATTGAACTCAACTACATACAGTACATGTACCAGTTTATTAGTGGTTTAATTCAACAAGATGCAAGGCAGATGTTTATACACAAGTTTCAGCATCTCTTTTCTATCCGATCTGGCACCCAGGATCTGGGCACCCACGCAATTAATCTATCCTAAAAAAAAGCCACATGTCAGATAGTTGACGTTTTTATTGAATTACACATAGTTTATTATAAAATGCCAATCAATAATGGGCTGTCCTGTGACAGTTTATTAGTGGTCAAGGGATACAATGTGTTCTGTACAAATTCAAATGTACTTTAGGAGCAGATGCAGTTATCGTACCCTGTGTACCGGTAGCTTCCAGATTCTTCAAAAGCCAGCGGAATGCTTGATGGATTTTCATAGGCTACTACAAGTACAGGTACATGTACAGTATGTTTAGTCTGTTATAGCCTGTTTCAGGGGATGTATGAATTTAAAAAAAAAGTCCTTGAGATACATGTACCAGTAGCAGCTATTCCAGAGCCTGGAGTATTAGGTTTCTTGTCCATGTGTGCATCCTTTTTTGCTGTAGCATAAAAAAAGTATTCCCCCCCCCCCATTTATTTTAATAAAATGAAATGACGGAAATACAAACTGTTTCACATAGCATTTTCTCCCGATCATAATTTTTCGCCTTTCCAGTCTTTCAGAACATAGTATTCACGGATGGAGTGATTGGAGTCTAATTATTATCATATAATGTGACTCTACAGGGTGACCCATAAAAACTGACGAAGTACACCTTCACTACCCAAAGCCAAAACTACCCACTCTATGCCAATGGATGGAGAATTATGCTAGAAAAAAATATGAAACCAAGAAATCCCAATTCGGTCCAGTAGTCTTAGCTCCAGACCCTATCTTGGTATTATTTTTCTTCCAGAAAGACTCCCATCTGTTATACGGGTACCAGTTTTGCCTCCGTGCTTTTTGGATCACCCTGTATAATTCTACACAAATTCGTCAATTAAAGGGAATATTACTTATACCACATTTTCAAGGAATAATTATCATGAAATGCTTTACTGGACTGTTGGGGAATTGCAGTTTGAGGCATGTAAAATCATGGCTCCTGGTGTGCTTACATTTTCAAGTAAAGTGGTATTTTTGTATCTACCGGATATTTCCAAGGCTGGTGAAATAAAATGACTTTTCAAATACTGCTTCTAATTGTTCATATTTAGTTATTCCACATATTTCTTTGCAGTTGATTACACATCTGATTCTCTGACTTTACAAATCCCCATCTACAAATTGCCGTGTTTCATCTTAAGTTGAGTCAGGCTACCTGACCCCGGCATCTACAAACCCAAAATGTCAAATATGTTAGTGTATTGAACAGTATTCGCTAGAACATACTAACCTTCAAAATCCAACTATTTTTGAAAATTACAACAAAAGCAAATGATGTACATTCCATTTAAGCCTTGTGTGGGAAGGGGGAGTGCCTTTAATTTGTTCTTTTTTTCAAAAAGTTAAAAGGAGGAACTAGTTTATATTTATTTGGCCTTAGTCCTATACATGTATGTTTCTCTCAGAAGTACACACAGGATGAATTGAACAGTAGGCAACATCCATGTCTTCGAGTTAAATTAATTAATATCGGAAAACTGCTGGTACACGTACAATTACAAAATAAACTTTTGTCACTTGGATAAAAAAATTCAATTACAATAGTGTTTAACTGGCTCATCACTCTACACGGAGTCTAGACCCCACAAAAAGAATAATTGGGACAGCCAAGGTTAACTAAATACCAAGAGAAATGACAGGCATACTGAATTATGACATTGGTTTCAACAAGCATCCATCAAAGACACACCTCAGGTACACTGATATGAACTATGGGAATTGGACAAATACCAACATGGTTTCCAGTGGTTTTTACAAGTCTACAGGGGACCTGCACCAGGAATGACAAAAAACCAGAATATAGGTCTTTCACCAAGACTCCATTGACCCTAACTCCCTGAAGAGTTTGCTTGGCACCTCTCCAAATCCTTGATGTTTAAATCCCCCCAAATAGCTACCTTAGATTGGCAGTACTTGGCTGCCTTGCAATTAACAAATTCAAGTATTCCCTGTACATGTGTACTGGTAGGTCAGTCCATAAAATACATGTAGTTTTAAGGTGTACTGTAATTTGTTTTTGCACCTTGCCTGTGTATATTTCCCATACAACCTGGTAGTGTTTATTGACTTTAAACATTTTTTATTTGTTTTGCCTGTACAGGAAATTTATTTAGTTATATACTACTACATAAACATACATGTACATGTACATGTACATGTAATAGTTTTCAACTGGTAAGTAGTGAACTTTTTTTGGGGGGGGCCGCAAACAATCAAATATTTTAAAGGTTGGATACACCATTGGTATTGTAATTGCTTGAGTTACCATGAATGGATGGATTTGGGGGGGTTGTATTTTATAGTAAATATCGTATAACTGACCTGTCCGTAGTTTTACAATCATGGATGGAGAGAAAATCTCGAAAAACAGCGTTTGTTTTCAACCGGCAGTTATTCTTATGTTATTATTGTTTTTTCGTATTTTGTTTTATAAAATTCAATTTTGTTTTGATAATTACAGGATATCTAGCGTAATCCTGTTGCTGGATGCCTAGAATCATTATTTACTTTCAAATAAGTAAGATCTTTCTTAATAATTCGATAGTAAATATTTTTGATATCTGAAAAACCCCAAAAAGTGAACAAAACATGGACCAACTTTAATCACCTCAATGTCTTATTTAAACATGATTAACGGTTGTCTTGCTATAGTAACACCAAATAAAATAAAATCTTTTCGAGGTGAAACACACCAAAAAGACAGGTTGAGTAAATAATGATTCAGGAAAAGAAGGTATAGTTTTGTTTTGATACCTGGATTTTCCGTAAAAAATTTTCAGGAAAAATAAAAGCAGAAAATGTCATCTATTTTCTCAGTTCAGTTCATAACAACTTTGTACAGAAGTACAAGTATGTATCCGTATGAAGACATTTGGGAGCAAGAAACCTCCCTCCTTTGTGGTGGTCATTGTGTTTGCAAAATGTTGTGGTTTCTTGGGAATTCTGTTTAGGTGTTTAGGTTTTTAGGGTTCGTTAGATAACAATAGTCTAGAGCTTATAGGTAAGGGAGACTATAAGGGGGGGGGGGGGGGGTCCCTCTGTCTCCTATCTGCTGGGTATATAAGTAGAGGTGGGTTTGGGTTACAGGTGTTTACATACAATTCACTACAAAACAAACAATGCAAAGTACATTGCCCAGATGTTATTTTAAACAAGGATAACATCAGCCAGAGGAGAAAGGCTGATATCAATTCAAGTGAATTGTAAAGTGTATAACACCCTGATAAAATAACAAACAAAAAAAGATAAATATTAGACTGGAAATCAAGTCCGTAATTAGTCAGTTTTAGTTCGTCTGTGCCGTCGCGTAATTCTGACACTGTACATCTCGTACTGCACTTGTACCGGTACAATGATTTTCAAAGTAAAAAAAACCGAGAAAATCAGCTAATCCAAGAAAAAGTTGAGGCCCGAATTCATCAACTACCGGTAGATCATGTAGGCCTACAGTAGTTTCCTAAATTTAACTCTTTATTACACTACATGTACATGTACTACAGTAATAAAGGGGAAATCTAGGCCCTATATCAGTGTACCACTTCACATACATGTACATGTACTTGTGTATCAAAATGTATTACATTTGTCCACCTTTGAACTATTTTGTACATTGTATTCATGGGACATGTTCAATGGGAAATGAAAATGTAACTAATTACATGTACATGTAGGTCACACGCTTCATCCAGTGAGTCTAATGTTTACTATACGGTAAATTTATTTCAAAATGAAAAACAAATTATGTATGATACACATTTTGTGTACATGCGAGGCTGGGATAAATCCCAACCACCATTCAAAATAAGATTTTTCCTTCAAAATAACTGAATGCACTAAAAATGTTTAAATATGTTTTTATCATTGTAACACCTTAGCTCCATCAAAACCCATCCCCCATTTTGGTGTATTTCGGGGAATGGTCCTGCAGGTCTGACTTGACTAGATATTGAGGGAGTATGATGGACTTTTGCTGGGAGGCAGTGCTGAGGGGAATCCAATTGATTTTGTCTATCATGAAGCCCTGCTCTACAGTGTACATGTACAACATGTATACATACAACATGTATGTACATTTGTGTATGTTATGTACATACCATATGTTGTCATGTTTCATACATCATGTACATCATACCAGTGTACATATGTGTACCAATTCAAGTCCATCAACATCATTACATTTGTGCAAGAAGCAAGGTGAGTGATGGATTTTGATCGGCATGATCTTGAACTTGTATTAGTAGAATGTTAAGGTCATTCATATTTCTGTAAGTATGAGATAAATATATCTCCAACCACACAGACATTACACCACATTTTGCATACATTGTACACTATACATGTATATACATACAGTATGTTGACTGATTAAATTCAACGAAATGTTTTTCTGAATTTTTTTTACAATCGAAGACTTTTAGGGCCAGTGCCGTACAAGGTAATTCCATTATTTTCTTAATGACTGGGTGAGAATCAATTTCAGATAACATTCATGAGCCATGCAATCAACCGACTGCAGATGGCCGTTGTTATTTCTGTACAAACAAAACGTCAGGTAATACACTTAAAGCTTTTCAATCAGCAACGTTGGGAGGATCACGAGATGAAGAGTATTTTTCGCTGTGGCCTGTGGGCACGACGGGGCCAGAGCAATAACATGATCATCCAAATCCGTGTACAGCTTGTATGACACCAGATTAAAATGACCCCAGAATAAAATGACCCTAAAAAATTGATTTAAGTTCTTGTGAAATGTGCTAAGCATGTTTTATTGTACTTGTTTCACAGCTTATGATTGTGAAGCTGCTAGAAAATATTGTAGAAAATTTGAACTAAGCCAAAAGTGCACGATTATCTGAGAAAAAGTAAACTGCAACATGCCAAGTAAAAAATTCAAGCATTTTTTCCAACTTGACCTCAAATGACCTGTGACATCTGTAGTTGACCTTTGACACATCCGCGATATGAACCTTGCATACATGACCCAAGTTAAATCGGAATTGGACTTCCACTTTGCATGTACCGATAAGACCACTTCTTCCAAACTTTAACTAAATTGACACATCCAGACATGTATGCATACAAGCGGTACATACACAGAAAAGCCAGACAAAAATACAATCTGCCTCCTTTATTTTTCAGGCCAGATGAGAAAGTACTACATGTAACTAATTTTTTGATAATCAAACATTTTCAAAACACTGGAATGCAGTTACCTGAAATCTACAAGGGTTCTTACTTTCAAGCACATTTTCGGCACACAATTTCTTTGACATTTTCACCATATAAACAATGTATTATACAAATTTGGAACTTGAGCATTCAAGGCAAACTTTCCTTTAGTATAAAATACTGAGTCCATCTCGGGTTAAAATCAATATCTCGGAGTTGACACAGGGCTGAACAATTTCAAGTGGTGAAACACCATTTTTGTAACCCTGTGTCCACCTCAAGGTTGGTCTTGTATGAAAAGTTCTTAAAATCCAAAACTCAGCCCAGTGCAGTAGCGGGTTTGCCCAGGGTTGGGTTTGCCCAGGGTTGAGTTCAACCTGGGTTAAGAGGCTCTAGTACATGTACATACGGGTAAGGTCCATAGTAGCTGACAATATATTTTTGTAATCATTTATTCACGGCCAAGTACATATACATGTAGTTGGGTGAAGACGGTACATGTATTTCAACTGTTCCTCAATGCCCCAGGTACATGTACTTGTACATCTACGGGTACATGTACAGTTATAGTTTTAAAACCATAAATACTCAGTTTGGCAACTTATTTTCTTCTTTCATTGCATGTGCCTCTTAACCCGGTTTGCGTCGGATGATGTATATGTTATACACACAATGTTTTTCCTGAGATTCAAAACGGATGACGGAAAAAACACAAAGTTTTACAATCCTGGATGCTAAAAAAAGCAACAAAAAAACGGCGTTTGTTTTCAACCGGCGTTATGCAGTTGTTATTTTTTTTTTTTTTTCCCGCTTTTTTTGGAACAATTACAGAATCATTTTGCTGAAAACCCAAAATTATTATTTGCTTTTTAGTTTCAAATAAGTAGGATATTTCTTAATAATTTGGTAGTAAAAAAAATTGATATCTGCAAATGGTGGATTCTACCTTTAACCAGTTCAGATCAGATGACGTACTGTATCACACAAAGTTTTTCCGAGATTCAAAACGGATGACGGGTAAAAACGTCACGAGCAAGGCCGGAAATATCTGTCAGCGACCGGTTCCCAGCAAGCGTGCACGGCCGGGTGCTTTCTACTGATATCGGCCGGAACCCGCCTCGAATTGAGTTTCGCGAAAAAAAATCCCATGTCTGGGCTCGGTCAAAGTCAAAATAATCCCGGCGCAAACTGGTTAAAAGCAAAACCTTTAGCATTATCTCAGTAAAAATATCGGGCAGGATTCCATCTACCTCTGAAGCAGCAGTTCCTGATCCCTCAGAGCCCCTCAGGGATCACACCGCTCGGTGTTTACTGTCATTTTTTTTCTTCCCATCATTTTTTCCCCCTTCTTTCAGGATAAATTGGATTCCGCCCCACATGTAGCCACTGGCTTTTTTTCAAGGGATTTTTCCCCTTTTTTGAATGACTGTTTCTCCCAACAATATTATCGCATTAAGATCAGACATGCTTGCAGGTCTGTGGCGCGACGACTGGGAGAGATAATCATTTCTTTCTGGACTACATGTACTTGGAGAAAAAGTGCAGACATCAATGCTAACCGTAGTGGGGAAATTGAACAAATAACACCAGCTGTTAACATTTGTTGTTATACAAGAGAAACGCCTTTTCAGCATTCTGACAATAAGAATGTTTAAGCAAGAGAGGTGTACAAGTACAGTACATACAATGTACCAGTATAATATCCCAATTGCGCTGATCTACGCAGTTATAACTTGGTTGCCACTTTAATGTTAAGCCGGATTGGAAATTTCCTCTTATCTTCCGCCCCCCCCCCCCCCCCCCCCCCCCCCCCAAAAAAAAAAGGTGGGTTTTTTTTGCGGGTTTTCGCCCATCTCAGAAATCAGAATTACAACATGTATGTAGTATCAATGTTTTGTATTCCTGACTGTAAATATCCTTGTCATGTCTGTAAATATATGTACGTACATTGTAAGTGAAGGTTTTTAAGCGAGGTGCATACTGTATTAAACAAAAATGTGGGGCGTTTTTTTTTTTAACTTCAGCATAACAGTTCTCATCAAAGCCTATTTAGCAACTAGACATGGTACACGTACTGTGGTAGATAAGAGGCAGGCCTAATGTACGTGTACATGTACATGTACATGTACATTGTACACTAGAATTACACACTGCTCTGAATCATTGGTATTGCTTCAACATTACAGTAATTGTTGGAGGATTTTGGAATGAGGCAATGAAGGTCACAATTAAATTCAAGAAAATAACCGATGATTATTGGAGGATACACATGTACATAGATACAGGTACCGTAGCTGGAAGGTTTGGCAAAATTGACTGAGGCCCAAGAGAAAAAAGGCCCAAGAGATTACATGTACAGTACATGTAATGAGTATGGCATTAACATTATGGATTAGGGTTATAACATAACAAGGTCCTTTTTTACTAATTACCAGTACCTTGTAATAGATGTAAAAGGTACTAGTACACACATAGTATGTACGTGTACGTACAGTACATTGTAATTATTTTTTCTTGTAAGCAGGATGTTGTTTTTATATTGCTCTACTATCAGGGTTTGACTGCATGTTTAGGTTAATTGCATAATAACTGCAATCTAAAAATGACTTCCACAAAGATCAAAACCGCTGTGAATTTTGTCTGGATACAAAATAAATACACAAAATATATGTACAATATTTATATTAATACAATATTTCACCGAATTTTACCCCAAATGTACATCGTTTGTAACACGAACCCTTTTCTTGCATATAATCTCAGTCCCGCCCTTACCGCGGGGGTCGACATTTGCTTAGACTTACATTTTAGAACTGTATAATATTTGATACATGTATGATAATATGCATGCTCCATATTCTTGACTGCAAATGCCCGTACCTGTACGTGTTCGTTGTACAGCCTACCGGTAGTTATGCAAATTCAGACCTTGTCACACAAGGAGCTGTGAAGTCCCTGGCGCAGCAATCAGAGAATTGGTTTTGTGTGTCTGTGAGCTGCCTCCATCACCTGTCTGTGTATTGTAGGGTGGGTATAATCACAGGGATTGGACTGGATCTTAGATGGCGGATGGGATAAACAAAAAAAGTGATTTCCTCAGTGACGTGATCAATCGTCACCTTGCCGATTATGTTAAGGGCTTGCTGCAGATGATTCTAGAGAGAAAAAAATTGACTCTTTTAGTGTGATTTTATTAGGGTTTTGTTGTGAAGAACTTGTATTTGGATTTTGTGAAGTACAAATTGTACAAAGGCAAAACAACTCCCTAATTTGTAAAAAATGTCTAACAAAACAAATTACTATTCACTCACTCACAGTCAGTATTTATAATAATTTGGTAGTTTTTTTATTTAATGTTTTCCATTGGTATCGGTACCTTTAATTTACAGGTACCTATCGCCGTCCATGACCATTATCCAATCAAGCGTTTGTTGAACATCACATGATATTTCAAATCTAGAGACAAACATAAAATTCTCCAAATACGCGCATTATTCATTCGCATGTGCACCCTGTTGGTTGAAACGCATAAAAGTGAATAATGTCAAATTTAATGCAAATGCTCAACCACCTTGCGCGAGTCCTTGCGCGAGTCCTTGCGCGAGTCCTTGCGCGAGTCCTTGCGCGAGTCCTTGCGCGAGTCCTTGCGCGAGTCCTTGCACAAGTAACTGGTTGAACAATGAGTTTTTGCAATCATGGTCGCACGAAAGTCTGCATACACACGTGGGAAAAGTTGTCAAAGAAATCCAAGAAAAGGATCCAGTCAATACTGCGCATTTTGCGCAATTGCATGTACATGTAGTACAGTGTATGTTACATGTGCACAGGGCTTGACATGTGTAAAGTTGTCCAAATGGCTTGGCTAACTCAAAAACGGCGATACATGACGTAGGTCAATTGGCCACAAGCTGTTTTGACAGTCTCCCTTGCTGCACATTTACCGTACTTCTGTCATGCCTAGATCCATACATGTACATGTTAGTTGTCGTGTCCATTTACAATGTTTACAGCGTACATGTACCGGTAGCATACTGTATCTAGTGCAGTCTATACTACATTTATGTATGAGTAGGCAAACAGCTAGTTACGGGGGACACTTTCTTTTGTAAAAAACAAATTTGACCAAGTCGTGGGGACATTTGTGTCCCCATAACATTTTAGGTCTCCGGTAAAGGGGTGTAGGCGTAGAATTGGGTTGGGGTATGATGAAAGACAATGGAGAAGACAGCAAATTAGGGTGATGTTGACAATTTTAGGTCGAAAGAATGTTGCAGAGTTTGAGGCACACGAACCCTATGAAATGTCCTCATAACGTCATGTACATACTAAAAATAATGCATGTACAGTTTACTGTACACGTATGCACAATGTACACACCCCTGCAGCATACCGTACATAACCGAATCATCACTATTATTATGTACCGATAGAAAATGTACATGTATGTAGTTACTAGTCACACCCCTTTTTCATACGACAAGGAGTCCTCAATTAATTCTGAGGGAGCATACAGCATAATGTTCCCGAGATTGACCCAGCGAGGGGGGGGGGGGGGGGGGGGGGGGGGGGGAGTCATTTTTCACTTACAGCAGCCACGGACGAATGATAATTGAAACTGGTACCGGTAGCACACTACCAGGTTACACAAATCATATCATCAAGGGCTGTACATGCACTTTAAAAACAACTCTTAATTTGTGTATGGAACCCGTGAAAAAAGGGCAATAACGTACATGTAATCAATCAATGTACCGGTACACGGTACATGTACATGTACGTACACGTATACATTTATGTACAAGCACATTCACAGATGTACGAACAATGTATATCAAAATGAAGAATATTATTGACAACCTAGAATTAATGACAATTTAATTTGAGGTTTGTACTGGTACATACAGTACATACCATAGTTCATAATTTTTCAATATCTGCAAATGGTGTATCATATGTATCGAACAATTTTATTACCAAATTATTTGAAAATATCTTATTTATTTGAAAGTACATGTAAATAATGATTGTAGGCATCCAGCAAAGTACCGGTAATTGCACTAGATATCCTGTAATTGTTTCAAAAAATTGAATTTGATTGTGCACTGAAATGTGCCACAGAAATCCATGGTAATTTTGTTTTTACTGAAACTGGATACTACATTTGTAAATAAAAAATAAAAAAATGTATTACAAATAATGTTTTTTTTAAACAAATTGTAAAATGTTTGCCAAAAACAAAACCTAAAGTCATGTCAGTACCAAATAATTGAAACCAATTTAATTCAATCTATAGATGTTGTTCCCATCAAGCAGATAAATGTTATAGCCATACCGCAAATCTGCATAATATCAAAGTCTTGAATGAAGAGTAAATTTGTCAATCTGTCAAATGACTTTTGCATTAAAATTTGAACCTCTAGTGCTGCTTTTTTATGCATGCAGAACACACCCCCTAAGGTTTGCGCGAAAACATTGCCAGATGGCACAATGGTCTGACAAATAATTTGATTTCATGCACCATCACTTTTCTGACTGTACTGTTATGGTTCTCTGTATGTTCACAAATGTGGTAAGGTTTTGTAAGCTTACAAAATGTCGGCAGCATAAAAAATTACATGTAATTGTAAGTATCCATTCATGAGACCGCACATAAATTAAACTAAAATTTGTCAAACTAAATCAGCGAACAATTGTGCACACACAAATACCGATCTGCTACTACTGTACATGTAGATGTAGTTCAGGCTGGCACATCAATTTTATCCATCAAGACAAGTACAATATTTGTGACCCACTCTGCAAAAATGAGTCTGATGTTGCACAATACATTTTCACGTCTTTAAAAGGGCTGTTAATTTTCTCAGAGGTGATTTTTCTTTCAACAAATCATTTTTTAGTTTTAAGGAATTTTGGATTCTCCCAAACCTATTTTTCAGAACTCAATATTGGTAAAGGTTGTTTTGATCCCTAAAGTAGATTTATTCAAGGTTTTTGTCATCCTCTAACCATAGCATCTAATGAAGCACTAAAATGTTAAATCTTCATTTTTAATATTATAACTGAGAAAAAGCAAATTTTAAACAATCGTAAAAGACCAATGCATTACACTACAAAGTTGTGCCATACATGTATGTCAAATGAAAGCTTATTTACTGCTCTTTTTGACCAACTGTAAAATTAAAATTTGTTTTTTAACACATCAGACTCATTTTTGCAGAGTGGGTCACATTTTTTTTAGTACTAAATAATAAGCTTGAGGCAGCTTCTCTTAGTACATGTTTCCAAAAACACTTTCCTGTGGAGATAAGGGCAATCAGAGTAAAAAAGGTCTTCCCAAGGTAATTTCAATAGGTCTCCACAAGGTTTCACAAAATAGATTCTTGAATAAGAATAAAACTGCTGCAAACTGCTTACTGGCTGGAATGACCAGAAATATACAAATCAAGTTAAAGAGGGCCTAATATTTATAGAAAATAGATTTTTACTAAAACAAAACCACAAAATTGTTAGGGCATTTTTATTCTTTTTAATCTTTGAGGTACTACAGTGTATGTATTGGGTTAGGGATACAGCCCAGGAAATTAACCATAGTTGAAATATGACCACTTTGACCACGTTCAAAACATTTTGTACACAAGGATACAAATTTGAGAATGAGCACTGCTTAGATTCAGGGTGTGTGAGGTTCCACAAATACAAATCAACACATATTGTTGGTACGGGTACATACATGTATATTACATGTACCGGTATGTCCATAAACAACAAATTCTTAGACAAGAAAATCTTGAAACCTTTTCTTCAAGCCAGCTCGAGATACCGGTACAATGTAAGATAACCCTCTCGTTATTCAACACCATCACATAGTTCAGGATAAGCCTCTTGTAGATATTGCTGCTGCCATGCATTATAAATCCATATTTGGCAGCCTTTTTGGTTCTCGTTATACTTTTAATATTCCAAGCAGTAAAGCATAGAGGGCCAGGGGTGTTGATAGAGAAGAGTTGGTGCATGTAATTTACGAAACAACATAATGTACAAAAGTACATGTATTGTACTTAAAAGCATTATAAATGCACTGTTAGTCATTAAGGGCTGGCATTTACATTGTAAATCACTTGACTTGGTCACATGTGAAACAGATGGCATTTTGAGCATAACATGCACTGCAAAGAAATTGAAAACATTGATAAGTACATGTACTACATGTAGCAAAATACATTCTTTACTACGTACATGTACACTTGTACATGTACCGGTATGTACATACGTACTATACAACTGTACAATTGTACAACTGTACAACTGTACCGGTACGTGAAACAATCCACGGGTTACGTTGTACATGTACGTATACATACGTACAATGTATGTAAATCTTTTTAACCAGTTCGCGCCGGATGACGTATATAAACGCAAATATTTCCCAAAATTCAAAACGGATGACGCATAAACACGCCAAGTTCAAGTTCGGAAATGTATGTCAGCAGCGCGCAAGGCCGGAAATGCATGGGTGTGCTTCCTGGCACTATCAGCCTGAACACGCTTCGGATCGAGTTTCGTTAAAAATAATCCCGCCCGTCGGCTCGGCGATGTTAAAATAATCTCGGCGCGAACTGGTTAAGTTACTTTTAGGAACCACCATTTGCAAATATTGAAACAAATTGTACCGTACTACCAAATTATTTAAAAATATCTTACTTATTTTCAAGTAAATAATGACTTCAGGCATCAAGCAAAATGATTGCGCTAAATATCCTGTAATTGTTTTTTAAAAACGGGGACAAAAATTACCGTTAGCCGAATTGAGGAAGGCTCTCATCACTCAAGGGGTAAGGTTATAAAGGCAAGTTTCCCTGAGCACAAAGTACCGTAGTTTTTGTTGTCTTAAACCGGATGTTGATCGTGAAAAAAACACACCCAAGAATAGCAAGAACAACTGCCCCACTTAGTTTAAAAACGAATGTCGTTTTTTTTCTCGGCATCCATGATTGTAAAACTTCGGACAGGTCAGTTTTTAATGTTGCGATTTTAATGTCAAATCGCATTATGTACAGATGTACAATGTACCTAGGTATAACCTATAAGGGCATAAATCAAGGGTGGGGGGATGAGGGCGCCAATTCGATTTCAAAGTTGTCTCAGGGGAAATTAAAGAAATTTGAAGAATATGTCCAATTTTTACCAACAACTCATAATGTGACTCAGTCACTGGTACACCATGGGTACACAAAGCGAGGTTACGTGTGTTTAACCCAATTTATAAACTGCACAATACATTTTATTTTCTTCACATTTGGAAGATATTTGGTACACTCTGGCAAACGCAAAGCCCTAGAGCAAGGAGACAAATCGATAATCAATTTTGTTTTATTACTGAACATAAATTAATACTATTGCTCAAGTACATGTACGTTATTCTACTGATGATACAGTGCACGCAAACTGCAAACAGTATTTTCTATCTGGTTATAAGGCCAACACAATTACGCTACACCCTATTTTGCCAGCCCAGCACCCTAAACAAACAATTTTAGAAAACAAATAACAAAAAAGACAACAAAAACAAATTACATGCAGACACATTACAAACATCAATGAAGACACCAACCGTACATATGATCAAGACAATTTGGGTCAAGAATTTTAATTTTATAAAAGTTGTCAATTCACAATATTGTCATCATGTTGTACATTAGTAATTATGATTTTTTGTGATGGTTGGATGGGCCTATTCAAGCCACAATAGGAATGCCACACCTTGCATAGCCACGTGTAGAAGTACCGTACTGTACATCTTCCTAATTTCTGTCCACATTAACAAAATACAACAGGTCCCAAACTAATTGTCAATGATTGTCAATGTCAATGAAATTGGCCACTAATTCCGAACACAAGCCCACTCATTCTGGGAGATGAATCAGCCCGGTGGACCAGCGGATCGGCCAACCGTACGTGGGCAGCCAAGCTAAGACAAACTAGGCATGAATCACGAATCATTCCTTCATCACTGCCTCAACATTGTACGCAACAGCTCGCTCAGGCTGCATAATGCTCTCAACTTGATCTGGGCAACGCGTGCGCGCTACTGCAAACACTTGCAGTGTCGTCCATTACGTATACAGTATATGTACGTCTACTAAGATGACTCACGTTACTGATTTTTCTCGATCGAATAATTTTTTTCCCCAAATACTTACATCATCGGTGTAGACATGTGTGGAAGTGAAGAGAGAAACTTTCGTTAACAAATTTACCGTACTTTTAGACACACAAAAAACTACCGGTACTTTGTGCTCACGGAAATGCCTTTTATAACCTGGCCCTTGAGTGATGAGAACCTTCCTTAATTTGGCAAACTCTACAGTGGTACTGGTACCGGTACGGGATGTATGTATTTACCGGTATTATGACTGACTCTATACAAAATGTATCAATACAGTATTTACTCCAACGGATTCCAACAAAACATGCAGTGTACATTCTTCTCCATTTTCCCTTGCATTAACCCTATCCCCGGCCCAAACCATCTCTAAACCTTTTTTTGTTAGACCCAAAACATTACGGGGACAGGCAAACGTCCTCACAACGAGGTCAGCCTTTTTTAAACAAAAAGATGTCCCCCATAACATTGGGTGCATACATGCACGGTACATGTGCCGGTATACGTTTTACGGTTTGTACAAGCTGTCATGTGAAAAACAAAATTCATGTACCGTGTGCATGTACAATGTACGTATAGCTGCTTTAATTCGCAAAAAGATCAAACTATCAAAACATACCGTACATGTACGGTACCATTATCCACTCTGCAACTGAACTAAATGTATACATGTAGATTCAAACTACCAATCCTACATGTACGGTATGTACACATACCGGTACATGTATACATATCCTCAAAGCCTCAATCCCCATTCCCCTCACCACACCTCTCTCCAGCAACCACTCCCTGGAAAATTAAGAAACCCGATCCACAGTGAGTCTCCCACGAGCCATTTCAGCCAATTCACCAAAGATGCGCTGCCCAGCGGGATTATGGTGTTGGGTTAAATCAGATATGTACATGTACTATGGTATACCATAGTGAGACTTGGGGAGATGGGGGTGTGTGTGATTGGGGGGGGGGGGGGGGGGGGGGGTTATGGGGGGTGGGGGGTGATGATGGTGGGGGGGGGGGGCTGCTAGGGGGAGAGGAGACAGAATGCTTCTGGCAAGAGCACAATGTCAAGTGGTCCAGTCTCCTGCCATTTACATACTGTACACTAGTAGTTAGTCACTTGCCATGTGAGTCATCGCTCAGATGAAATCATAGCATGCTCCGTTAATAACAGGCCATGAAGCAAACAACACATTGCGTAGGATTTGATATTTTGAAAAAATTACAAAAAACAGGGCTTGTACTGGTCTGACCAACAATGTCCAAACAAGAATCATCAGGCTTGATGCATTTTGATGAAATTTCAATTTCTATAGCATTTTGCATTTAGTTTAGTATATTGTACAGTGTAAATGAAAAAATTACTATAGTTTCCACCACCTAGGAAAACTACGAACAGCCTGTATCTCATGACTGACATGTTTACATACATGTACGGTACATGTACAGTACATTGTAATGTATTGTAGAATATAGACTTTAAATTTCACATTTCTGTTTGCCATTTTCTAAGCAAATTGGTTTCCATTAAAAAAAGATTGTCAATATGACTTACACTTTTCACATTAAATGGATAAAATACTCTTTAAAAAAACCTTGTGATTCAAGGGTGCAATATGATACATGTACCGTATGTGATCCAGCATCATTAAAAAAGGTATTTAAACAAAATAAAAAAAATAAAAAAATAAGATTTGCAAATATTATGATAGAAATTGATGACCAATAAGAATTGAATAAACAAAGACAGGTGTGCCCCCAAATTCATGAGAAACCTGTACATGTATCACATCTAAACACACACAATGTGCATGGCACAAGGCCACAACTGTAATACAGAGACATCTTTCAGATGATTAATTGCATCCTCTTACATAAAGTGGATGCGGCGACCTTGGGAATTGCAAGGCATCAATGTCAGACTGTGTAATATTAATATAGATTGACTAGGCATTAGTCAGGTGCCAGTACATCAATGAGTCACATGCTGGGCTTAGAATGCTTAGCCAAGCCAAGGGGTACCTTTTAACTTACTGGTACATACCAAGTACACTGTACCAGTACATGTGTACCAGTACAATGCCAGTTTGTGACTTCCCTGGGGACCAGACTATTTACACAGCAAATGATGAAATGACACCAGATCATGGCAGTATAATTAAGACACTAGAATAATTTATCACTAAGGCAAATAGGATTAATGCCTGATTATGTGCCTTCACAGTTGAGTGAACAATTTGCAAGGCAATTTATGTGATACGCATGCACAAAGGCATACTGTGCAACACGTAATTTACAGACACATGTACACATGTACATGTACCTGTATAAATAAAGAGTTTTTGGCATCCAATCTTAACATCTTGTCTTTTGTACATGTAGTTGAAAAAAGGTTGTACCTTAATTGTTATCATCCAATGACAAAAATTGTATTGAAAATTAAAAAAGCAGTCGAAACAAATGAACGTTGACGTACATGTACCGTTGATGCACCTGGAGATTGTGCACAAATACCCAACCGACGTTAACAAATACCCAACCGACGTTAACAAATACCTCCCCTAAAAAGGGCAATAATAATTGATAAATTGTGGAAAATCCTGCTTCGAACCACTTTCCATGGATACGTTAAAAAAGGATGGAGCAGTGATATACTGAATTTTTTTAAAAATCTGTCTGTGAACTCCATGCGTTTTATTGTGTTGTTTTCGAACGAAAATGGCAGAAAATGACATCTCCCCAAAAATATTCCGTGTAGATCGTGCCTGTGTACATGTACCTGGCTTTGCGGAGGTAGCGGAAATCACTGAATTCGGGGAGCGATGCGCGGAGCTCATCGAGTGCCAATTTGTACGTGTTTCAATGATGCACTTCGAGGTAGCGATCTATACGGATTTACTGTGTGAGAGGAAGAATGAATGAGATACATTTCAACGTTGGTGGCGCACTTTGTTGGCCCCCCTCTCTGCCCCCCCCCCCCCCCCCCCCCCCACCCCCTGCTTAAACCCTAACCCTTTGAGTGTTTTAAAGTAGAAAATGTCCCTAATCCGCCAAAGTCTACCAAGTTTGTCATGCAAAAATTGCTGTGTCCTGAGTCCACCAGAATCCACCAGTATGCACTGTACATGTACCGGGTACATTCTGGAGAGATTCTGAATCCATCAACAATTCAAGTATAATGGATTATGATGAATTCAGTATACCATGCTGGTATAAAAATATTTATCAGTGTTTCTCCATAGAATCAAATGGCATACCAAACCTTTCTGTTTCATTGTCTGTAGTACAGTATTCCTACAATGAAGTTGGTTACCATGGTGATGGGTCCGGTATGCCCGTATCTGGAATCAGTTTCTGACATCAGTAATACTCGGACACCCGGTTAATAAGATGCACACTCCTAGTCATATTGTAGTGTTACAGTTCAACATGTACCAAAATGTACATTGTACCAATACTTTAATAGACTTATCAGCTCGCATCTTTGTCTACAGAGACCAGTTTTATTGACTTTCCAATTCCAAGCAAGCACAGAAACATATCAACAGGTCCAGCAAAAATGTCACACAACATGGTAGGCCGTGTCCAAATTGCTTGGCAACGGCATAAAATTACATCTATAGTTTTGTGAAGTGGCTGTATTTTCAAGCGGTGGTCAAGTAATTCGGACACGGGAATACACGACAATAGTAAATCACTTTACTGTTTCTCTGTTTTTAGACACCAGTTTATGGCAGTATAATTAAGACACTGGAATAATTTATTACGAAGGCAAATAGGATTAATGCCTGATTATGTGCCTTAACAGTCGAGTGAACAATTTGCAAGGCAATTTCTGTTGCTACAGTGTGTGTACGCAAACAGGCATACTATGCAACACGTATTACACCATGTTACTGGTACTTGCAAATTTACAGACATGTACTGAACAATGTACTATGTAGTATAGGATCACATTTGTGGTACATTTGTACCTTAAAGGTAGGATACACTGGTAATTGTTTTTGAATGGGTGGTTTTGGGGGGTTGTATTTTATAGTAAATATCATTTAACTGACCTGTCCGAAGTTTTACAATCATGGATGATGAGAAAAGCAAAACAAAATGGCGTTTGTTTTCAACCGGCGTCGGGCAGTGGTTACATGTATACATGTATGTTGTTCTTGTTTTTTTACGCGATCGCCATTCGTCGATCGTAAATTTTATTATTAAATTCGCTTTTTCTAAACAATTACTTGATATCTACATGTGTAGCTCAATCATTTTGCTGCATGCCTAGAACCATTAGTTACTTTTAAGTAAGTAAGATATTTTGAAATAATTTGATAGTAATTTTTGTTACTAATTTTTGTGCAAATGGTGTATACATCCTATCAATAACCAGTTCGCGCCGGGATTATTTTGACATCACTGAGCCGCAGGATTATTTTTAACGAAACTCGATCCGAGGCGGGTTCAGGCCGATGGTAACTGGAACCACACCCACGCATTTTCGTCCTTGCTCGCGGCTGACAGACATTTCTGGCCTTGTTTGTGACGTGTTTATAATGCGTCACTCGTTTTAAATCTAGAAAAAACAAACTATTAAACGAACTATTAAATTCAATGAGCGAGCAGACACGAACTGTAGCCAAAATCGCCGACCGCAGAGTTTACAGTATACAATGAAAGCATACTTCTCCTGCAAATTATCTCAAGACTGTCACCATTTGCAATATAAGTAACTTGAATCTATTCTAGGCCCTTTGCCAAACTCCAGCTCTGTCTCCGTCTTTGTTTTCAAGGAGCCCGGAAAACGGCCCTATTCTTCCTTGTGTTGAATTCCATTACTTCCTGAATACGCCACACACATAATTGAGTGCAGGGTCAGTGGGTGAACACTAATGACTTCCTTTCAGGAAATCAGAGACAGATACTAAAACCCAACTGCCAAATTTAATCTGTTCAATTTCACTCTTTCATTTCCTGATTTCGTTTGTCAGCAAGAAAACTTTCACACAATGAGATGCACCCCTACAAATTCTAAACAAATTAGCAAAAAATGAACATATATAGAGGCAGAAGCATGATACATGTACCTTCATTTCTGAGGCGTTCTGGTAAAATGAGACGGAACTACATGTAGGCACAGGTCACAGTAAAGAAAAATTCAAAATAGAGAATGGGGGGGATATATTTTTCTTCAATTTTCAGATTTATTATGTTCATTGATATTTGTACATTGTAATCTTTGTCAAATGTCTACTATTAAACCATATTTGTAAAAAAAAATAGTAAGAAAGTAGAAGAATAAAAATATTTTTAGAGAAAAACAATTTTCCTTTAATTTGCATACAGTAGACAGGTATGACATTTTTCATACTTGAGATACGAAGCAAACAAAAAATATAATTTAAAAAAATATTGTAACAAAAACTTGTCAGGGTATAATTCGAACCCAGAGTGGATTCAAGTTCCTGTGATCCACAGGTCAAAGTAAAGGTCAAAGTAAAGGTCAAAGTAAAGGTCAAAGTAAAGGTCAAAGTAAAGGTCAAAGTAAAGGTCAAAGTAAAGGTCAAAGTAAAGGTCAAAGTAAAGGTCAAAGTAAAGGTCAAAGTAAAGGTCAAGGGTCATTGTAAATTTAATAATTTATGATTTTAGCTTACCAATAAAATCAAAATCAGCAAATTTGGTAAACAGGTTGATGGTACATGTACTTGTACAGTGTATGGTTCTTTGAATATTGGTGGCCACACCCATTTTGGCCAAAATCACCAAAAAATAGCAGACAGAAGCACGAAAACTGCTTCAGGGTCGGAATTTGCTAAAACTTTAAATTTGGGCTTTTTGACACAAAATAACTCATTGTCTTTTGTCAACTTTTATATTGTATATTGTTTTATACTGTATCTTAATTACATACAGTATAAACCATACGTGTGTACATTTTAATAAACCATCAATAATGATAATTTAACATTCAAGATACCAACTATACTTTTTACACCAAATTTAACATCAATTTTAATTTTACAGTGAAGTGCAACTCAATATGGGAACGGGTATGCACAAACTATCGTACTACGGTATTGTACCGTATGTATAATCAGACTGAACTCAGACGTAACCTAAATAAATCACGCGCAGCTAAATAAGCAACGTGCCCGTAAAATAAACAAGTCTGCATTGCTTTAAAATTAACATTTACAGCTATGCACGACTTTCATCCATGTCAACTACAGTACACTGTGGATGTGTTCTTCCATCAAAAACGATGAAGACCATTTTAGTCATCCAAGGTTTCATTGGCTATAACTGCTCTGTGGGTGCGCAGAGGGCTGAAGAGGCCAATCTGTGCTCAGAAGATCCTTTGGCAATGTGGGCAGGGGAGGGAAGCAGCGTTGAGAAGGGTTCAGGCTTTCCTTGCCAGCCTTCGTTGTTCTGCTGTGGTTGTTCTTACAGGCTGCGGCTCCTTTGCAGACTGCAAAATGCCACTCAGCCCTGTCCACAATGTGGGTACATGTGCATTTATGTACGCGTGTACACTTTTGCAATTCGCACCAATTGTTGCAGGATTTTCATTTTTTTCCCAACTACATACTTGTATATATTATGTATGTAAACATTTTTGTCATCATTTTGCATAGACATACCGGTACCATGTACACGTTTATGTTATTTCTTCTGGCATTTTAGTGAGTGCAGATCTATGCGTTCGGTTCCTTTCTCTATGGTTTAATTACCGGTACATGTACCGTAACCCCAACTACCCCAAGCCCATCAAACTCAGACTGCAGGTTTTTCTAGGTTTGGTACCAAACATTAGCAACTTGTTGTTAGACTTTGTTTGGATTACATGTAGTACAAAAGGCCCAGGGAGACCCTGTTGAATTCTGTGAGGTTCGGGGCAGAAAGGCACGAGACTTGTAAAAATGTTGGAGTTTAGGGGAATGAACAGGCAGTTATTCGTGGGTGAGCTCAGGCTGGTCACGTTCAGCTCAGTTCCTGGTCAACTGTAAATGTGATGTGTACACCCTGTGTGTCCCCACTCAAACATAGCCCAACACAGAGAACTACTGTACATGTAAATGGCCAGTCATCAAAGCCTTGATCCTAAACACTGAACTACGGTACATGCATAGACCCATCTGTATAAAGTCAATCAAACTTCAACAAGTTGGAGTTTGGCAGGTTTAGTACTGTTTGGTTCAGTACCAATAATTACTGAACCTGTGTGCAGTTGTTGAAATTTAGTAGGTTTGGTTACATGCTTTCTAGTGCGAGAGCCTAGGGGGTTAGGCCGTTAGGGTTAACTACTGAACCTGTGTGCAGTTGTTGAAGTTTAGTAGGTTTGGTATGCTTTCTAGTGCGAGAGCCTTAGGGGTTAGGGTTAAGAAAAAGACTAGGCGCGGCTATTATTGACCTTTGACCCTCAAACACACACATCATAAGATATCCGACTGGAGACTGACGTAAGCACATGGAATGTAAACCGTTGCCGTCATTATAAATGAATGCATTCAACGTCAGACAAGCAGAGAGAAGCTCTGCATATTTGGCTGTCATCAATCAATATCGAGCCAGGCCTATCTGGTCGGATTTGCCAAACGATGAAAAGCAATCGGCGCAGTACCGGTTCCCTCAAAAAATAATGCCATCTGCCAATAAGAAATAATCCATACGCCATTAATGTCATACATGTACTTGTGTACACGGGGACTCGAGATTACATAAATGTCTGGGTGAACAGAATTTGCACAATTTATTTCGAAATGTAGAATAAGGCAAATAAATATATACCGGTAGTTCTGCTTCCGGTTACCCTACTACATTGTAACCCTACATGTACATGTATTTCGACATCCCAAACCCTATTTATTTTTTTATTTTTTTGGGGGGAACCCCCAAAACTATAAAGCAGACACCTACATGATCAATACAAAAAAGTAAATTAAAGCAATGGTACCTACATTGTATAACACTAACAGAAACAATTTCTGAAAAGAACTTAAACAAATACAGAACAACTTTCTATTCAATAAAGTGTTATACCTGTACATGATTCAATACCTGTACATGTAATTTTCAAATCTGAATTACCGTTTACCCTAACTATTCCAAATCCTATCAAATTACAGGATTTTGCGGGATTTAGGTTCTTTGGAAGTTGACGCATCGGAGGAATTTGCAGGATCATTACGAATACACCCCTTTAGAAGTCGACCCGACCAACCCTATACATACGGTACACTCTGGTTGGGTTCACATTCAAAATTTTGGGGTTTTCTAAAGGGGCAATTCATAGCATGCCCCAGAGGAATAAGATTGTTATCAGCTTAACACTATGATAAGGTGTAAAAGCGATTCTGCCTGAATGATTCCACTTAAAATGTTAAAACTGAATTCCATGATATACAGTGTACCGGTAAGTTGATATAAATACCGTAATAATTCCCTGTGTGAAATGTTGTTTTGTTTTCTTTTTTGAACGGTAAAAATCAATAAAGAAATGGCCGAGAACGATAAGTAACGTATGTCTGTCGTAATGTTCTTTCCAGGAATCACCAGTGGGCCTAATAATATTATGAGTGAAGATAGCATGAATTTGCTTATGAAAGAACATAAAAACAGTGCTTGTAACGGCATTTTAGATGAACTTAAAGGTGCATGTACATGTACCGGTAGTATACACCATTTGCAGATATCGAAAATATTTACTACCGAATTATTAAAATCAAATAAGTTAAGAGGGCCTAATATTTCGATCTTAACAAGATCTTCCTCAGAGACTAAATGACTGTGTACAAGAAACAAACATATATAATAGGGCAAAATACAGCATGATGCACATCATTGATGCTGAAAAAACAAAAAACAAAAAAAGCACAGAGTTCAATGGAACAAACAACAAAAGGAGGATTAGGCTGAGGGATTAAAGGGTGAGGTCAGTGTGGGTAGGATCAAAGGGTGGGTAGGATCAAAGGGTGGGTAGGATCAAAGGCAGGGTAGGAACAAAAACAGAAATATCTTACTCATCTGAAAGTAAATGTTGATTCTAGGCATCCAGCAAAATGATTGCGCTAGATATCCTGTAATTACTCCGAAAAATAGAATTTTATAATGAAAAATTTGCGATCGCAGACGGCGATCGCGAAAAAACAAAGATAACATAAGAATAACTGCTTGACGCCGGTTGAAAAAAACCGCTGTTTTTCATTCTTTTCTCGGCATCCATGATTGTAAAACTTCAGACAGCTCAGTTAAACGATATTTACTATAAAATACAACCCCCCAAATCTACTCATTCATGATAATTCAAGCAATGACCAATGGTGTATCCTTTAATATGACAAATTTTTGATAAAAATAAATCTGATCGCGCATGTGCACCTTTTTACTGGTGCGTTATGCACATTCTTGTTAGTTAACATCTTATAAAGATTTTGCTCTAAAACACCATGCATTGCTAAACTTAATAGAGAAAAATGACAGGAAAATTCGGTGAAGGCAACCGTGTGCAAGCAGTTGATGAACTTGGAAGATGGTGTGATGGGAGAGTGATAGAGAAACTGGGCGACGGCCCGACGGGGTCCTGCTGGTGACTTTTTCCGGCTATCGCGGTCACAAAATTTGCCCTATACCATCGAGGATTATACCATACGGAACGTAGTGAGAATTTAAACTGTATACCCAGCTAGTACTAGTAGCGCGATAAACATGCATGGAAAGTACATGACGTATTCTTGACGTATTCTTGACGTATCCTTGACGTATCCTTGACGCATGGCATGGTTCAAAACTGATGCACCTCGACATACCACGCGATGTGTTCAAAATCGCACTTTACGCACCCCCATCGTCAAGTTTAGACTGAACATTAAGAAGACATGACGCACCTCCCCGGGGGTCCGTCTTACAATTGATAGGTGCATTAGTAACCTATCCAATTTGTACATTATCTAAGAGTTGTGAAAATGCTGCAGTACAATTATTTTCTTTATGTCATAATCAGAAGAATACATTGTATTCCACACTGTAGATAACTTAAAGGGAAACTCCACCCACAGTTTATAATTGCATAATGTTAAAGAGTGTCAATTGCCATTGTGACTTGATGTTTATTTCATTTTTATCGGTTTCGGTAATCATATAAAACAGATTTTCTCGCACTGCGCTTACCGTCATGCGAGCCGCTATTTTGTTCTGGTTTATCGGTACATCCGAGATATTGTGACGTACATGTAGTGTCTGCACCATCGATAGCGGCTCTGCATGCGCAAGGAATGCAAGAGAACCCTTTTGTGTACGGCATACAAGTAAATGTGTACTGTACATGTGAAAGTGGGCTCCAAATCATTCGGAGAAGGACCTGATGTCATAATTACTAGCTCACAGATTTTCTATTCTTCTTAGAAAATACAAAATAAACGATAGTTTGTGGCGCGTCAGGTCGATATTCTGCCCAGAAATGTAATACATGTACTCGCAATAGTTGGGCGCCGTATACAACATACGTCTGCATAATGTAGTTGGCCGCGTCAAGGTGGGATACCAGTGCGAACAACAGGCAATATGCATTGAGGTGCAGACACTAGTCATAATGTCCCGGGCGAGGCGGGAAATGTGAACAATATGGCCGCGCCCTTGTACTCCTCGAATGGCAAGAAATCGTAAATATAATAGGCGCGTGTGTCGTTCTCGATAACAAATCAAAACAAATTCTCTGCTGAGTCAGTATGTTACCATATATTCTTTTAGACTAGGTAAAATATTATTGAGCCTGGAATTTCCCTTTAATACCTCTGTGTAAAATAAGACCCCTTTGGATCATGTATTAATCTGTGAAAAACTAATTTTACAACACCTTTTTTAAGCACCCTGTACAGTGTCTACAATGCAAGTGTGGATATTAATTTGTTTTACCAATAAAAATTGTCCATAAACACTGCCATTGATAAGTTGTTTCGTTTTAAGTTCAGTTGGGGGTATTGCTTATGTCTGCTTTTAGTGTTTAAAATATATAAAAAAACAAAAACTATTGATCAAGAGCAGTTGAATAGGAATCCTGCTTTCATTTGTTTATGTTCTGGTGTAAAGTTTAGCATATACACACATGGAGGAAGGAAATTAAGTTCACACAATATTGCCAACTCACACTTGGCATTTGTATGGGGGATGTCGAAGAACTGGATAAAATCTAAAAATTAAAATCCTGTTGCGCTAAGTGAACACTTCAATGCCAAGATACATGTAATTCGAGCGATTCACAATACATAGAACCTGCCGTTGGAGGCGCAAATTTTGCTATACCCGCAGTGCATCATGGGAAAAAGTCGGCATCAGTTTGAAAAACGGTATTCATTTTGCATGACCTTATCAGTTTTTACGTCTTTTTGGACGCGCACGATTAAAGTTCCAATTTTTTGTGTGCAAATAACAATGTTTTAATCAACGATGCTTCCGGATACCGTACATTTATGTTTGTGTTGTACCTCGCGTGAACAATGAAGAATAGATATTTCACTACAGTATGATGTACGGAAGTAGTCGACCGTAAAGTTTAAAAGTGGCTCGCCCGAATTGCCTACATACATGTATGTACCATACACATGCATTCTGTATCACTATCATTCATGCATACATGTACATAGATATACTGGTACTTTGTGTACCAATGCACATGTATTTGTCCATGGTTATCATCACACATTGCATTGAAACTGAAAGCAGTTCCAGCAGCACTCACAGGACCTTAATGTGTTGTCCATGGGGGGTTGTTTATTTGAGGGTTATCTTCAGTGGACATGGGAGGAGTGTTACTGTTTACTCAAGGGCTCCCCACTATGGGCCTTTTCGAAACTGTTGCTTCGTCTTTGGCTTTACCTCCGAATTCCGAAATACTGAGAAGCAAATAGAAATGGAAGAAAATTGAAATAGTCTAACTTTTGGGTTCACATCAATCGAGTGAATGTTTCTGAAGTACAACAGGCGTCAGAATGTGGCTGGAGATCTTGCAGTTGGGAGTCAAAAATCGCCTTAAGCCAAAGACGAAGACGAAGCCAGGGATTCGAAAAGGCCCTTTGTTGAAAATTATGAGTGAATTTTCTAATGGAGCGTTTTCCTAAGGTTGAGGGTGTTTGGAGTTTTGCCACTGGAAGATATTTCAGGATCCAGGCTCAAGGGCGCGTGATCCACATGGTCAAAGTAATGGTCAAAGTTATGGTCAAAGTAAATGGTCAAAGTAAATGGTCAAAGTAATGGTCAAAGTAATGGTCAAAGTAATGGTCAAAGTAATGGTCAAAGTAATGGTCAAAGTAATGGTCAAAGTAATGGTCAAAGTAAAGTTGAAAGTAAAGCTGAAAGTAAAGCTGAAATTAAAGCTGAAATTAAAGCTGAAAGTAAAGCTGAAAGTAAAGCTGAAAGTAAAGCTGAAAATAATGGTCAAAGTAAAGTTGAAAGTAAAGTTGAAAGTAAAGCTGAAATTAAAGCTGAAATTAAAGCTGAAAGTAAAGCTGAAAGTAAAGCTGAAAGTAAAGCTGAAAATAAAGCTGAAAATAAAGCTGAAAATAAAGGTCAAAGTAAAGGTCAAAGTAAAAGTTAAAAAAACAAGTCAAAGTAAAGGTCAAAGTAAAGATCAAAGTAAAGATCAACGTAAAGATCAACGTAAAGATCAATGTAAAGGTCAACATATGTCAAGGTCAACGTATTAAGGTCAAAGTAAAAGTTAACATAAAGTTCTCAAGGTCATTGTAGGCCAATTTGCTCGGACATAAAAAATACCCAAATTGGATTAGCCCAGTATGTACGATCGATGTTACATGTAGCTTTCCATTGAAGTTAAAATCAGTAAATTTGGTCAACAGGTTAGGGAGGTACTGTCTTTCAAATATTGATGGCCACGCCCATTTTGGCAAAACAAACCAAACGGTAGCATGAAAACCCCTAGTCCGATTTCGCTAAAACTTGATATTTTGGCAGGTAGGTACCGGGTCCGGTAGGTACCGGGTCCGGTAGGTAACGGGTCCGGTAGGTAACGGGTCCGGTAGGTAACGGGTCCGGTAGGTAACGGGTCCGGTAGGTAACGGGTCCGGTAGGTAACGGGTCCGGTAGGTAACGGGTCCGGTGTTGGACTCCACCTTTTTTTTTCACTGAATTTTTTGGGAACAGAAGGCGCTATTTTCACAGCTTTTAGTGTAAAAAAGCAATGTGTATTACTGAAGAGTAAAATTGTAAGAAATGTACGTTCATGGCAAAAGATGAGGCGTTTTTTTATCGTAAAATATATTGTGTTTGAAAAACATCAGCGGGGGCATTGCCATTGGTAACAACACCACAATTCACGGGTCCAACCCGGCATATGCCCGTAATCGCTCAGGCCTCGAGGCTTATCTTGCGCTAACCTTTTTCTTGGGTAGCCCACCGGGCTAGCAAACTGCAGATTTTACTAGCCCGTTTACATTTTTGCTAGCCCGTATGTATTTGTACACGTACACACGTGCATCCGTAGTAACGTACACAAAGCGCGGTGTTCTGAACAGACTCTGTATTAGACGGTAGTGACACGGCAGAACGCTCATACTATACAGCTACGCAGTGGGCCGTTTAAGAAAGGCAGAACGATGTGAAAGAGAATAGTGTACAAATAGTGCGGTACTATACTAATCTCACTGAAGCCCACCAGTCGACTCTCTTCGTGAGATTGCAGTGCACTGCATGCACGCGTGGATCGAGCCCCACAGGCTATCGATAATCATGCCAAAGAACACAAATAAAAGACAGTTTATTTATTTATACACAAAAAGACAATTACAATTTTAACATGTATTTTGATCTAAACCTTTACAGGTAGGTTACTGAATTTTTCACTAGCCCACCGGGCAACCAACTGACCAAGGAAGTGGGTTGGGGGTAGCCCGGAGAAGTTTTCGCTTGAATTTGTACGCCGGGCTAGTAATAATTTTGAGGCCTGTCGCTGCTGAATCAGTATACTCTAGGCCCCCTACTTTGGGGTTTAGTTTATGCTGGTGGCTTGGGCACCAATCAAGGGTTTTGGGGAAGTCGGGTGTCTATCGAGTTGGCGAGGTGTCTAATTGGCAGTCGTGCGCAGAGCGCCGTTAAGCGAGCAACTCCGGTCGCATAGTCAGTGGCTCAAACTCGCCATCCACTACAGCACAGTGCACGAAACAGGTAACAGCCACTGACTATAGGCGCTTTCACACTGTCCAAAATCTCGGGGTTGGAACCGGTTCCAACCCCGAGATTTTTTTCAACCCTTTTCACACTACTAAAATTTCAACCCGGTTCCGACCCGGGTAGAATGCTCTAGCCGGATCGAAATCAACCCTGGTAGGGACCAGGGCTGAAAATCTCAATCCGGATTGAAATCGCATTTTTCGGCGTGAACCGTGTCGAAAATGATAGTGTGAACCGCCCCGGGTTGAGTTTGCTTACCGCCGATCCGTGTTGAGTTGTGGCGCGAAATGCTACGGAAATCGGACACGCGGTACAAAGGTCAATAAATAATCAGTTCTGCGATCGACGTGACACGTACATGTACACGGATATCATAATGTGTGCGTGTACATGTATGTACATTTACTGCACGTCACGCATGTTGTGCATGTGCTACACGTGGTTCTTCACCAAACCCAAACACAACAGCAATAACACGCATCCAGGCATTTCTCTTCAATTTTGTTCGAAAATGGGTCCCCAAAAGACCGACAATAAAGCTGAAAGACAAAGAAAGGACAAAGAAGAAAGGCCATGTTGACGATTTGGTCGGACGATGCGGTTTAGTCGAAACTGGACGGCACGACAAGAAATAAGGTGTTCGCGAAAATGTCTGAGGATCTCGAAGGTCAGGGAATCCACTACAAAACGCCGAGCCAGTGCCGCCGCATAAATTAAAAAATTTGAGGCGTGATTATAAGCATTGTGGGATCGGAAAAATCATCACAGCGCGCCTTTTTGAATGCGATCCGTGTTGAGAAATGGGTAGTGTGAATGCACGGCAGCCCTAGCCGGATTGAACGTTACACGGTTCACTAGCGGTTGGTTCGCGGCATGAACAGTGTGAACGTTGCGTCTCCGTGATCCGTGTTGAAAACAACCCATGCTGAACCGGGTTGGACCCGGGTTGGTTTCAACACGGTTCGAAGCTGAGATAGTGTGAAAACGCCTTATGTCTATGCGACCAGAGTTGCTCGCTTGACGGAGTGCTCTGCGCGCGTAGTTCATTGTTAACAAGAATGACGTCATGACTTTGCTCAACAATGGCTACCTGCATTTGAATCGGCGAATATTGCACCACATTTTGAGGCCCGATTTTCTCACTTTTTTGAAAGGTAAGAACACACCGATACTTAGTGTAGTGCCTAGGCTTAGTCAGTGCCTACTGCTGTACTGGGGAAAAGCAGCCTTTTTGTAAGTGGCCGTTTTCCGTGCCATTTTGGGGGATAAGTGTGGGAGGTCATGGGGGATCGATGTGCAGACATTTCGTACAGCAATCCGAAGGGCTCTTGCAGTTGCAATCATATCACCCGACCATGTCCAAATGTTGTAAAAGGTGATATTTTGGGTTGAAGTATTACTCGGACTACACCCGGCCGTACCAGCGGAGTATTTTCAGTTTCACAACAAAGAAATTTCATCAAATTATATACACTGAATAAAACCTCCAAAAACAATTTACACTATTCACTCACAATCAAATGCACTAAGGACTGAGAAATTGTAGTGAAATTTTACTTACAAAATTCACCAAACACGTCTAGTCTTCGAAGAATTTTCCCCTTGTTGTGGCGTAAAACTTAAAAGCAGCGCGCACTCGACTCGACTCGATCGGTACTCGTGAATCGCGATATCGCGTCGAGATGTAGCTTTTTTCATTTGTCAAAATGGAACGACGTAGCCTGATCCACCAAACAGGGGTGGGGCAATTATAATATTCGGCGCATTAAAGTTAAATACAATGTCTTTACCCGGAAACTCAAAAATATGATCTACTCGTCTTTCTTGAGTTATATTCAATATTTATATAATCTTATGTTTGGAAAGGTATTTCTTGTTTTCTTAAGGAGTGCAAAGAACGATTTTCTACCCTCGAATTATAAAATAGTATCGCCTAACTTAAACATTAACGCAAGTTTCTACTATAGAGGGCGCCATTCGACTTTATCGAGGCTTGTTTCAAATTTCATAAACGTTTTTATGTGGCTTGTTTTATTTGCGCATCGGTACGGCCACAATGTTCCACGGTACGGTGAGCCCCTAGCCTAAATGCAAGGCTGTGACAATGTGCTGGGCTGCATTGTACCATACTGTGTTGTTGGCCTCAGGGTAGTGGAAGTATGCTTGTCCGTTGAGATCAATGACCTCTACACCTGGACGGATCATTGTTCATATTCTGCCGCGCTAACGCTTGAAGTCGGCGCGAACGAGAAGTGCAACTGCAACATGGCGGACCCAGACGTCACTTCTGTGAGCCAATGAAATGTCCAGGGGTGCGTTCCACTACAGCGAACGTTGCCAACGTTGGCCAACGTTAGCGTTGTTCGCGTGAGTGGAACGCAATGTGCGCCAATTATGTTGGCAAACGTTAGCGAAAACGGCGAACGACATTCCGAGCTGTTCGCTGTTGGCCAGTGACGTATTTTAACAGGCACGCGGGAACGGGGGGTGCAGGGGGTGCTGCCGCCCCCCTGGGATTTTGGGGTGGGGGTGCTGCAATGTACTAAAGCACCCCCTACTTTTGAGAGTATACGCACATCTTATCATAAGTACTTGAATACTTACGTGATCAAAAATAAAGATCCTTAAAAATGGAAAACTATAATTATAAAATAGGCCTACAAACAATATAAAACTTTAAAATGTTCCACCCCTGTGACGACGTTCTCGAAAGCGCCATTCAAATCCACCCCCATGCATCGCGCGCGCCGGCACTGTGGCCCAAATGCATGAACAACGTCGTCCACGTACAGTACATTGTACATGTACATGTACAATTCTTAAACCATTGCTATGACGTCACGCTATTGTTAAAAGTGTGGATTCGTATCTAAGAATCAACGCTTTGGACAATAACAGTGGATTCGTATCTACGAATCTTTAGTAAAGTGTGGATTCGGAACAGTTTTTATCTTGCCTACATTTGTAACAATTACGAATCCAAGGTTATTCAATTCCTCAACCCTAATCCAACCCTGATTACGTAAGAGCCTCGAGAACCTCCTTTAGGCCAAATAAAAAAAACCACATGTTTGTCTTTTTTTTAGGAAGGAGGAGGCCTGTTTTTCTTTTTTTTTTAATAGCCGCTCGACACATTTTAATATGGGTCATGTAGTGAACATGTCACGCCCTATCTTTCTATTTGAAATTAAAACATGTCTCACCCACGAATAAAAATCAAAATTCATGTGGGTCGATCATGTATGCACCATACACGTCACACCCTAGCCTTCCCATTAGAAACAAATATATTTTCACAGCATGTACACAGTGATGCTAAAGTCCAAATTACGATCTTAAAATTGTATTATCTTTTTTAATTGGCTTTTTCGCAATTTTGCGAAAAAGCCTTTGTTTTTGTTCTGATTTTTGTTTTACTTCTTTTTTCTTTTTCTTTTTGGGACCAAAATGCAATAGACTTTGTACACGTTCTTTCGTACAAGCACTTTTCATAACAAGTCGTATCCAAACAAAACTTTACCCAAGTGAAGACCCTATAGTGAGCTCGTGTCTAGCAGACAGACATCATGGTGACGTCATCAGGGGGTAACGTGACGTCATATTACATTTATTTAATCTTTGAAAATCAATAACAAATCACGCGCAAAAGACCGGGACTTTAGGTTTGTGGCAATTGATAGGATAATCCAGGATCTTCATTTTATCTCGTGTGTGAGAAATCACGTGACCCTTCCTTTCGGTCCAAACCGAAAGTGCCTTATAATTTGAAAGTGAAAATGATATAAACTCACTTTAAACGATGTTAGTGTTTGGCTAGATGTACTTTTCAAAAAAATTACCGACGACGTCATAACATGTTATAGCACCCTCTGGCGGCAGGTTCTAAATTAATATTTAGTTGATGTGTGTGGCGAAGTTTGCTGAAATCACTTTATAATTGATGTATATAATAGCTTCATGTTAGAAACAATTTGACCGGGAGAGAAAACAAATATGACGTCACCAGACCGGAAGTTAGAATGAAAAGACTTGAAGCCATCATTCAATTGTATGTGATTTATTACGTTTTAAGACCTTGAAGCCATATATCAGCAACGGATCATGCTAAAATAAAAATAATTGTGTATTGGGTTGGTTAGGTAGTTCACAAAAAGTTTACAAATGTGTGACGTTATCGTTTTAATCACTTTAAATTACCTTTAATCTGTTTGAATAACCTAAATTCGTTTTGATTACTTTTAATGTGTTTAAAATTCCTTTTAAATGGTTTTTACGGGGAAAAAATGCGAAAAGGCACTATGTTCTGTTCCTCGAACAGACGTAGTTTTAGTTTTTTTAAAGATAATAACATTTATTATTTTTGTGAAAAAAAAGAAAAGGAGGCGGCCTCTAAAAAAAGAAGCGGGCGGTGACGTTGAACATATTTTTGTTTTAGTTGGCCTTATGTAAATTACGTCTATAGCCACGATACATGCATGCCTTTTCATCTCCACTCAACTGGGTAGTTAATAACAATACTTCTTTTGACGCAATGGTTTAAGTCAGAGAATACACTCGCAAGTGTGGATTCGTATTTAAGATTCCACTCGGCGCTTCGCGCCTCGTGAATTCGTAATTACGAATCCACACTTTCTCGTGTATTCTCCTATACATACACCCTGGCTAACCCGTATACGGCCCTGGCCATAATACTTTGTGTACCATGATACCAGCGATTATGCACGCTCGTGTGTTGGCCATGCGTCAGTGTACTGCACGAGCCGGGTACCCGGGAACAGCGCCTTGTGCACATGTACATGTACATGTACGTCGTGCATCGGCTGCACGAGCTAGATAACGTTGGATGGAGTCAGACTATCGGAGTTTTAAAGATATCAGAACTTGAACGAGTTAAATTTCTCCTTGCAGTTTCACCACGTTTATGAACTGTTTTGGCATTTTCTTCCAGTGGTGGATTTTGGGAGAGGTGGGGCGTTAATTAATTATTCCATGTCTCTCGAGTCAACTCGTACAGTCGTTTTCCTACTAGTGCCGGATATTTCCTAGTTCCAGATAAAAACCTACCTCTTTTGTTTGAATTGGTCTCCAAAAGCATTTTTCTAACGAGGTGCGTTTTGATAAGTAAAATGTAAGCTTCTTGGTGTGCAAATATCGTTCAGAAATTGTTTTTTTAAGAAAACAATTTTTAGCCAGATTTCCGACTCGCACTGTGACTGTCCTTTTAGTTTTAGGACGGCTTGTAAAAAAACTATAACGGGAGCAGCGAATTTACGAAAAAGAAATCGGGCGGTACGTCACTCACAACGTGTGATTTCAAATATTGTTCCCATACTCTACAGTTATAAACTCTTGCATCAAATGACTATCAAATAAAACTAACTTTAAGAGTCTCCAGTAGGCCTATTTAAAAATTCGCCAAAGACCGAACGTAGGCTATATATTTTTGCGTAGTTCGGTTTTTTGTGTGTTTTTTTTTTTTGGTTTTTTTTTTTTGGGGGGGGGGGGAGAATCTCAGGGTCTCACCCAAATCAAGGGTACAGTTAAACTCAACAAAATTGTGAGATCACTACAGAGTACAGCTGAAGAGTGCTTTATTGAGACCTTACATAATTTATGACAAAATAGCTCTGGAGTCTTATGAATGTTTTGAACTGAAATACATCAAAATGCAGCCCGTTTGATGGGAATAACACTTTTTTGTTTGTACACACCATAAAGGGCACCTTAAAATACATAAAATACTCATTACCTAACAGTTGGGTTGAGTCGTGGATTATAGGTATTCAGCGATATTTTGGAATCCGTCATCTTTTTAAGAAGTTTCAGCATAAAAAATGATTACAAAATTGTTCAAAAGTGTCCCAAAAAACGAAATTTTGAAATATCTTTTACACTTCACAAATGCAGTAAAAGTGTCAATTAAACGCTCAGATTGCATTACAGAGCATCTATAAACTCAAAGCTCTCGGGGCCCTTAAGCGGGCCCCGGACCCCACGCCGTAATGGCTTCGCGCTTCGCGCTCGCACAACATTTTATAAAATAAAGTCCGCACTCCGCACCCCATGGAAAAAATGTGTTCCAGCGGGCCTGTATTTTAATGATGGCGAAGCGGTTAGCAGACGGCATGGTTCTTTTCACGGTTTTTATTTACGTTTTATACTTTTCGTTATAAACGGTGGATTGTTTTGAGCATTCACAGGGATTTTTTAAAGAAAAATAATGAGTTGGACAAAAAGCAGCGAACCAAACGATGTCACTTTCACTGGGCGCCGCCATTTTGAAAACGTAGTTTTTAAAATATCGTTCCACTTCAACTAACGCCAACTCAAAACGTTGGCGAACGTTTGCGCAAACAGTTCGCGTAAGTGGAACGCACCCCAGGTGTACAGGTCAGTGGATTTACTCTTTACATTTTTTTATTTATAAACATTACGTCATATTTACCGTACCCACCGATCTCTAAGCCTGGACATTTCATTGGCTCACAGAGTGATAGGCCTAATAATAATAATAATAATAGAGGTCAGTGTTTGAGATATTATTATTTTTTTTTTTTGGGGGGGGGAGGGGGTTGGGGGGGGGGGGGGGGGGGGCGGCACCCTGTATTTAATTGCAATCAGTATTGTGTAGGTTCTGATATGTACCATACCTGTGTTCAATGGGGCAATGAAGACAACTGATCAGTTGCTTGTGTACATTTCAGGGGGACATGGACCTTGATTAGACGTGGTGCTCATACACCATGTACATGTACACCTGGTTATGGGGCAGTTTCTTTTGTTTGAATAAAAAGCTGACCGAGTTGTAGTGGGGATATTGTCCTGTCTCGTATAAACGTTTTTGTTTGGAGTTATAATGAGGGGAAAATGGAGAAGAAGACGTAGGCCCTATATGTGATGTTGAACATTTTGGGTCGAAAGGTTTTTTTTAGAGTTTAAGTATAAAGAGCTCATCCTCTCGAGCACACGAACCCTGTGGATTTGTTCATACGTCATGTACGAACAGACTGTAACCTTTAGAGCCAATTATAATGATTAAAAACAAAATTACTTCTCACTAAGGAATTTGGAGTGGATTGCTCTACTACCATTAAAAACAAAATTTACTTTGAAGTCGCCAACCCATCTTCCCACCCTTACGCTTAAATAGTGAACAAAATAAGATCATCATTAATTTTATTTATCCATTTTTTGGGGTACATTATGGTTTTTTTTGCCCCCAATGCACACGTACTACATTTGCATTATCAATACAAGTACCATTCGCTGGTTTATTTTGGCACGGCGCGTATACTTTTGTTAGCGTGATTCGAATCTAAAGACGTTTCGCGCATCGTGTAAATTATAATCCTGGCTGTGTGTTCTGTGACGCGACCTGTTTTCAGAACAAGGACGACAACGATAATTAGGGATTAATAAATACCTAGGAGAGTTGCTGGATTTTGATTGGTCGAGACTCGACCACGTGGAGTGGAATAATTGGGTCCTCGCACTGTTATTACCTAAATAACAGTTCGGCTCGGTTCATTACCAGCGGTCATCCCCCAACCCGGTCATTATCACACAGTAATAATCCTCGCACTGTTATTACTTAATTAATGCTGGTTCAGGGGACATTTATTCGCTTCTTCTTGAAAGCCGGGCAATTACTACAAAATAATGCCCTCCATGTGATCGAGTCTTGACCAAGCAGAAGCCATCAATTCTCCTATAGGTATTTATTAAAGGTATATAAATGTCATGTCTAGCTATTATTTAGATGTCTATGGTACGCATGCCGGCGATGCAGGCGCCCTCTAACGTACGCCGTAGACCAGACCACGCCACAGCCTTCAAATAAACGTCTTGACTAACTGACATAATCGCTCGGAAAATTCCGAGCAGAATTGTGTGACGTTGCGTGTATATCGCGTGACGTAACATGCATAATCGCTGACTTGATCATTGGTCAACTTTTTGTTACGTCACGTAATTATGAACGCAAGTCAAACGCGCATGCAAATGAAACACAGTTCTGCTCGGAATTTTTTCCGAGCGATTATATCAGTTAGCCAAGACGCCCTTTTTGAAGGTCGTGGCGTGGTCTACAGCGTAGAGGGCGCCCGCATCAGCGGCCTACGCGCGCTGCATACCGCGATTATGACGTCTTGCAAGCAAGACTAAAACATGGGAAGAACTTAAAGATGTAAACAAAACGTCAGATATGCATTTGTATCAAAGACTCAATAAAATCTGTCATTGAAGATACGTTAGTCCTTTTTAAGAATTTATTTTGTAAATTGAATTTTGTCTTTTCATTGAAATTGAAATTTTTGGCAATTTGGTTTTTTTTGGTCAAACCAGTGGAAAAGTGTTTTTTTTATGAAATAAAATAAAAGACTCGATCCAAGAACACTATCGGAAAACGAGGAACTCGCTATGACTGCGCCCCAGCGACTGACGCATTAGGCCTACATCGGATTGAAAACACCAGAAAGTTTCGAAATTACAAATCAGAATCAGAAGAAATATATATATATAATTTTAATATTACATATGAGTAAAATTCATTAAAAATACTTACAATAAACCCATCACAGATCAAAAGCATTGCGAAAAAGATGCGTTTTCAGAAGCGTCTTAAGTTCCGCACCGCGCACCAGGCACGCAAACGTTTGATTAATGCGATTTCACTTATGATTTTTGTCACTTTAGTTGAAATTGTCGTGTTGAAAAAGCGATTCAGAAAAACTAATATTTATTATTTGTGTGTAAATTAAAACAAGATTTTGTGTGTTTTTTAAAAATTGTTTACAAAAGTTAATTCGCTTTCATTTGCCCATTCATTTCAGTTCATTTATCAATTCCATTGAAGTTGATTTATTACGTTTGGATAATTTCTTGCTCAGTTGAAGTTTTAGGGAATTAAAACCTCTTTTTTTTAACTTAGAAATAATGGTGTTTGGTGAACTGTTTATTTGTGTCTGGCCTGTGTTTTAATGATTCTGACCAATGATTCTGACAAAACAACACAATTTCATCTGTGACAAATATCGAGGGTGTTTATAGAGATTATATTTTTGGAAAAAAATAAGTAATTACCAACCACGGCTGCAATGGGCCTTATTCCTGGTCGAAAGAGGCCGCTGTAATTACATTTTCTAGGTACCAAAACCAGGGGAAAAACCATTTTTTTTAACTTTAGATAATTAATACTAACCATTAAGCATTTGGGGGGGGGGGGGGGGTAACAAATTGAGCCGTAAGAGTTTGTAAGTTTACATAATTATCTTCGGTTCATCACTAGTTCTTCACTAAGAATACGACCTATTTGTGCGCTTGTAGGCCTATAAACCAAAATGGCGCGTATACACAATTTGTTGGGTGGTGTGTGAATGTATAATGATGAGAAAGAGCAATAGCAACTCATATACACTCAAGGAAAAAAGAAACGCACCGCTGATTTTTTTCATAGTTTTGCCCGAATTTTGTGAAATCAAATGTATGTGTTTGATTCCCACATATGTCCTTGACATTTTAGCCCAGTAATCTAATGTTTATTTCATTTTTAACAACAAAAACAAAACAAGTTAACACCACCGCTCACAGAAGTGGCATTTACAGTTCAATAATTAACATGACCTTCATTCGCGTCAAGAACAGTTGTAATTAGCCGCCTCATGGATCGACAGTAATGTCATGTTGTGGCTTCATGGATACAAGTGTTTTGGCATCATTTTGGTGTCTTTTTATAAGCAAAGGTTGTGTTCATGACAGGAGTGGTCAAACTCATCTCTAGGATTCTGTCATGTGTAACCATTAGCATAAAATGCACAAACACAGCTTTGGAACTCACCCAAATCACTCAGCCGTAATGAAATAAATAAAGATCGACGTTTATCTCTAAATTGCTCAAAATCTAGAACATGTACCATTTTTACAATGCCGGTCCTATTTCCTTTAAAAAAATGAAAATTTTACGTGTTGCGTTTCTTTTTCCCTTGAGTGTACATTAAAGAATTATAAAGAACGGCTTTCTCAACCAACTCGCCAATGAGAGGAGAGCTATGGATCGAAAGGTCTGTTGCTCGAATCCGACTATCGTTAACGTTTATCTTTTTCTTCGACACATTTTCTTATAGGTTATTTTAATAATATAACAAGGTTAAAAGCAACACCGGATTAGAGTACATAAGTGCCTTGAAAAATACAACAAGAACCGCTACACTGGTTAGTTTTCAGTGACTTCCACAAAATTATGTTGCTCTTCCCGTACTCACAGGCCCTTCGGGCGCATAGACGTGCACTAGTAACCTCATTGCCAGTCATTATGTGTGTACATGTACTGGGAAATAAGATTTCGGAGATATTGAGCTAAAGAAAATAACAAGTATCCTCTTATTTAAACCATTAAAACTATCCTTCCATACGTGTAATTTGGTGTATGTATTGTTTTTAAATATCTCTCATTAAGGTTGTTCTAATGGGACAACGGGAAAACGCCAATGAGCTGATCGCTTTAGGCTGCTCTGCCCAAAACTGTTGTCTGGCCCGAGTATATGTTTTAGAGGATGCGACGTCCACGCACATGCGCAGAACAGCTACATACATGTACATCAGAGTGCCAAAGCGAGTCCTTAAATATGGTTTCGTATTTGTTTAACGGGCGTGTTGGTGAAATATAACCCGGACATTTGAAGCCAATTCTGAACGTAATTAAGTTTCTGTAGCACTGACAAACAGGGCAATTTCTATTGGATCTTTACAGGTCCAAAAGTTAAGCCTTTTGGTTATTGCTTTCAAAAAGGTCTAAATAAATAACCGCTGGTTTCGATTAATATGAGAAGTTGAGGGGAAAAGCAAACAAACTAGCCATATAAACGAAGGCACTAAGTATAAGCAAACAAACTAACCATATAAATGAAGGCACTATAAGCAAACTGTTATCAATTATACTCACAACACGCGAGCAGAGGATCGGATTAAACGCCTTGAAATAAAGTAGACTCTCCACAATACATGTAATGAGGGCGGTAATATTCCTTGCATGTGCAGCCATCTATATACTATTCTTAGGCAGTGTAGTAGACGCCGAAGGTAAGATATTTCTCCATTTTCAAAATTGAGTCGTCATCATTGGTTACAATTTTAACTGTAGTACGACGATGTTTACTATTCATGGTGTTATATCGCCCCGCAGCTATACTTTCAAAAAGGGCAATTATATTTACTAGTATAACTTTTACCTAAAGATGGTAAAATCGTAGAGGTATAGGTTGGTATATAGTGGCCAACGATGGTTACTACTTTTTGGTTTGTACTCAACCGTTTATACGTTGCTGTGCCTTAGACCAATAGGTAAATATATTTACACCCTATACACAGATTGTTTGAAACCAACTAATTGGTAGATATGTGCCCAACCAATGATATTGGTCAAGTTAACCAAAGTAGTGGTCGAAATAACCATTGGTATAATTTTAACAAAAATATTAGTCAAAATAACAAATAGTTTGGTTGAAAATGTCCAATATATTTAGTTAGACACATATCTACCAATCAATCTGTTTCAGGGTTTACCACTTATTGTGGAAACTAATTTATTCAACATTTGGTTCTTGTGCCGTTTTTGCCACTATCGTTTTTGCATCAATATAAAATAATTTATTTGCATACATTTATTTATGCAGAATCATTTAGAATCTACATAAATTTCAACCATTTTCACATTTAAAAAGTAAATAATTGCAAGTACAATTCTGTCGGATAGGTATAAACACACTGTATCACTGACACAAAATGGTGATTTAATAGGCGACTTTTTTTCTGAGCCGCATACGTATCCGTATCCCGTATGCGTATCAAATTTAATAGAGAACATTATATTTGATACGCGTACGGATATGTCGCCTAGTATTAAAGGTAGGATACAACATTTGCAGATATCGAAAATATTTACTACCGAAATATTAAGAAATATCTTACTCATTTGAAAATAAATAATGTTTCTAGGCATTCAGCAAAAGGATTGCGCTAGATATTCTGTAATTATTCGAAAAAATAGAATTTTATAAAGAAAAATTCGCGATCGCCGTCCGGCGATCGCGAAAAAAACAAAGATAACATTAAGAATAACTGCTCGACCCCGGTTGAAAACAAACGTTGTTTTTCGTGCTTTTCTCGGCATCTATGATTGTAAAACTTCAGAAAAGTCAGTTAAACGATACTTACTAAGAAATACAACCCCCTAAATCTACCCATTCATGATAATTCAAGCAATTACCAATGGTGTATACTACCTTTAAATCACCATTTTGTATTGTTATTTCATCTGGTACACTACTAGTCTTGATCCAAGATCGAGCTAGCCGGACGGCGCGCCGCGGAACAAATGAACGGCTAGCTCGGTCTTGGATCAAGACTAGTACACTATCGGCAATTTACATTTCATATCAGAATGTTGAAATGTGCAATGTAAGACTGTTGAATGTGGTGATTTACAAGGCGACTTTTTTTTCCGAGCCGCATACGTATCACGTCCGCGTATCAAAACTGAAGATCCCTATTGGTCTGTTCAGGTCGTGACACGCGAGAGCTTCAGAACGGTCAAACGAAAACCCTATCCGAAAGCGGATTGTGGCCTCAATTCAAATTGTGACTCGGCCAATTTTTAATTGAAATCGAAATCTTAGAATATTGTTTTCTCGGAATATACAGCATCCCCAGAGCTAAAACTGTTTTTTTTTCAGGTTTAGTTGCTCAGCACAATTCTTTAGATTTCAAGAACTTGTGTGCTTCAAACGATAAAAATGCACTAATGACAAGGGGTATATACTACCCTTTAAAGGTAGAATACACCATTGGTAATTGCTTGAATTATCAGGAATGGGTGGATTTTGGGAGATGCATTTTATAGTAAATATCGATTAACTGACCTCCCCGAACTTTTACAATCATGGATGCTAAGAAAAGCAAAAAAAAGGCATTCGTTATCAAACGGCGTCGGGCAGTGGTTCTTATATTGTTCTTGTTTTTTTCGCTATCGCTAAACCTACGAAATCTGTTAGAAACAAAATGTTTCAGTAATGACTAGAATACAATCTCAAACTGTGTGCAATCGTTGGTATTCACTCAGCTGAATAGTTTCAAAGCTTGTAGCATTTTTGTGAGGCATTCAATACTACATTTTCACCATTCTACAGTTGAATCTCTACAATTGATGAAATCCAATGGAGACTTATCGAAGCGCACATGAATTTGTTGCTAGTTTTTGTTTTCTTTTTCGTTTATGGGCAATAAATTTCAACTTCTTTGCGTTCAAATTAAACTTGAGTTGTGGCTTGTTTAATCGAGGAAGCTTTATAGCAATATACTGGTACTTGAGTTGTTCTTGTTAGATGCGTTCCCGTGTTGTTTGCATTTCATTTCATTTACGTCATGTGTTTTGTTTTATTTGCAATAATTGTTCCTTGTGCTTCGTTACCCCATGATTAAAATTAAAGCCTGTATAAACCCTGTATCTAGAAGAATGTTAAAGTTTGAAAGGTTATTGTGATAAAGCCTTGTGATCATTTGTGCTGGTCTTTATGTTTTCTTCTTTATTTCTGCTAATGTTCGGACCATGTCAAATTAAAAACTAAACAAATGTTTTTTAAAAACAAAAGCTTAAAATTATTAAGGGGTCGTTATGAAATTAACTAAAACAAAATGTTGTTCTTTTCATGTAGATTTTATTCAGAGGTCCTTTTCTTGTTCTGTTTTATATGTATATTTCTTCTAATCTTTTCTTTATATCTGAAGTATAATCTTCAATGTTTACTGACAAGGTATCTCGTAAGGCACGTTTGGCTGTGGTTGTATACCATTTCACACACGTTTCAAGAGTTATTTGGCCGACATTCAGTTATACTGACTATACGGGCAGCCATCTAAGTTTTCATTCAAATTCGCTCTACTTAAAGGTATAACGCAGAGGTGTGAAAATGAATTCTCCTCAAAATACCCGCCTTTATATAGGCACATACGAAATAAACAAAAGCACATACCATAAAAACAAATTTGAATGTGAACATTTGAAACATGTTTGCAGTAATGTCATGTCGTGGCCTCATGGATACAAGTGTTTTGGGCATCATTTAGGTGTCTTTTTATAGGCAAGGGTTGTGTTCAGGACAGGAGTGGTCAAACTCATCTCTAGGATTCTCTCATGTGTAACCATTAGCATAAAATGCACAAACCCAGTTTTGGAACTTACCCAAATCACTCAGCCGTAACGAGATAAATAAAGATCGACGTTTATCTCTAAATTGCTCAAAATCTAGAACATGTACCATTTTTACAATGCCGGTCCTAATTCCTTTTAAAAAATGAAAATTTTACGTGTTGCGTTTCTTTTTCCCTTGAGTGTACATTAAATAACTTTAGAGAATTATAAAGAACGGCTTCCTCAACCAACTCGCCAATGAGAGAAGAGCTCTGGATCGAAAGGTCTGTTGCTCGAATCCGACTATCGTTAACGTTTATCTTTTTCTTTGACACAGTTTCTGATGGGTTATTTTAATTATATAACAAGGTTAAAGGCAACACCGGGTTAGAGTACATAAGTGCCTTGAAAAATACAACAAAAACCGCTACACTGGTTAGTTTTCAGTGACTTCCACAAAATTATGTTGCGCTTCTCGTACTCACAGGCCCTTAGGGCGCATAGAGGTGCACTAGTATTAGTAACCTCTTTGCAAGTCATTATGTGTGTACATGTACTGGGAAATAAGATTTCGGAGATATTGAGCTAAAGAAAATTACAAGTATCCTCTTATTTAAACCATTAAAACTATCCTCCCATACGTGTAATTTGGTGTCTGTATTGTTTTTAAATATCTCTCATTAAGGTTGTTCTAATAGGACAACGGGAAAACGCCAATAAGCTGATCGCTTTAGGCTGCTCTGCCCAAAACTGTTGTCTGGTCCGAGTATATGTTTTAGAGGATGCGACGTCCACCACGCACATGCGCAGAACAGCCACATACACCAGAGTGCCAAAGCGAGTCCTTAAATATGGTTTCGTATTTGTTTAACGGGCGTGTTGGTGAAATATAACCCGGACATTTGAAGCCAATTCTGAACGTAATTAAGTTTTTGTAGCACTGACAAACAGGGCAATTTCTGTTGGATCATTACAGGTCCAAAAGTTAAGCCTTTCGGTTATTGCTTTCGAAAAGGTCTAAATAAATAACCGCTGGTTTCGATTAATATGAGAAGTTGAGGGGAAAGCAAACAGACTAGCCATATAAATGAAGGCACTATAAGCAAACTGTTATCAATTATACTCACAACACGCGAGCAGAGGATCGGATTAACGCCTTGAAATAAAGTAGACTATCCACACTACATGTAATGAGGGCGGTAATATTCATTGCATGTGCAGCCATCTATATACTATTCTTAGGTAGTGTAGTAGACGCCGAAGGTAAGATATTTCTCCATTTCCAAAATTGAGACGTCATCATTGGTTACATTTTTAACTGTAGTACGACGATGTTTACTATTCATTGTATTATATCGCCCTGCAGCTATACTTTCAAAAAGGGCAATTATATTTACCTAACTTTTACCCAAAGATGGTAAAATCGTATAGGTATAGGTATGGTATATAAACACCTCAACAAAAGTAAGTCCCCCTCTCAACAGTTCGTTATAACATCGTCAGGTAAAACATTTTACCAATCAAACTTAGTTAAAAATAATACTATGACTGTTTCCTAAATGTTTTTTTGAAAATAAAAGATGTCCATAACTTCATGGCTGAATGAGCTCAAATGACAAAAACTACCCTTCTCAAAAGTCACAAAAGTTGATCTGCCACCTGCTTCACAGGGGTATTAGTCTGTAAAAGACCAATGGCAATGGCCCTGTCTTGATCAGACAGTCTGGGCATAATGCTTAATTTAAGAACACGAAAACAAAATCAGTAGGCCTATATTCTTGTCAACTGCAAGGTGTATTGGGACAAGGAATGGGACTGATCACCTAACATCTCACTGTGCTAAGCTCTGAGCCAAGAAAGGGATTTGCATGGTTGAATGATCCTGAATTGATTACAGATTAGAGTAATGTACACTTGGTGGTTATTTTAAACTGCATTCAACCACAGGTGTTTTTTCCATTAGTAAGAAGCCATTCATAAACTTTAAGTTATGGACATCTTTTATTTTCAAACAACATTTAGGAAACAGTCATAGGATTATTTTTAACTAAGTTTGATTGGTAAAATGTTTTACCTGACGATGTTATGACGAACTGTTGAGAGGGGGACTTACTTTTGTTGAGGTGTTTAGTGGCCAACGATGTTTACTACTTTTTGGTGAGATATTTGTACTCGATCAACCGTTTATACGTTGCTGTGCCTTAGACCAATGGGTAAAGATATTTACACCCTAAACACAGATTGGTTGAAACCAACTAATTGGTAAATATAATGTGCCCAACCAATGATATTGGTCAAGTTAATAACCATTGGTATAATTTTAACACAAATATTAGTCAAAATAACAAATAGTTTGGTTGAAAATGTCCAATATATTTAGTTAGACACATATCTACCAATCAATCTGTTTCAGGGTTTACCACTTATTGTAGAAACTAATTTATTCAACATTTGGTTATTGTGTCGTTTTTACCACTATCGTTTTTGCATCAATATAAAATAATTTAGTTTATTTACGCAGAATCATTTAGAATCTACATAAATTTCAACTAATTTCACATTTAAAAAGTATCTATAATTGCAAGTACAATTCTGTCGGATAGGTATAAACACACATTATCACTGACACAAAATGGTGATTTAAGGCGACTTGTTTTCTGCGCCGCATACGTATCTGTGTATATCCCGTATGCGTATACAATTTAATAGAAAACATTATATTTGATACGCGTACGGGATATGTCACCTAGTATTAAATCTCATTTTGTATTGTTATTTCATCTGGTACACTATCGGCAATTTACATTTCATATCAGATTGTTGAAATGCGCAATGTAAAGCCGCGTTCGCATTGGACTTTTTTTGGTAAAACCTACGGAGAATTTAACCAAATTAAATCCAATGCGGACAGGCGGTAACATTGTCAAATTGTCCATTTTACCCTCCGCAACCGTAAGATCTATACAGGCCTAAGCTTCTAGCGGAGGATTTAACACCGTGAACTTTGACAATCACGTACCGTAACATTTGACAATATTAAGTCCAATGCGAACGCGGCTTTTGACTGGTGAATGTGGTGATTTACAAGGCGACATTTTTCCCGAGCCGCATACGTATCCCGTCCGCGTATATTGGTCTGTTCAGGTCGTGACACGCGAGTAGCTTCAGAACGGTCAAACGAAAACCCTCCCCGAAAGCGGATTGTGGTCTATTCAAATTGTGACTCGGCCAATTTTTAATTGAAATTGAAATGTTAGAATATTGTTTTCTCGGAATATACAGCATCTCCAGAGCTAAAACTGTTTGTTCAGGTTAGTTGCTCAGCACAATTCTTTAGATTTCAAGAACTTGTGTGCTTCAAACGATAAAAATGCACTAATGACAAGTGGTATACTAAGGGAATAAATGTGTGTTCGGGAGGTTTTAATCACTCTGTTTAATACCGCTTGGAGTCTGGGTGCTGATAATTACCCGAGCCGAAGGCGAGGGTAATTATCAGCACCCAGACTCCAAGCGGTATTAAACAGAGTGATTAATACCGACCGAACACACATTTATTCCCATTCATAAATACCTTTTTTGTAAAATTCAGCCCAAAAAGCCCCGAAAATCCCGGAAAATTGTCGCAAGTAAATTTCGGTGTTTCGCCATTCTGTCCGTGTCAAATGACATGTTTCCGCCTCTGTCGCTCTCTACACAATACATGCAATAAAGCGTATTTACTGTGAACCAGACTATTACTGCCATTGGCAAACTCGTTCCCAAGGTGTCGAGTTGTACGCGCCCAACACTACCCGCTCTTATTTTCGTAGACGAGGTACGGTTTAAGGTTGGAAATAAAGTGAGCCCTGGGGACGGAATGTTGTTTCCAGCTAGCTATGTTTAAACACTTCCAGCCATGTCTTTATCGTCCGTTTAATACCGGCCACGTGACGGGCTCTCGACCAATAGGAATGCCTAAACTGTCCCAGGTATTTATGAATACCCTTTAAAGGTAGAATACGCCATTGGTAATTGCTTTGAATTATCAGGAATGGGTGGATTTTTTAATTTTTTTATTTTTTTGCGGGGGGGGGGGGGGGGTGTGTATTTTATAGTAAATATCTATTAACTGACCTGGCCGAACTTTTACAATCATGGATCCTGAGAAAAGCACGAAAACGGCTTTCGTTATCAACCGGCGTCGGGCAGTGGTTCTTATATTGTTCTTGTTTGTTTTCGCTGTCGCCGTCCGGCGATCGCGATTTTTTTGTTTATATAATTCTATTTTTCGGAACAATTACAGGATATCTAGCGCAATCATTTTCTGGATGCCTACAATCATTATCTACTTTCAAATAAGTAAGATATTTCTTAATCATTCGAGAGTAAAATATTTCGATATCTGCAAATGGTGTATACTAGACCCAAACGCATCTTCTCCCAAAACTCTCTTCAGAAAACCACAAAAAACCTACGAAATCTGTTTCAGTCATGTTTCAGTCATGACTAGAATAAAATCTCAAACTGTGTGCAATCTTTAGTACCCACTCAGCTGAATAGCATTTTAGCTCTAGCATTTTAGTTAGGCATTCAAGACTACATTTTCACCATATGAAATCCAATGACTTATCGAAGCGCACATGAATTCGTTGCTACATGTAGTTTGTGTTTTCTTTTTCGTTTATGGGCAATGAATTTCAACTTCTTTGCGTTCAAATTAAACACGAGTTGTGGCTTGTTTATTCGAGGAAGCTGTATGGCAATATACTGGCACTTGAGTTGTTCTTGTTAGATGCGTTCCCGTGTTGTTTGCATTTCATTTCATTTACGTCATGTGTTTTGTTTTAATTGCAATAATTGTTTCTTTTGCTTCGTTACCCATGATTACAATTAAAGCCTGTACCCTGTATCTAGAAGAATGTTAAAGTTTGAAATGTTATGGTGATCCTTGAGATCGTTTGCACTGGTCTTTATGTTTTCTTCTTTATTTCTGCTAATGTTCGGAACATGTCAAATTAAAAACTAAACAAAATGTTTTCAAAGGGAAACTAAAAGGTTTTTTTCCCGATTTTTTGTGATTTGTGGCAGAGTATAGATTAAATAATTTAAAAAAAGAAATTGGGTAAATTAGGTAAGAAATACGTTTTTTAGAGGCATTTTCTTTCTGCGCCTGCACAGCCAGAAATCTGAAAAGTCTGTATGGATATGTAAACATATGACGTTATTCTGGGAGACAGTGGCACTGCATACAATATATATATGACGTTATTCTGGGAGACGGTGGTACTGCATTATGTATACTCTGCCACAAAAACCCCAAAGTCGGAAAAAAACCAACCTTTTAGTTCTTCTTTAAGAAACAAAAGCTTAAAATTATCAAGGGGTCGTTATAAAATGAACTAAAACAAAACGTTGTTCTTTTCATGTACATTTTATTCAGAGGTCCTTTTCTTTTTCTGTTTTATATGTATATTTCTTCTAATCTTTTCTTTATATCTGAAGTTTATATAATCTTCAATGTTTACTGACGTGGTATCTTGCCATGCACGTTTGGCTGTGGTTGTACCATTTCACACACTTTTCAGGGGTTATTTGGCCGACATTCAGTTATACTGACTATACGGGCAGCCAGGAATGAGTGTGAAAATGAATTCTCCTCAAAATATCTGCCTTTATATAGGCACATACGAAATAAAAAAAAAAACATACCATAAAAACAAATTTGAATGCGAACATTATTTTGATACATGTTTGCCAATTGATGAAAATGAATGGCTGACCAGCCTCTTGCTGCTGGCTTTTACGAAAGTGAATGATCTTTGCGACCTCATGAATTTGAATGATCTTATTTGGCCAGTGAAAGCTAACTGCTGAAATGGAAATACTCCTTTTGACTGTTGAATGCTGATGCAACGGAGCATTCGTTTATTAAAGCCGGGTATTAAATTGATTGAATTTATGTTTAAATTCGCCGGGAAAACCCATAAAAACTTCTGAAAACAGATACCACTTTTAGTATTTCTTTTTAGAAATAAGGGAACATAAATTCGTTTTACCTGCTACATTTGTATATCAAACTCACTTAATTTTCAAGGAAACTATATTTATTTCAGTTTCATTTGACTTCAGTTTCACTTGGATCTGCACATCCCCGACTACATCAACAAGTCAGTTGTAAACCTGGCTTGAAATTCTGTTGTCTGAATACAAGATCGGTAAAGTGTAAATCTGCTGATTTTGTGGACTATGCGATATCATGCAGAGCTGACTTATTTGCGCTGACCGAAACATGGTTCACCGAAAAGGATGCGGCTCACAAAGCTGAAATCATTCCTCCTGGTTTTTCAGCTTCAAGACCACCTGCGAATTGGAAGAACTGGCGGAGGTACAGCTGTTCTCCTGAGGCAGAACATGGACATCAAGGAAGTCACCAACGTCGAATTCAGATCATTTGAACACTCTGAATGGATTGTTACACACGGTGGTTGTTTTCTGAGACTTGTAATAATTTACAGACCACCATATTCTAGCAATCACCGAATTACTACCAGTCTATTTTTTGACGAACTCAACACTTACTTGGAATCTATTGTGTTATCATCAGAACAACTTCTAGTTACCGGTGATTTCAATATTCATATGGATGAAGCAGACAATCGTGACGCTCTACATTTGCTTGACATTTTAGAATCAATGGGATTTGAACAACATGTTAATCAACCAACTCATACAAAAAGGTCACACCCTGGACTTGGTCATCACACGTCGGTGTGATGATGTATTAGATGGTTTACCAATACCTGATTATTTGTTCTCGGATCATTTTTCTGTCATGTGTCATTTGAAAGGAGATAAACCTGTTTTGCCTGTTGAACATGTCACATTCAGAAAATTGAAATTGATTAATATTGACTCGTTCAAGGATGACCTGGCATCTTCAAAGTTACATGTATGTTTAGACTCATTTAAAGATTTAGAAAAACTTGCTCAATGTTACAATGAAACTCTTACAAATGTTTTGAATTGTCATGCCCCTATTCAAAACAAAATTGTTTCAATCCGACCACTTGTACCTTGGTTTAATGCCAAAATCAAATCTTCCAAACAGTTGCGGCGGAAAGCAGAAAGAAAATGGAGATTAGTGGCAAGGAATCTGATTTAAGTAGTTATAAAAAACAAAAAAATCTGACTTTTACACTTCATTTGTTAGTAGGAATAGCTGTAATCCCAGAAGGCTTTTTAGTGCTGTTAATGATTTGTTAAAACCCAAATCCAGAAACAAGCTACCAGAACTTGTTAATAAGAAAGAATTGGTTAATGATATGAGTAAATTCTTTATTCAGAAGATTACGGACATTCATTCGAAAATCGATAATCTACTCCTTTCTAGCGAAGACCTTTTGTCTGATGAAGTAGAGCAGATAAGCCCAACAGTTAAGTTTGATTGTTTTGTTCCACTCAGCGAGCATGATGTTAAGACTCTTATAAATAGTCGCTCTAAAAAATCTTTTGCCCTCTGGACCCAGTGCCTGCACAACTCATCATTGACTGTTTGGATGTTCTGTTACCTGCTCTGACTAAGATCATAAATGTATCGTTAGAATCTGGTGTCTTCCCAAGTAATTGGAAGGAGGCGCTTGTTTTCCCGCTACTAAAAAAGGACAACTTAGATCCTAGTGATTTTAAGAATTATCGCCCAATCAGTAATCTTCAGTACATATCCAAGCTGACCGAAAGAGCAGTTTTTAATCAAATTCACAAACATCTGAGTGTAAATTCATTGTACCCACTGTTGCAATCTGCTTACAGAAAGAATCACAGTACTGAAACAGCCCTGTTGAGGGTGAAAAATGATATCTTGATGAAAATGAACTCTCAACATGTTACCTTGCTGGTTTTATTAGATCTAAGTGCCGCATTTGATACTGTTGACCACAGTGTCTTGTTAAATAGACTCCATAGTTCGGGATCACAGGTACAGTATTGGACTGGTTTCGCTCATATTTAAGTGGAAGGAGTCAACGTGTATCGATGGAGGGTATTATATCTGATCAATGTAATCTTAATTGTGGGGTCCCGCAGGGATCTTGCTTGGGACCATTGCTTTTTACTTTGTATTCATCTAAATTGTTTGATGTAGTTAAATGTCATCTTCCTAATGTCCACTGTAGTCTAGTTCCATTCATCAGGCACAGGCTGTGACTGCCATGGAGAATTGTATCAAAGATGTACGGCAGTGGATGTTGCAGGATAGACTCATGATAAATGATAAAAAAACAGAGTTTGGTACTAGACAACAATTATCTAAGCTAACACTTTCTGACCTTACAGTAGGTGATGTCACAATTTCCAAAACATGTCACGTACGGAATTTGGGATCCTGGTTCGATTCTCATTTATGTATGGATCAGCATGTCACAAAAACGTGTTCTGTGGCGTTTTATCACATTCATAACATCAGGGGCCGTATTCACAAAACGACTTAAGTCCAAAAAAAATAAGCACCCCACTTAAATACCCGACTTAGACAAATCTGAATGACTTAGCGGTATTCACAAAACATTTTTGCTAAGTACCCCACTTATTTTCGAGTCTTAAATCTAAGTGTGGTCTGACTAGTCTTAACTCGTTTAAGCGGGGCGCTTAGGTGTCATGGCGGCTTTTTTCTGTCCTTCAGTTTGTACATTTTGGGCACAAAATTTGATATTCTAGGGGCTATGGGAAATCTCGTCAGTATCGAATTATTGTAAAAGGAAGCCAAGTTGAAGTTAATGTGTGACAGCTCTAGAATTGTAGTTCGTTGACATTCTAACGATTTTTTTCGATCGATTTGTAAAATTGTAGGCGGGCGGAATGATTGCGATTGATGACAGGTTACGTTAACTTTAACCAATGACATGCAATACACATGACTGCCGACTATAAAATGCAAAAGAACTATCTTACCTTCCAGCATGTTTGAAAGAATGCGGATAAATCACCATCACAATTTGTTTCACACTCGAGTGTAAATAAAATGAACATTTCACTACAATTCTGTGTTAAAACATCTAAAACGTGCATGACGAACTCGTTTAACGCGCGCGTGACGCAGACTATTTTGGTGCACTAATTTGGGCTTGAAAACTGCGCCGCTAGTTGTGCGCGTGTGCACGCGCGCATGGTAAACCGCGCAGATAGATTAAATTTTCGTTGCGTAGGAACGTTTATGACGAAAATGTTTTGCGCATGAGCAACAGTGACTGCTTTAAACACTTAAGTTAAGTGGAGCACTAAGATAAGTGGGTTGCTTAGATCTTTTGTGAATACCAAATTAAGCGCGGCACTTAAGTTAGCAGGGTGCTTAGATTTAGGTATGACTTAAGTATTCTCCTAAGTTTAAGTTTTGTGAATACGGCCCCAGGCGTATACGTAAATACTTATCAAAGAATGCTTTGGTTGTCTTAGTTCATGCTTTTGTAACCAGCCGGCTTGACTATTGCAATAGTTTATGTTATGGTCTTCCGAATACACAACTGGCCAAACTGCAAAGAGTTCAGAGTGCAGCTGCCAGGCTTGTACATGGGGCATCACGCTGGAATCACATAACACCATTACTTCAGTCAATTGCACTGGTTACCGATTTGTTTCCGTATTCAATTTAAAGTACTACTGCTTACATTCAAAGCTATTCACGGCTTAGCACCTAACTATATTACTGATCTGTTAAGTATTAAGACTCATTCTCATTATTCATTGCGTTCAAACACTTCACTACAGCTAGCATACCCACCAGGTAGAATGCTGCAAACATTGGGGTGTACAGCTTTTTCCTCTGCAGCACCTCATTTATGGAATCAACTGCCACATGAGATTAAAACATCTCAGTCTCTTTCAATTTTTAAAACTAAAAACACACCTTTTTATTGCTGCTTTTAAATAACTTTGTTCTGCTTTGCTGCATTGTACCTGTGTATTTTATTGGATAATTGTGTATTTTAATGGATATTTGTGTATTTAATTGTTTATTTAGGTACCGGTATTTTAATTTCATTTGTGAATTTTAATTGTATCAGGGTAGTTCGATTTTTACGACATTGTGTATGTATACATGTACTGCGCACTTGAACACTAATGTGGAATCTGCGGAATATAAATTTATTATTATTATTATTATTATTATTATTAAATTCTGTTTGACTTGCGCTGTGTACCTGCGTCAACGTTGGCGTTCGCCCTTCCCATTTTCGGCTTTGTCTTCCAAACAAATGGAATAACGTCTGGTACTCAGACTACTAGCGCACTGCTTCTTATTAAAATGTGGATCTGTAAACTTTAGTTCTTTATCACTCTGATATTGCGACATATTTGTTCATCACAATAATTACCAAATAATATAGCCTTGAATACGAGGCTGTGCTGTATTATGCAACCGTACGTGCGATCATCAGCTTTTGCATGCAGTGTGCTGCGTTGTAAACTGTACGTGTACTGTACGCGCCCGGCCGCGAATTTTTTTTTCCCAAACAGGTTTGCACAATTTCATGAATTATTCAGTAGTTGCGTTGATCGCTGTACAACACTTAGGTTCTGGGTCTCCTTTTCCCCTTAAATTAAAAATACTCTAAAGATATCAATTTGACTAGGAAAAACGAGGTGACCTACTACAGCAGGATTCGAACCCGGGATCTTTGATCCATAGCCAATCCCACTATCCACTACACTACATATAGCAGCTCGACAACAGCTGTTCTTTAAAGTGATTTATTGTAACTAGTTAACTAATAACAACAATGCTGTGACGTCATGTTTTATTCCGATGAATAAACATAACTTCTCATCCAAACTACTGAATAATTCATGAAATTGTGCAAACCTGTTTGGGAAAAAAAAAATTCGCCGCCCGGCCACCCATGTCGCGACTTACTTTTTTATTTGTTTAGCTGTTTTGGTATTTTAGCCGAAACAGCTATTGTTTTCGTAAACGTTTTGTGTTTTTTTCCCCTTTTCTCCCCCTCTGTTTTAGACTTTTCTCCATAGGGTTTTACAGCCAATACACTTTGACACTTTGGTAAATCCGAGACTTAACACACACCCCAACCATGTACTCAGGGGGGCCCAAAAGAAAATCGTCATTATGACGTCATTGGAGGTCATGTGACGTCACATTGAAGGTGTAGTTTTTAGGACCCTCTATCTCTGGAAGTACTGGTCCGATTGGGGTCAAACTTGGTATGCAAGTATTCCAGGATGTCTTAAAAACGGAAATTAAGATGACATCGTGATGACATCATCGGGTGTCATGTGACGTCACATTAAAGGTTCAGTTTTTCCCATAGGATTTGTACACGTTTTTTTCCCAACCAATATATCTTTGGCACTTTGGTAAATTCGATCGACTTTAGACTTGGGACACACTCAACCCAAATATTAAAAGTCATTTTAGACATGCGAAACAGCTCTGTGTTTGTCCACATTTCTAGTTCTTCTTTACTTTTTTAGGTTTTTTTTTTTTTGGGGGGGGTGCTTATGCAGATAATCACTTTGAAATTATGTGTGTTTCTCAACGGACAATCACATCACTGACTGTCTGTTGGCATCATACATTCATACTCCTAAATTATCGCATATTAGAATGTCCAAAACATCTCTTATAATTTGCAAATGTTATTCAACATTACAATGCAATCAAAGACTAATCACACCCCGTGGATCAAAAGCAGCGCATTCTCATCCACAAAACCCGGAAGTAACGGCCCGTCAAGGCTGCGGACCTGACTAGTCTCCACGTACGTGGGTGGCCAGGCGGTTATAAAGTACATGTACAATATACAATGCAGCCCATAATGCTGCAGTGTGTAGCGTTAACCGATGATCGCACGTACGTTGCAGATACAGCACAGCCTTACATTCAAGGCTAGAAATAATATTGAAATTACATTATACAAGGCAAAATAAGTCGTCGAAAGGTGATGCTTTTATACCAATTTAAAAAAAGGTCTAATCCAATTGCGTTTTAGCTTTGATCCGGTTGAGTGGTGGAACCGCTAATCACGAGGGTCGTGTAGAGCTCTTCTATAACGGCGTATGGGGCACAGTGTGCCACGGTGGCTGGGACCTGACCGACGCCAAGGTGGCTTGCCGTCAGCTAAGCTTCCCTGACGCCCTGGCATACACGATCTCTGCGTCTTATGGAGGTGGCACGGGTGCAGTTCTGTTTTACAATGTAGCGTGCGTGGGCAACGAGACCGACCTGTGGAGCTGTCCGCATGATGATGGAGCTCTGTGTAGTCACAGCAATGACGCAGGCGTGGTGTGCTCACCCTCGGGTAATAGACTAAACCTTTTGATGACTACGGGCCTCAATTTATTTGACACATTAATACGTCGATGGACACGGTAGGGAAAAGGGTCTGAGAACAACAAGCGGACCGACCCGATAGATTTGTACCGTATTCACAAGACCACCGACCATTGAAAGAATATAGAACAATGGGTCGTATTATACAAGCAAAAAGGGAAAGAATTTACTTTTAGATTGCACAAAGTCATGACGGAAATGCCTGCCCAATATTCAATAATGAATTTGAAAGACCGAACACACGCCTCAAAAAAGCTCCGGCGAATTTTAATGCTGTTTTGTTGAATTGTTAATTAAACTGGATGGTTATTTTGTTAATTCGAATGACACAACAGTACTTTGCCTAATCATAAAATGAAATCAAATGACAATTTTCAGCAGCATTCGATTTCGCGCAAAATAGAATGGCGCAGTGGATAAATTGGCTGTTCATTTAATGAAATTTGCCGAAAAAAATTATATTAAACAAATAGAGGCAGGAGCACTCAGGGAGGGAGGTGCTGAAAACCTAAAATCTATTTTAAATGGCCTTAAATGCAATGAATAAAAACCTGCGAAATATACACAAAGCTCGTCGTGCATTGATTTATTCTTTGAGCACAAAACACAAAATATTTAATCTTCTCTCAAAGGGTATTTGATGCTTTGGTGTTTACCTAATGCAAATGTCCATATTATTACTCAAAATGTCAATTCAGTCAGAAACTTCAAAGTAACAGCCATCTCAGTACAACAAGTTGAAAGAATTTAGGATATTTTGTTGCTGTAAATTTTCTTGAAATTATGTGTGCCTAATTACTGGTCTATCAAAATATATACTTTTTTTCAGGGATACCATTGGTGCATCAATTTAATTGCTTTATTAATTGAAAATCCTATATTCACGTCTTTATACACACACCGCAGTGCGTCTTGTTGACGGTACGTCTAGCAATGAGGGCCGGTTGGATGTCTACCTCAACGGCTCATGGGGTACGGTCTGTGACGATGGCTGGTCACTTAATGAAGCCACCGTAGTCTGCCGTCAACTTGGCCTTGGTGACGCTAAAGAAGCAACCCACAACGCCTACTTCGGTTCTGGTAGCGGGGACATCCTTCTGGACGATGTGAGGTGTTCTGGAAACGAGACTTCTCTGATGGATTGCAGCCATCAACCCGTCGGGACGCATAATTGCACACACATGCAGGATGCTGGCGTTGTATGCCAGCCGCAAGGTAACCGACACATTAATTGTTGTGAGGCTAAAGTTCCTCGTCCGATACGAAAGAGAGCTTCAGTCCGATTTTAAACGTACATGTACATGGGGAGTCGGGTTGGCGTAGCGGATATTTTCTCGCTTTCCACCGCTGTGACCCGGGTTCGAATCATTTCATTACCAGAAAAATATTAATAATAAATATAATAATAAGCAATATAATAATGTACTATACTATAATGTAGTATTATTAATAGTTTAAAGGTACCTGTAGTACAAATGTATAGGCCTACACCATTTTGCAAACATCCAAAAACAAAACAAAACTACTGTATTGTTATGAAATACTTTACTTGACTGTAAGTGAATAACAGTCTTAAGCTTCTTAAATTACGTATGCAGTATTTGGTGTGATGTGATTTAAAAAAGAAAGTAAAATTTGTGAATCATTTGTTTCTCTTTTTTTGGTTGGCCGGCGATCGTTCAAACACTTCCACTAATTTATTAATCCATATTTTATTTGCAATACTTTTACACACGCGTGAATAATAACAGCCAACTAGTCTGGTTTTCTAACCTGATAATTCCTTGACGTCTATAAATTGCTCTGTTTCGTCTGAATGTGGTCTGTATCCGCTTAGTTATCGAACAGACTTACTTGCTGCGCCTAGTCTCTTTGATGTTTCACCAACATTAGGCCGTGTCTTAAACGTGATTCCAGAGCTGCGGCTAAGTCTATTGTCAGCGCATCACTGTGTATTTCCAATGGTATGGGTGCAGATTTAGACCTAGCTCTAGCCCGCTGATTCGAATGCAGCCTTAATCAGTAAAATTGGCGCATAACAGTGGCATACAAGTTCACAGTTTATATTATCGGGGTTTCTTATATACAGTTACGCTCTAGGGAGATAATACTCAATATAGGTTTCCAATAAAACCCATCGTATAGTCAGCCGCGCAAAAGTTTTTTAAAGAAATATTGTTGACACTTTATGCTCAATTGCCACGAAAATGAACGTGAATCCGTATTGGAACGTGAATCGTGTAAGGCAAAAAAGAAAACAAGTATTGAGACTCAGAAAAAACTTTTGCACCCTACTAATAACCTGGAAGGGTTTAATGAGATTGCTGTATCTAGAAGAATGTTAAAGTTTGAAAAGTTATGGTGATAAAGCCTTGTGGTCATTTGCGCTGGTCTTTATGTTTTCTTCTGTATTTCTGCTAATGTTCGGACCATGTCAAATTAAAAACTAAACAAATGTTTTTAAAAAACAAAAGCTTAAAATTATCAATGGGTCGTTATGAAATTAACTAAAACAAAGTGTTGTTTTTTTCATGTAGATTTTATTCAGAGGTCCTTTTCTTGTTCTGTTTATATGTATATTTCTTCTAATCTTTTCTTTATATCTGAAGTTTATATAATCTTCAATGTTTACTGACAAGGTATCTCGTAAGACACGTACGTTTGGCTGCCAGGTTGTATACCATTTCACACACTTTTCAAGAGTTTTGGCCGACATTCAGTTATACTGACTATACGGGCAGCCATCTAAGTTTTCATTTAAATTCGCTCTACTTAAAGGTATAACGCAGAGGAATGAGTGTGAAAATGAATTCTCCTCAAAATACTCGCCTTTATATAGGCACATTCGAAATAAAAAAAGGACATACCATAAAAACAAATTTGAATGTGAACATTTGAAACATGTTTGCCAATTGATGAAAATGAATGGCTGACCAACGTCTTGCTGTTGGCTTTTACGAAAGTAAATAATCTTTGCGACCTCATGAATTTGAATGATCTTATTTGGCCAGTTAATGCTAACTGCTGAAATTGAATTACTCCTTTTGACTGTTGAATGCTGATGCAACGGAGCATTTATTTTCAAATGACCGTGAATGAGCCGGGTATTAAATTGAATCTGAAAACAGATACCACTTTTAGTATTTCTTTTTAGAAATAATGGAAAATAAACTCGTTTTACCTGCTACATTTGTATATCAAACTCATTTAATTTTCAAGGAAAATAAGTTATCATTTCAGTTTCATTTGGTTTAATCTCTTTTTGACTTGCGCTGTGTAGCTGCGTCAATGTGGGGTTTGCCCCTCCCATTTTTGGGGCTTTGGTCTTCCAAACCAATTGAATATAACGTCTGGTACTCAGACTACTACACTGCTTCTTATCAAAATGTGGATCTGTAAATTTTAGTTCTTTATCACTTCGATATTGCGACATATTGTTTATCACAATAATTACCAAATAATATACTATTATGTACGTGTACTGTACGCGCCCGGCCACCCATGTCGCGACTGAATTTTTTTTAAATTTTTTAATTTATTTATTTTATTTTTTTTTTGAGGGGGGGGGGGGGCAGATAATTATTATGAAATTATGTGTGTTTCTCAACGTCAACGTCATCACCGACTGTTGGTTGGCATCATACATTCATACTCCTTAATTATCGCATTTTAGAATGTTCAAAACATTTCTTATAATTTGCAAATGTTATTCAACATGACAATGCAATGAAAGACTAATCACATCCCGTGGATCAAAAGCAGCGCATTCTCAATAATATATCCACAAAACCCGAAAGTAACGGCCCATCAAGGCTGCGGACCTGACTAGTCTCCACGTGGGTGGCCAGGCGGGTATTTTTATACAGTACATGTACAATATACAGTGTGTAGCGTTAACCGATGATCGCACGTACGTTGCAGATACAGCACAGCCTTACATTCAAGGCTAGAAATAATATTGAAATCACATTATACAAGGCAAAATAAGTCGTCAAAAGGTGACGCTTTTATACCAATTAAAAAAAAAATTGTTTTAATCCAATTGCGTTTTAGCTTTGATTCGGTTGATTGGTGGAACCGCCAATCACGAGGGTCGTGTAGAGCTCTTCTATAACGGCGTATGGGGCACAGTGTGTCACAGCGGCTGGGACCTGACCGACGCCAAGGTGGCTTGCCGTCAGCTAGGCTTCCCTGACGCCCTGTTGTACACGATCTATGCGGCTTATGGAGGTGGCACAGGTCCAGTTCTACTTCGCAACGTAGCGTGCGTGGGCAACGAGGCCGACCTGTGGAGCTGTCCGCATGATGATGGAGCTGTGTGTAGTCACATCCATGACGCAGGCGTGGTGTGCTCACCCTCGGGTAATAGACTAAACCTTTTGATGACTACGGGCGTCAAATTATTTGCCACATTGATACATCGACGGACACGGTAGGGAAAAGGGTCCGAGAACAACAAGCGGACCGACCCAATAGATTTGCCCCGTATCCACAAGACCACCGACCATTGAAAGAATATAGAACAATGGGTAGTATTATAGAAGCAAAAAGGGAAAGAATTTACTTTTAGATTGCACAAAGTCATGACGGAAATGCCTGCCCAATATTTAATAATGAATTTGAAAGACCGAACACACGCCTCGAAAAAGCTCCGGCGAATTTTAATGCTGTTTTTTTGAATTGTTAATTAAACTGGATGGCTATTTTATTAATTCGAATGACACAACAGTACTTTGCCTAATCATAAAATGAAATCAAATGACAATTTTCAGCAGCATTCGATTTCGCGCAAAATATAATGGCGCAGTGGATAAATTGGCTGTTCATTTAACGAAATTTGCCGAAAAAAAATTATATTAAAAAAATTGAGGCAGGAGCATTCGAGGAGGGAGGTTCTGAAAACCTAAAATCTATTTTAAATGGCCTTAAGCTCGTCGTGCATTGATTTATTCTTTGAACACAAAACACAAAATATTTAATCTTCTCTCATAGGGTATTTGATGCTTTGGTTTTTACCTAATGCAAATGTCCATATTATTACTCAAAATGTCAATTCAGTCAGAAACTTCAAAGTAACAGCCATCTCAGTACAACAAGTTGAAAGAATTTAGGATATTTTGCTGCTGTAAATTTTCTTGAAATTATGTGTTCCTAATTACTGGTCTATCAAAATATACTACTTTTTTTCAGGGATACCATTGGTGCATCAATTTAATTGCTTTATTAATTGAAAATCCTATATTCACGTCTTTATACACACACCGCAGTGCGTCTTGTTGACGGTACGTCTAGCAATGATGGCCGGTTGGAAGTCTACCTCAACGGCTCATGGGGTACGGTCTGTGACGATGGCTGGTCACTTAATGAAGCCACCGTAGTCTGCCGTCAACTTGGCCTTGGTGACGCTAAAGAAGCAACCCACAACGCCTACTTCGGTCCTGGTAGCGGGGACATCCATCTGGACGATGTGAGGTGTTCTGGAAACGAGACTTCTCTTATGGATTGCAGCCATCAACCTGTCGGGACGCATAATTGCACACACATGCAAGATGCTGGCGTTGTCTGCCAGCCACAAGGTAATCGGTATAGTTTTAACACCGAGGTTCCTTGTGATCGTATAGACGCAGATAAGCGAAGACGCTGGCCCACCGATTGGAACACACAATTGCATATTTAGATAGATTACTCCCCAGGGAGCTGAGATGGTATTTGGAATGTTTTGTGGGCCCAATTTCCGGGGTAATAATGTGAAGCGCCTTGAGACCGTTGGTGATAAAGCGCTATAAGCACCGCATATTAGCTGGTGAATATACCATGCCTGTCCATTTAGGGGCTCCGTACTTTAGGGGTTGATCGTACATTTAAGAATGTCTAATCAGCTTCTTAGAATTTGAAAATGTTATTAAACGTGACGATACAATCAAAGACCAATCGCATCCCGTTGATCGAAAGCAGCGCATTATCATTAACATATCCACAAAACCCAGAAGTAACGGCCCATCAAGGCTTCGGACCTATAGTCTCCACATGGGTGGCCAAATGGGTATACAGTACATGTACAATATACAATGCAGCCCATAATGCTGAAGTGTGTAGCGTTAATAACCGATGATCGCACGTACGTTGCAGATACAGCACAGCCTTACATTCAAGGCTAGAAATAATATTGAAATCACATTATACAAGACAAAATAAGTCGTCGAAAAGTGACGTTTTTATACCAATTTAAAAAAAATTGTTTTAATCCAATTGCGTTTTAGCTTTGATTCGGTTGAGTGGTGAAACCGCCAATCACGAGGGTCGTGTAGAGCTCTTCTATAACGGCGTATGGGGCACAGTGTGTCACAGCGGCTGGGACCTGACCGACGCCAAGGTGGCTTGCCGTCAGCTAGGCTTCCCTGACGCCCTGTTGTACACGAACTATGCGGCTTATGGAGGTGGCACGGGTGCAGTTCTCCTTTCTTACGTAGCGTGCGTGGGCAACGAGATCGACCTGTGGAGCTGTCTGCATGCTGATGGAGCTTCGTGTAGTCACAGCATTGACGCAGGCGTGGTGTGCTCACCCTCGGGTAATCTTAAACCTTACAACTGACCGTCACCATGAGAGGTGATTTGGCATCATTGGGAGGTCACAGGTGATGTGTATTTCCAAAAATGTAAGGCATCTATACAGACGGGACGGTGCCTTACATTTTTAGAAATATGTGGCGGGATGGATCAGTCTATTTACGTCAGTCGAAGGGTGCGGTAGGGAAAATAGTACCCCCCAAAAAATCGCTTAATTTAAAATGTTTTCGATCATCTGATCTCACACAAAAATGGGAATATGTAGAGGAGGACTTGGGCTTTCCAGATTACGCAAAATCTTAAAATTGACCACCCCTTCATATTTTGACTTTGGATGGCCATATCTCTGAATCACATTGTGCGACTTTACTCTCATTTTGTGATGACAGGTCACTATTGTCCTCTATTTCAATAAACAACAAACTGAGGTAGACAGACAGAGATTCCTGGAATTATATAATAGAAACTAAAAAACCAAAACTCACAATCCTTATTTCAGATGAAGACTCTGCTGTTCTGTTAATTGTTTCCCTAAGTATTCGTATAAACCTCTTATAGCCAGGATCAATTTCAGTTCAAATCATTGATTTTGGGCACCTTTTGTATATACTGTAGTGAGTCTTGTTAACGGTACGTCTAGCAATGAGGGCCGGTTGGAAGTCTACCTCAACGGCTCATGGGGTACGGTCTGTGACGATAGCTGGTCACTTAATGAAGCCACCGTAGTCTGCCGTCAACTTGGCCTTGGTGACGCCAAAGAAGCAACCCACAACGCCTACTTCGGTCCTGGTAGCGGGGACATCCTTCTGGACGATGTGAGGTGTTCTGGAAACGAGACTTCTCTGGTGGATTGCAGCCATCAACCCGTCGGGACTCATAATTGCACACACATACAAGATGCTGGCGTTGTATGCCATCCACAAGGTAATCGGTAGTTTTAACACCGAGGTTGCTTGTGATCCTAAAGACGCAGATAAGCGAAGACGCTGGCCCACCGATTGGAACACATAGTTGCATATTTAGATAGCTTGTGAATATACGGCAGGCATAAGGCTCGTAAGTCGAGTTACGAACGTAATCCTACGTGCCATAACTGAGGATTTTTAAGCTATAGTTACATACAACCAGAGGTCAAAATAAACGAAACCTGCTCCTAAAAGGTACAATTGTCTAGATTAAAAACAATTAGACGTTGCGATCTTTAAATGAATCCTACAAAGGAAAACATGAATGCCTGATTTTAGAAAACTCACAGAAAATGTTCTAAAAAAAACCTTGGAAAACACCGGTTCTTTACGACTAATGCGAAAGCCCAGTTTGTCCTTGTCTCTGAGCAAATTGTAAAAAAACAACCTGGCACCCAATAAGAATGTATGTCACAACTCACTTCAGAGTTCATGCCAGCTTAAGATTTTACACACAGTTACATAATTATTTGAAAAAACTATTTGAAAATATACGACTGCATGGAATGACTATAAATATGGGACATATTATAATGTGCTTAGCCCGTTTGAACAAGTGCGTTTAAAACCGATTGGGGGCGTCGCAGATGACCCAAGACCAAAGCGAGCTTCATAATCCGACGGTCCTTGCCTTTAGAAGATGCTGCGTAACATACACATGGTAGATAATTTTTAAATTAAGAAAAAATTCACTACAACAAAATTGCGGTCCATGCTCTTGTCCGGTTTTAACCAGTTCGCGCCGGATGACGTGTATACACGCACATTTGTTCGGAATTTCCACGTCACGAGCAAGGCTATTATTATCTGTCAGCGACCAGCTCGCAACGAGCGAGGCTGGAAATATCATGGTGTGTTACCCACAGATGCCGGTCTAACCTGTCTCGGGTCTAGATGAGTAAAAAACAATCCTGTGCCTGGATTCCTTCAATGTCAAAACAATCCCGTGCGAACTGGAAATAAACGTACGTGTTTAATATCGGAATTTGTTCAAACACATCGGGACAAATTCATAAACGGTGATGATCACCGGATTATTTTAGTCACGTACAAAAATTGTACGGTGGCTAAAACAGAGAAGTGCGCGTGTGGATAACAGGCGCGGATCTAGGGTTTTTTTTTGACGGGGGGCACACCCCAAACTTTAAAATGCGAGCGCGAAGCGCGAAACCTATACGTCGTGGTGTCCGGGGCCCGGTTAAGGGCCCCGTAACATTTTGGATTCTATATGCTTTGTGGTGCAATCTGAGGCGATTCTTGGCCTCTTTCCTCTGATTTTTTAGCAAAAGTTTTAAAGATTATATGGAGATAAAATGGAGAATTATGGAGATTATAAATATACTATAAATATATAATATATATAAGTTTATATATGAATGTGGGCCACACCCAAAACTGGATATAGCAAAACTGTCGCCAACAAGATGAGCTTTCGGACAATTTCCTAGCTTGGGTTGGACAAACCATAGCTCCATGACAAAACCAACCAACATTCTTACACAAGGTCATTAACAACATAAACGTTCATCCAGATATACTGCAATAAAAGGGTAATTGGCAGTATACTGCCAATCAATGGCCACATGTCCACCAGGCGCGGGATTATTTATCGAACCTCGATGCCAGGTAGTCCGAGTATCATACGTTGGTTAACGGAGCCACCTCTAATACCAACGAGCGGCTAGATGCGCGCCAGGCGGGTTCAGGTTGTCTTCTGCGGATAACACCAATGTCCGGCCTCGCTCTCTCGCTGCGAGTATAGAGACCCCGAGAGGGCTTCGTGTACATGGATAAATAAATTGAACGGGTGCGGGTCGCAAACTGGGGTTCCATGGATTGATAACCCTTTTTTGTCAGTATAGTTTTATGCCAAATATTCGACACAGCAGATCCTCCGTTCCGATCCTCCTCCCTTCCTTTTCTCTCACCTCCCCCTCTTTTCCCCCACCCCCGTTTTTTATATTTTTTACTCATTTTACCCGGGGGGCACGTGCCCACCCCCCCCCCCCCCCCGGAACCGCGCCTGGATAAACTCCTGTGATCATCGCAATTCAGTAAGAAAATAATCGGCTGTTTATCCAGCCGTGTACAAGTTCCTGCTTAGCCGATGTTTAGCCGTACATCATTCTATTCACAGCGGATCACGTAATATTTTGAATAAAAGGGCATATCTATCTACGAAAACACGCATATCGCTGTGCTCTGCTGATCAGCTCAGTTGACAGATAATTTATCTCGGAAAGACGAAATACTGAGAACAACAAATTTCTTTCCGTTATATTGTATTTAGAAAAGACGTCTTTTCTTGATATCCTATCTCAGAAGGACGTCTTTCCATGATAATCGTATCCCGAAAATACGTCTTTCCCATATCGTATCTCAGAAAGACGTCTTTCCCCGATATCGTATCTCAGAAAGACGTCTTTCCCCGATATCGTATCTCAGAAAGACGTCTTTCCATGATAATCGTATCTCAGAAAGACGTCTTTCCATGATAATCGTATCTCAGAAAGACGTCTTTCTCTGATATCGTATCTCAGAAAGACGTCTTTCCATGATAATCGTATCTCGGAAAGACGTCTTCCCACGATATTTTATGTCGGAAAGACGTCTTTCATAATGGCGTCTTTCCGATATACGATTATTACGGTGGCCCACAACTGTCACGGCAAAAGCCCGGCAGTAAAAACAAAAGCACTGCGGCAAAAGCCAAGTGTCACCGTGTTGCAAGAAGACCATGACGTCATCAAGTGTCATGTAACGTCATGTAAGGTTCAATTTTCAAGGCCTTGTGACTTCGGAAGTATCAGATTGGGTTTAAAATTGGTATGTTGGTATTCCGGGATGTGTTATATATAAAAATTAAGGTGTCGACGTAATGATGACGTCATCGTGAATATGAACTTTTGAGTAGAATTGGGCTTTCAAGCCATATCTCATCAACACAATATGCTAAATTCAAAAAAGAAAAATTATAATAAATTTGTCACACAATACACGACAAAATGTGCGACACTGTGATGATGTCATCAAAAATGTCATTAATTACAGAGGATAGGTCTGATCTTTATGAGATTTGAATGTTTGCCTGGTGAAAAAGCAATAAGATAAGCAGTTTGCGGTAACACCACGATAATACTCTACTGAGAAAGTGTCTTTAGTAAAGTCCACAAGAAAGGTGCACTGCTTTTTAGTGTTTGTAAAGTTGCTTTTTCGGTCGCGATATTTATATTGCCTAGACCTTACTGTAGTTAAAGGGATCGTACACGTTTGGTAATTGGAACCCATTGTTTGTTTCAATTCTATATAGTTATAGATATATACCACAAAACTAGGCTGTAAACATTCTAATTCAAAAGGTGGTAGCGATTTTAAGATAGTACGGAAAATCTGGAGCGGTTATGTCCACGCAGGAAGAATAATCTGCATTGAATACACAGTCTAAGAAACGTCACTGCAGTAACGCTTCTCAGATTCAATAATTTGGGGATAAAAAGTGATATCTTTTTTCATAACCGCATTAACTAAAAATGCATTATACTATCCAATTTCACCACAAATTTTCAAGAACATATTTACAGACGAAATAAGATGTTGGGGTCGGGCGAGCGCCCCTAAACGTTCGACTTTATCCCGGAAATTTGAATCTGAAAACTTTATTTTGAACCTCGTTTCAATTAAGCCCTGGTTTTCAAACTCGCTCCTCGTATTCTGTGACATGCAACAGTGACATGTGTTAAGGATGTAATGGTTCCCCCACCTCAAAAAAGGTGATAAGAATAATAATAATATGAAGGGAAAAAATAACGTTATTTTATCTTACGCCGCGACAAATTGAGGCGGTTTTCCAAACCCCAGCTTAGGCTCCGCTCTGGCTCCATCACCATTGCAAAACTGCATTAACGAAGCTAAAGACGGAGAGGAAACTAGCGTTTGGAAACAGTCTAAGTCTGTTTTACCCCGTACACCGCATACAAAACAAACACGAATTTTATGCACAGTCGGGTATCAATATATACTTTATTATTATACGCGTGCAAGATACGAAACCAGGGTGAGATACCATAAGAACAAGGTTGACTGCTCCTCATGAACATTTGTATTTATACATTCGTTCTTTTTCAAGACAAAATTAAGATTTTATTAAACCTGTTTAAAAATGACCTTCATTTATGCGATAGAAAAAGAAAAGAAAATGCTTTAATCTATATTTATAAAAAAATACTAAAAGCATATCCCACTAGAAAGAAATAGAATTGTAATACATGTAGTTCAATAGCAAAACCTGTTTAATCTTCATTCGGCATTTCAGCTTCGATTCGGTTGATTGGCGGAACCGTCCCCCACGAAGGTCGTGTTGAGCTCTTCTATAGGCCTTACAGCGTATGGGGCACAGTGTGTTACCCCGGCTGGGACCTGACCGACGCCAAGGTGGCTTGCCGTCAGCTAGGCTTCCCTGACGCCCTAACATACACGATCAATGCGGCTTATGGAGGTGGCACAGGTGCAGTTCTGCTTAACAACGTAGCGTGCGTGGGCAACGAGGCCGACCTGTGGAGCTGTTTGCATTATGGAGTCGGCATCAACTCGTGCCCGCATTACCTGGATGCAGGCGTGGTGTGCTCACCCCCACTGGGTAAAAACCCCTCAAACCTTCAATTAAAACGCAGCACGTTTAGATTTACGTTTTACGCTCACAACATTCAAAGCCAGAAAATAGAGACAAAATCAAAGAAAAACGAAAGTACACCCGTAGGCCTAATATTACTAAATTTGGTTAGGGTAAATTTGAAATTGAAATTAGCAAGTAAAAGCAATGAAATTTACATTTTTTTTTGTTACACGGAGTAACAACAAATAAACCCAACGTATGTGATGTTGGGAATCGTGTTTTGAAGGCGAGTCGTTGCCTTAGCTCGTATGGAGGTTAATGTTAGTTGCTGACATGACTGAGTGCATTACATCAACAACAAATTGTGTTTAATTTATAGACGACGAAGATCCGGTAGTTGTTTGTCCGGATAATGTTACATCCAAGGACACAGATCGCGGAATGTCGTCTGCTGTGGTCACATGGACACCAATGCCATCAGCTACTGATAACGTGAACAGCTTTACTATCAACGACATCACATGTCACGATGATGCAGGGGGTGTCGTGGTGTCTAATGGCACCTATTCATTGGGCACAACGACAGTGACGTGTCGTGTAAAGGACAGCGCAAACAACAATGGGTCATGCCAATTTATCATAAACGTTGTAGGTGAGTACCGCCTTATATAGCATACGTGAGTTTTGTTTAAAAAACATTAAAGGTTGTAAACACCATTTGCAAATATAAAAAAACAAAAGTACTAAATTATTATGAAATACCTTATTTGATTGTATGTGAATAACAGCCTCAAGCATCCTGGTAAATCATCATGGAATTTTGTATCAATTTTAAACGATTGCCAGCCGGCAATCGTTGTAAAAACCTGACTATTTTTAAACACCGCCTCCTGTTGATGGAGTTCGTTAAAAAAGAAATCAAGAAACCAGACTGCAAAAACAGCACTTGTTTGTTGGTGCTTCAATGAACACAACTTTAAACAAGTATTCTGCACAATATTTACTATAAAATATGAATCCCCTGACCCATTCATTTTAGAAAATTACAGCAAAAGCAAATGATGCATATACTTCCCTTATTTTTTTAACTAGTAAATCGAAATTTCTTTTAGTGCAAACAATGTTGGTCAAAATTGTGTTGAGAAGGTACTGGAATTATTAGATTTTATGTAATTATTATTAACCATGATTACTGATTAGAGACAAACGGGTGTTGTCAAGAAGTTTTTTGCAGACAACGTAGACTCAGAACTTTTTTAAAAATTATTTAAAAAACTTTCTTGGTACATGTAAATAGTTTGACCAAAATAAGATACAATATTAATGGCAATTGATGTAATCGTATATTATTCATGTTTTTTTTTGCAAGGCAATCGGATATTGCCAAGACGTTAATATTAGATACTTGCTGGCATGAAATTCCTTTCGCTTAATTTACAGACAACGAAGATCCGGTAGTTGTTTGTCCGGATAATGTTACATCAAAGGACACAGATCGCGGAATGTCGTCTGCTGTGGTCACATGGACACCAATGCCATCAGCTACCGATAACGTGGACAGCTTTACTATCAACAACATCACGTGTCACGATGATGCAGGGGATGTCGTAGTGTCTAATGGCACCTATTCATTGGGCACAACGACAGTGACATGTCGTGTAAAGGACAGTGCAAACAACAATGGGTCATGCCAATTTTGTATTAATGTTGTAGGTGAGTGCCCAGTTTTTATTTCCACTTTTTTTCTCAAATACAAGTACGACTGGAATACACATATTTTAGTTTTCTGGTAAACATTGTTCTTGTTGTATTTCTAATACAGGATAAACATAAATTACAGGCACACTGCACACATTCGCATTTTTGTTTCACTGTGGAGACATGGCTTTGTTCTCGTGTACAAAATGGTTAGAAAGTCGAGCACGTTTTTCAAAATGCTCCCATTTTAACCATAATTTTTTTCCTGGGTTGAAATTTCGACCCAATAATTGTTATACCTTATATTATACCCTAACCCAAACACTAACCCTAACCCACATCATAATCTTAGTTTTTGAGTAATTTAAGTAAAATCCAAAAATCTAATTCGTGAAATTCCCAGTGGAGACCTATTCATCTATAGAAATTTACCCCCCCCCGGAGACGTTTTGTCTCCATTGTACACATTGTGTTCATGTCTCCAGAGGGTACCGTATTTCGCACCACAACTGCGTGTCATACACTGCACTACACACTGTTAGGACGTATATACGATAGTCGGCCGACCAATGTTGGAAAAAAAGATTGTTTTTCTTTTCAAATACTGCCCCGTAGTCCACATTTTGTTCGCAATTGGTATACACATCCATGAAGGGGTGAAAACTAACTGGTTCGTTGACCCAACATCTATAAATTACGTCTCAATTAGGGTCAGGGAACCAGACTACAAGAACAACGTTTCTTGCTTTTTTTTTTAGCAGCTATGAACACACTACATTAAACAGATGGGTCAGTGTAACAATATTTGCTGTAACCCCCATTTCCAGCTTTTTTCAGAAAGTTACAGCAAAAGCGAAATGCTCTATATTACTTTTTTGTATTGATTGATTGATTGATTGATTTCCAAGTTTCATATTTTTACCCAATTAGACAAATACAATAATATAACATTAACAAATTAACCAGAACATAAATGAACTTTATAATTCAGACGTAAAGAATAAAACACATTGAATTCAAGTAGAATGGAGATACATGTACATGTAAAACGACATAAACTATATACGTAAATAAATTTAAAAGAATAAAACATGACATGAACCTTCAATATACATGCCCTTCCCACTTGACTCTAAGGTCTATACAAATTGATATGGATATCGAAACATAATTGGATAGTTGTTTCATTATGTAAATATTCAGACGGAAACAAAAGAGGAATCCATTACACCAATCAAACACAAACGTTTAAAGGACCAGCAACTAAGCGACTATTTGGGGAAGTATTCGGGATTTTCCCTCACGCCCTACGATGAGTGGACACTTTGGCTAAAGTGTTGGTTCACAAACTGCAAAGTGGTTCTTCCCTCCCCCATATTTACATAAGTAAATTGCCATTTACAGAAGTGTATTTATTTTTCTTCTTGAAAACTGAACAAAATGTGAATGGGGATTATCCGTCTTGGGGTGAAGTTTTGGTGCCTCATTAGTCGTTGGAAAAAGAACAAATACATGTACCAATACATGGTACAGCCCACGGCGGGTAAGGCGTTGTGCTCTCAGACGGCCACTGGCCCACCGCGTAAATCTGATTCAATGCAGTCTTAGAAAATACTGTTGAATATCTCGAGTTTGCAAAGAGTCACATTTGCACAATAAGTAAAACTATGCATAAACAATAATGACTATTACTTCTAGTGACAGTAAACACACTGTAACAAATAAAGCCTTAATTTTACGGGAAAGTCCTGGCAGTCGGGGCGCCAGAACCGTCCTGTAAAAAAACGGTGGCCACATTTTTACGGGATGGGTTGTTTTTAACGACTTTCGAATGCTGTCAGTTTACTTTGCTATTCTTGTAAAAAGACGGGGTAAAGCATACAAATTGCTTAAGCACAAATCATGCTTGCATAGTCAAACCAGCCTACAAGACACAACTCCATGTGATGTATATTATTTGTGATTGGTATTTAGCTGTTGTTAGCTTAGCATAACGATCACATGAAAATTTGGCTCCTAACCTGATTTATTAAGCAAGGATTTTTGTGCTTAAGCTTTATAAAATGTGACCCAGCGCGAGTAAATGAGACACTTTGAGGCAAAAATAAAAATTGAGATTTTGATTTCATCATTTAAAGCTTGTTTAGCTTTAAATGATGAAATCAAAATCTCAATTTTCATTTTTGCCTCAAATTGGCCCCAGGTTATTATTTTGGTATACTGCTACATAATGCCGTGCTGTATTATTCACTTTCAAGTAAATATTTAGGTCATTTGCGCTGATAAGCAGAGTTGTAACTTGTTTGTAATTTAAAGCCGGATCGGAATTTCCCGTTGTCTTTTTTTCTCTAATGGTATTTTTGTTTCGAATGGGATAAGGGCAACTGTTGAAAAATGAGATTATTGTATATATAGAGTATTGGTTCTGAGTTATGAATGTTCTGTTCACAGCATCCTGTTCACGTGAAGTTTTGGAATTAGAAGGACAGAATGTGACGTTCCCGCAAACCAGAATGGGGCTGCGTGCTGAATTATTGGGAGAATGCATGGCTGCCGACAAACACGGTAGGTGCATCACATTATTGCATTTAACCCAGACTGTTTTAATAACTTTATTTAAATATCATCTTAATAAGGAAATAAAATGTGGCTGGACGGTTTTAAACAAGTATTTTTAAAACCAGCTCACGGGATTGGACACGCTATAGTGCCCAAGCCGAATGTGCCTTTATAATTATGGAGATTGACGCGTGTGTTCCGCCTGCTGCTCAATATGGAGTGATGTGTATTGCAAAGCGCACTATAGGACTATAAATATACGGACTCTTATTCCGCATGCCAATGAAAAGTCATGGACAAGACTTAGACTTCATAGCGTTTAAAACTGGCTAGTTTATGTTTTATCGTCCGTTTAAACATACCCACGTGTCGGGCTCTCGTCCAATAGGAAGGCTAAATTATTGGGTGTTTTTATGTTTTAACGCTGTATTTACGTCATTTTTACGCTTGATTTATTCCCAAGGTCGCATTTTCATCTCTCGAGATTGTTCCGGCAATTTCACCATAGGTGCTCAGTGGCTTCAGCCCATGCTGGGAAATTGCAGCGTCGATGTGAATGATCAGCTCGATATACTTAAAAAGGTAAGATCAGTGGATACCGAACCAAGATAATTTATTTTGAACAAGCTGCATTAGTATTGTACCCTATATGATTAAAACGGATGCCTTGCGTGCGAGTGCGTACATTTCGTGCACCTCATGCATTGTGTGCACATCCGTCCAACCTATGCCTTGCGTGCACGTCCGTCCAACCCCATACATTGCGTGCACGTTCGTCCAACCCCATATATTGCGTGCATGTCCGTCCAACCCCATGAATTGCGTGCCCGCCCGTCCAACCACGGCCACAAGTACATGTACATGTACATGCATTGCGTGCACGTCCGTCCAACCCCATGCATTGCGTGCACGTCCGTCCAATCCCATGCATTGCGTGCACGTCCGTCCAACCCCATGCGTTGCGTGCACGTCCGTCCAACCCCATTCGTTGCGTGCACGTCCGTCCAACCCCATGCGTTGCGTGCACGTCCGTCCAACACCACGCATTGCATGCACGTCCGTCCAATCCCATGCATTGCGTGCCCGTCCGTCCAACCCCATGCATTGCGTGCACGTCCGTCCAACACCATGCATTGCATTGCACGTCCGTCCAACACCATGCATTGCGTGCACGTCCGTCCAACCCCATGCGTTGCGTGCACGTCCGTCCAACCCCATGCATTGCGTGCACGTCCGTCCAACCCCATGCGTTGCGTGCACGTCCGTCCAACCCCATGCATTGCGTGCACGTCCGTCCAACCCCATGCGTTGCGTGCACGTCCGTCCAACCCAATGCATTGCGTGCACGTCCCCGTCCAACCCCATGCATTGCGTGCATGTCCGTCCAACTCCATGCGTTGCGTGCACGTTCGTCCAACCCCATGCATTGCGTGCACGTCAATGACTTTCGTCTTGGTTTCTGATGTAGATTACGGTGACAAGTGACAACGTGGACGAGGTGGCACAGTCTTTAGTGTCTCTCACCGATGACGCCTCATCAATCGACGGCAAAGCTGTGGCATTAGTGGCCGACGTCCTGGATAACGTTCTAGAAATTCGGGATTCTTCCCCAGAAGTAAGACTGTGGAACACACAATGAGATATTGATAGCCAAGATGACTTTATCTTCGGAATTACAATTACATTCTTAACTATTGAAAACAAGTCGTCACTTTGGATGCTTGCAGTTGTACTGATGCTGCGAGAAAAAAAAATTGTCTCATTTAATTTTAATATTTTTGTCAGGGTTTTCCAAACTAATCTTGTCTGTTTTTGAAAAAACCTACCACACACACCCACAAATACTTCCTAGAAATATGACCGGTCACATTAATGAATACAGTCTTTCAGGGAATATATTAGCCTCAGTATCGATACTCAATGGATCGTCAATTTGTATTTGCTGACACACAGGTAACAACGGATGTTGTAAGTGTGGTCAACAACCTGCTACAAGTCGACGACAAAGCTTTCAACGATATACCAGACGAAAACTCCACATCCCGCATTGCACAAGCCGTCGAAACTCAAATCTCGTACGTTCTCGCAGACGGAGCGAACTTCACCGCCGTAACACCTAGTCTTGCTGTCGAGGCGCTGAATAGCCCTCCGTTTTCCCTGGATGAAGGTGTGGGATTTGTAGTAATCGAGGGAAAGACTACGGATGGCGACCTGAAGAATGACAGTGTCAGTGTTTATTACTCCATCTCTGAGTACCCTGCGGAGAAAGTGGAATCGTCCATCCATCTTCCTGAGGCGATACTACGCAAAAATCAAACAGGTGGGCACGGGCGCGCGTTAGGGAAGGGGGGGGGGGGGGGGCAGGGAATTCCCGTTTTTTGCCTTGACGACTGTCTCACTTTTCCAACCTTATGACTTGCAGTAAAAAAAGGTCCTCCCAAATAATTATTCACCATTGTATGCATTCACAATACCTTAAATGCATTGATTTTTCCGATTTAACTCACTTAAGGCGTTTACTATTACTACTCGCTGTTATCTCGGTCTCATCTTAATTCCTATATTCGAGGTTCTATTTAAACAAAAACTTGTATAAACAGTTTACTTTTGAATACATTTTAGATGGCTCAATGTGGTTCTTCTCTAACGTACTTAAAATAATCACCTCTCTGTTACATTCAGTCTCCAATATATTCGCCCTTCATCTAACCCGAACATTTAGGATACACTAACTCCTATTCTTCAACTAGATTCCATACCTGTCTTGTATTATCAATGTTGTACCTGTGGGTTTTACACTCGCCAGTTGCCATTAGCTTCACAGTCTACCAAACCAGCAAGTTGTTTCGCTCCAAGCTGATTGCTGAAGCCAAAGCCGCTGGTTCCCGTCGGTTTGTGGATGGTGCAGTCATTTCTGCTACCGTGGCTGGTGTCCCTGTCGACAACCTTCCAGAAGAGGATCCCGTGGTTGTTACCTTCTATCAAAATCCAGTAAGATTCTTCACAGGGACGGGTCGTCATTTAATAATTTTATTTTTTAATTTTTTAATTGGTTTATTTATAAAATCACATTGCAGCCAAAAGCTGAATTACATGAAATTTACAATATTAAAAGTTACAATATTAAAACTTAGAATCTGGAGAAAAATATACAAAAATGCACACTAGAAAAAGCAAACAGATAATCAAAGTAGATAATACTCATTTGATTAATTAAGTTTGGGAGATAAACTTAAAACAGAACACAAGAACATAATTAAGGTGGACTGCGAGAGACAACAACAATATTGCACTATTTTCCATTCAGCAACCCAGTCATGTAAGGCAGAGGGCTTGTCTTGAATCTGGTAGTATTACACCTGTAAGGTTTGAATTTAGGTTGATTTCTGAGCGACATTGATGATCTGTACTCAGAGTGTGGAAACCACTCAGAAAACTGCTGAGAGGAGCAAGCTTTTGTTGAAAACACTCTACAAATTTGCTCTCGCCTTACATGAAGACGTTCCAGTTTCAGTTTTGTTAGGGATTCTTGGTAGGATGTGTGCTGTATACCGAGGATGTATCTACAGACACGCCTCTGGATCATCTCAATTTGATTACTTTGTCTCTGAGTAAGACCCGCATGCCATAATAGAACTGCGTACTCAAGTACTGGCCTGATATAACTTTTGTAAACTATTAAAAGTTCACGATCATTAAGCCCTGCACTTTTTAATTTACGCAACATGAACATTTTCTGATTTGCTTTAGTTTGTATACACTCTACTTGGGCATCCCATTTTAAATTATCCTGGATCATGACGCCAAGTAGTTTGACTTTATTGACAACCTTAAGGCATTGATCAGAAATGTTCAGGCTGGCATCGGGAATTTCTTTTTTGCCAAAGTATATTTGCAAGGCTTGGCACTTTGTAGGATTTAGTTTTAATTTATTTTGATCTGACCATTCTTGCAATGTATTCAAATGCTCTTGCATTTTACTGTTATCACCAATTGATCTGTTTTCACCAATAGTCAGGTCATCAACATATTTCCACACTGATGGTAAGCTAACATCACTCAGAGATGGTTTTACTTCTAGAGCATCATTGATCATACATAGGAATAAAGTGAAATAGGAATAAAGTGTTTAAGACAAAATGTTTATTCACAATTTTCCACAGTTTGGCTGTTGTTTGATATGGAACTACTTTTTAAACAGTGTATGCACTATTATCGTTCGCTTGGTCCCACCGCTTATAGATATCTGTGAGAAAACGCACGGCATTCTGGGTAGCTGACCTTTCAGTTGCACGCAGCCCCGTGTACTACACACTAATTAGATAATTTCTGTCCGAGCTCGTTGGCATAAAAAGTGCAACCACAACTTCTTCTTTTTTAAGAGACTGTTTGGCCTTAAAAAAAAGTGGAATCGTGTAAATATAGCCGAGGATCAACTTCCTGGTTTTGGGGTTTCCATCCAAGGGCAAACTTGATTAAATTACACTTAAAAATTTGGTACTATTTGCGAGATAAAGTGGAGAAATTTGTAAAATGGCTGCAAACAGGTTTGGGAAGTATCAATTTTCTGGAGGGGAGTTTGTTTTGGTGTGAATATTTAAACATGTAATTGGCTACCACACACAAAATTGAAAAGAAATGGAAAAATGAAGGATCAGACAAAAACAATAATATTTGTTTGAGAAACCCGAGTGATGTGGGCTTGCATGTTAATTGGCCCTGAATTGTTGATATTACACTGTTTTTAAGGGGGCTTCAATAAGTGCAGTGCAACCCGCACCTGAGTCATGGAACTGGTGACCTCCAGTTCACAGGTCACACTAACTTCATCCAATCAGAGCTCAAAGCGGCGGTGGGACCAAGTGAACAATTATATATTAATACACAGGTGATTGAGGGCGCAGTGCAGTGCGTTTTCTGGGATAACGAACTTCAAGATGGCGCCGGGGATTGGTCAACAGAGGGCTGCAGACAAGTCGCCTCAGTCAGCAGCAGGACTGTGTGTCACTGTGATCACGCTACCAGCTTCGCAGTACTCGTGGTAAGATATTCAACTCAATACCGAATCAGAAAATACTGGTTGTTTAAAGGGACAGCCTTTTAAAACTATCAAAAAAGTAACCGACCAAATTATTGTTAAAAAAAAACTTGCTTGGTGTAAATATATAATGACTCTATATTGTACAATTATTTCCGGCTCTGGCATATGCTGTGTTTTAAAAAATAATAATAAAAGAAGTCCAAACATTCATTTCAGCGACGCATTGTTTTTGCAAATTTCCATGGTAGTTGGTTCAAAATCAAAATCTTAGAATAAATTGTTTTATATTTATGCAGCATTAGCAGAGCTAAACAAAAATCGTAAGATTTGTTATCAAGCACTATATTCAATAGTATAATAAATCGTGCTGTTTCGATAAAAATGCACAACTGACAAAATGTTGTACTATAAACTTAAGAAAACAAATCTTGTTTGAAAATACACTTTTATCTTTTTCAGGACATTCACGGGCAAAAGTTCTCAAGCTTAGCGCTCGATATCATCAGTAAGATTGGATGTGCGGTGTCCATTGTTTCCCTGGTATTCACCATCATCATATACCTCGCTATCAAGTAAGAATGTAACGAGAATATATTGTATTAATGAAGTATATAATTAATTTATTGATATATGCGAAAAACTGGTTTTGGAAGTTTTGAGAAATTATGTGCATGTAAACATTATTCTCCTGAATACTCTAAGCTCGTAATAATGCACTTCTGCCAAAAAAAATAAAATATGAATTTACGACATATGTCACCAAAAATACGCCAAAAGGAACATGTTCTTTAAGGTATGGTTGGTACCGTTAGCGTTCAAAATGAGCTTTTCCAGTTATTTTAACAATATCACACAAATTCCTTGTACAATAACATTTATAAGTCCCCGGACATCGCCCAGCCCAATTCGCGAAAGAAAAGTTACCAATGGGTTTTATTTAAGGTGCAGTATAATTTAAATTTGTAGCATTCTGATTCGTCTTAAATTAGTAATGGGGCGATCGATTGGTCATTCATTTTAACGCTTTGACCATTTGAATTTATTTCCTAATCATAATGTTTTAGAGTAGACGGAACAAAATGAAATAACGTCAAATTGAATTTGCATTTTTCTATTTAACACTGATCGCAATGGGACGAATTTGGGACGAATTTAGGACGAATCAGAATGCTACAGATTTCAAATATACTGCACCTTAAATAAAATCCATTGGTAATTTGTATAATTAAAATTTATAATTGATGTTTGGGGACGAAATTAATGTAGTTACAAGGAATTTGTCGGATATAAGTGTTAAAATAACTTGGAATACATATAGCATTCCAATTACATAGTCCCTGCAAGTCCTTTTACAAGTCCAGTCATAAGTTCTTTAAGCCAGTCGCAAGTAACGGGTTAAACAATGACAAAGTAACTTTTTGTTGTTCATTTGAATATTATAACTGGTGACTTGACTTCAGACTGAAGGACTTATGATGGACTTATGATGGACTTGTGATGGACTTGTGATGGACTTGTGATGGACTTGTGATGGACTTGTGATGGACTTGTAATAGACTTGTGGTAGACTTGTGATCGACTTGCAGGGACTCGACTACAACTTTGTTATCAACTGGTATCCACTCAACTGTTTCATTTTGTTCCCGTTAGGTCCCTGAGAGAGAAAACACCGAGTCGCATCTTAGTTTGCTTCTCCTCCTCTCTGCTCTGTCTTTATCTGGTCTTCTTAGTTGGCATCGAGCAGACATCTTCTCGCATAGGTTGCATCATCGTTGCTGTATTGATGCACTATTTTACTCTGACCTCCATGGCCTGGATGGCAGTCGAAGCAACCAACCTCTACCTGAAGCTCGTTAGAGTCTTTAACTCGAACGTGGACCACTTTATGGTAAAAGCCTCTATCGTTGCCTGGGGTGAGTATGATATATCGACAATATGGCTTTGTAGATGGATGTAGAAACAAAGGTATAAACCTTAATTGTGGGTTCGATTTGTCTTTGTTCGTAACGTAGAATGATATGGCCCAGTGGTTACAGAGTTCGACTTATGGACGATGGTGCGTGGGTTAAAACTCTGCTAGGAACATGGTGTTTGCGCCATTGGGCAAGACACTTAACTACAATTGCCTCTCTCCACCCAGGAGTATAAATGGGTACCTGTGAGGGTCGAGACCGATTGAGCGCCTATAACGTCTGCCGCGTGGTCCAGGGCCTGATGAACGGAGTACTAATTGTAAAGCGCTTTGAGATAGTTGATACGATGGAAAGCGCTATATAAGCACGATTGTTTTTTATTATTATTATTATAAAGGCAATTTGCAGGAGGTGATTTTAATAACAAAGTGTATTTAACATCACATTAAAACAATCGCATACAAAATTCGTCACCGTTTTCACGAAGAGACAAATTGAGCCTTTCACGGTCTGAACAAACTTTCGAGAAAATCGCTTGTAAGGTTCGTCCTTTTTTCGTTTGGCAGTTTGAAACATAAATATCCATAGAATATACAAGATTAAGGTATCATGGGAAAGAAGAGATTTCAATCTTCTTAAATATAGCAAACGTTAAGAAAAATAGGTGATTAGTTTTGCAGAATTAATCAATTAATAGAATTGCCTCTTTGTGAAAACGAAAAAACGATACATTAGCAAATTCGCCCTTGGCTGTGAGAGTCAGAATGTATACATTTCCCCATTGCGCCCCAAATTTGTCTCTTCGTGAAAACGCTAAAAGCCAGTATGCGCCCAATTCGCCCAATTCGCCTCTTCGTGAAAACGCTAAAGTCACTACGCGCACCAAAGTGCCCCTTCATAAACACGTTGAAGTCAACGCTATTTCGAATTTGCCTCTTCGTGAAAACGCAAAAGGGCACTTGAGGACCAATTCGCCCATTCGTTAATTAGGTTAATTAGGATTTTAATGATTTTTTGGATGTATAAATTCACCAGGTTGTAGAAATTGCAATATTTAATCGTTTTCATCAAAAAAAACCAATTTCGATAAATAGACGATTTTTCATGAAATTTGCCTCTTCGTGAAAACGGTGACGAAATGTAACTAGAGAAAGTGACACAAATAAAGAATATTAACCCACGGATAAGTATGATTTGGGAGACTGTTGTAAAAATACCTTTCACTCTGTATCTTTATTACAAGATGTGATCAGAACTTGGACATAATCCGTGTTCCCTTGGACTTTTTTTGTTAACTTACCGCGACGTTTCTGTAGAATGACAACATTAAATCCAATGGGAATGCGCGGCAGACTAACGTCCCGGCCCTGTCAATGTACCGCGGCGGTGATGTACAAGCTAGTACGTACATGTACGTACCAGGCCGAAAGTGGTCGCAAAATGTTACGATCAGTCGCGGTAAGTTATCAGGGACGCTGAAAGGTCGAATGGGAACAGCCTCGCCATGTAGCAGTACCGCGACTATGCGTAAACTGCTTTGTCTCGAGGTGAAAAAACATACATTATGGCCCGAATTCATAAACGGTCATGATCACCCGATTATTTTATTCAGGTACAAAAGTACGGTGGATAAAACAGAGAAGGGCGTCATGATCGCAATTCAGTAAGAAAATAATCGACTGTTTATCCGTCTGTGTACAAGTTCCTGCTTAGCCGATGTTTAGTGGTCTTGTCGTACATCATTCTCTTCACAGCGGATTATGTAATAATATGTTGAACAAAAGGGCATATCTATCTTTGAAAACCCGCAGCTCGCTGTACTCTGCTGATCAGCTCAGTTGACACTAGTGCGAAGGCCGGCATGAAATTGTCGAAAGAAACACGCTGATAATTCCAAGCAAGCCAACAGAGAATTGGTAACTTGTACTCAAGATAAACAAGCCCCTCGGGACAATTACGATTTCTGTTTTTACTTTTTAGAAAGGTCTCACTAACCATGTACGTTGAATAAACAGCAGATGATCTAATCACTCTTTATAAATTCGGGCCTAGATTTGTACACTTGATCGTCATCTGTATATACACGGTTTAGCCTAGTTAATTGTGATCAAGAGAGTGAAATGCAATTGGACTTTGCACAGAGCCCACAATGTGACATTCTGCCAGTCTCTGCCAGTCGTTACCGCAAGGCCGCGGAAGACAAAGTCTAATGGAACACGGCTGAAGACATTTTGGTGAACATTTTGGATGTTCCGATTTTGTTATTTAGTTTTGTACCTTCGTATTGCTCAAGGAAACCTTATATTTATTTGCAGGATTGCCAATGATTGTTGTCGGGGTGATACTAGCAGTGGATTACACGGCTTATGACAATAAAAACAGGTAAGAAATAATGTGGACACTTGGTGATATAATTATTACCCACGAATAGAGACATTGGGATATTAAAAGTGTATTTGCAAGATTTGGTTCGTTTCCCGATGTTTTGAAATAAAATATATTATATTTTGGTGACATTTTCCCAAACTTCTATCGATTGAAAGTGAATTTATATGGTTAAGCTTCTCTCTATATTTTATTGATCACACATGATCACTAATCTTCGCATTTACTGAAGCCGTATATACTGTTCATCCAGATTTTAAAGCATTACCAGGGGCGGATCCAGGAATTTCGGTTAGAGGGGGCGCCAAAAATTGTCAACATAATATATTGGGAGAAGATATGGGAGCGCAGGAGGCGCGAAGCCCCAACGCCGAGATCTTCTCAATCTTCTCGAGATTGTTTTAGGGGGGGCGCGCGCCGGGTGCGCCCCCCCCCCCCCCCCCCCCCCTGGATCCGCGCATGATTACAGCCAGTGATTAATGATTTATTCACAGTCGGTTTCTGGAAATTTTCACATAAATTAACAAAGACATGCAGGAATTTTGCATTAAATTTATTACAACTTTTGATATCATAAATAATATAATAATTTAAATTTGAAAATGTTTGATTATGTTTGTTGCACTTGATTTCAATTTGCAGTTGTTTTCTGAAGCCCGGTACAGCCTTCTACTTTGGTCAGCTACTCATGATCGGTCTGGTCTTCATCTATAATGCTGTCATCTTTGTCCTGGTCGCACGTCGATTGACATGTAGGGCTAATCAGATCCAGAGCTCCAAGACCAAAGACAAGCGAAGTCAAATGGCCAAGCGGCTGCAGAACCTGGCTGCCATCTCGGTGCTTCTCGGTCTTACTTGGGCCTTCGGCCTCCTCTCGATTATCGAGTCTTCCAACTTCGTCTTCCAGGTCTTCTTTTGTATCTTCAACTCCCTCCAGGGCCTGTTCATCTTTATCTTGTTCGTCCTGCGACAGGACAACTTGCGAGACAAGGTCCTTGGGTGCATCCAGAAGACGTCGGTAGCAAGTGGAACCCTCTCATCGTCCGTATCCAAAACCAAGCCTGTGTCTCAGTCTCGACTGAATGATGTTGATGATGAGGGTAATGGGATGGAGGGCAGCGTCTATAATAATCGGGCTATAGATCAAATGAAGATCGGTTTGATTGCAAAAGAGGAAGAAACGAAGAAAGAGGAGAATGAAGAGAAAGAAGATGTCTCTGATATAAACGAGGACAGTAAGATGGATGATGTTAGAGGGGAAGGAGAGAGTGTTTCTGATGGCGAGGCAATTGATCAGCTACAGATGAATGAGATGGGAGAACATGTTTCTGATAGCGAGACTCATATGTAGGTGATATGAATCTAGGTGAGATTGAAGTGAAAGAACAGAATGTGTATGCTAACCAGGTCACGACAAGCAGGTTGTAAATAAACAAACAATGAAGAGTTGAAAAACGAGCATGTGAAGGATTACTTTTAGCTCGAAATAAAATAACAACGGTCATTGAAACACTCAAAGAAAAGCAAAATTCCCTTTTTTATATTGTATAATATCTGGTTTTAACTAATAGGGTGTCCCTTTCTATTTCTGTGATTCTCATTTCTGACCGACCCTATTTTGACCGAAGATTTTAAAAAAAAATGTATCGTCCCTATTTGGAACCCCATTCACAAAACAAAACAAACAATTTGCAAATACAAAAGTAAATTTAAACATACAATCCGACTCTGTGTTATTTAAAAGCTATTGAAAATGATTAGTTTATACGCAATATATGGCGTACAACATCCTGTAGAATCCCAGAAGATAATGAGATGCATTATTTTGCCTCATCATATTAAGTGTCTATAGTATACCTTACTGGTACATAATGTTTGTATGTCATGACTGTCACTGCAGTCAAAATGTTTATGAGAAGTCAACTGCATCTTGCCAAAAATTGATTATTTGTATGCAGTAATATTAACTCACGATCAACTTACTACAATAAACAAAACTGGAGATCATACACACTTCTCATCATTTCATTTATCCATGTAATCAGGTTTCGATGTTTGAATCGTTTGTTTACTATTAATTTATTGATGGCACTTTTAATTTAATATAAAGGAATTATGGGCTTATGACTTATTTTTATCATTTTCTTTAAAAAATATTCCACAAAGTTGTGCATGGCCTTAATAATAATGGGTTTTAATGAGACTACATTATTAACATATAAACATATAAATCTATGAAAAATGTTTTTAAAAAAAATGAAAACGCAATGTGTTTAAAGCTTGGTAGAGAAGTAGATTTATAGAAAAATATCTCATTAAAAACAATATATAGGTGTTGGCTCTTAAAAGAGCCATTGTGGAGATCGTCATGTCGACATTTTGAAGAGTAAGCTCTGTTCGTCTCGTTCCTTGACATTTTAAAGATTGCATTGTGTTGTGTTCGACAATCAATATTTTGGGCTATTTCCCTATCATTATTAGCAGTTGTGTGTCTTCTGCAGTAATATAAGCAACGCTGTTGGTTTAAGGGATTGTTAAACTGAATAATCGTTGTCATATATCCGAGATTCGACGTATTATATTTACGTCTGGAGAATGAAACTCTGTTGATTAAACTGTATGCAGTTCGGTTGGTAGGGTGTATACGTTGGCTTTGCTGTCTTATACAGTGTGTATAAAAACAAAATATATAACGAAATATCACACGTAGAATGTATAACTAACATCGATATTTTCGTAGATGGTTTCAAAGATACTGGTTTCCACTTTAAAATGAGACATCAAACGTCCAAATCTGACAATGTTTGACAGAGTTATGAATAAGTTTCCAAGAGGGGTCAATTTACCATGGGACTATTAAGTTTTTCAATTTTGTTTGGATACTGTGCAGGTGTAGACTTTAAGTCAAGTCGTCACCAAAATGAATCAGCGCTGCCGTCAGCTCTGGTTCATTTTGGTGGCGCCTGTACGGACAAAGACAAAAGTGTCTAACTTGGTTCCATGGTCAATTTGTTCACTCTTTGAAAGTTATTCATAATCCTGTCAAACATTGTCAGATTTAGATGTTTTGATGTCTCATTTTAAAGTGGAAACCAGTATCTTTGAAACCATATGTATATTATCGTCTACATTCTACGTGTGGTATTCCGTTATATTTTGTTGCATTTTTTTTGACACACTGTAGAGTGTGTATAAAAACTGATGCAAACGGAATCTAACGAATGCCACACGTATAGAATGTATAACAAAAATATAGGTATAGTTTGAAATACATGTATACACCTTTCTACTTGAAAATGAGACACCAAACGTCAAAATCTGTATACACAGTACACGTGCTGGTAATACATGCATGCACAGCACCGTTTTGCAGGTATTATACTATCACAAGTAATTGCAAATTAGGATTTCCAAATCGTGTCATTGCTTTCACAGTAGACCATCAATTAGATGCTCTTTCATATTATTGAATTTTTGTTTTATCAAATTAGTTCCAGATTTTTTTAAAATATTTGTGTTAAGTTGAGGGAACTTCTTGTTTACACTATTAACTCTATATCAACAGACCTCAAAGTGATACAAATATTCTTGCTGAATAATTAAAATAAGATACCACTACCCAGCTTAATTAAAGATGTAATGCTAAATTGAAAGATACATTGTCCTTTTTTGTTTTATAATAAACTAGCTGCTCCCCGTCCACGTCATTTACTTCTTACAATCAACGGACTGCAAGGGAAATGACCGGCCTTGCGGGACCCATTTTGGACAGGGTGCCGTGTGTCTGGGGGATCCTCCGTGGCCTGCCTCCCACGGGATTCTCCTGGAAAACTGCCTAGATTCAGTCTATTGTTATACTTCTATACAATGTTTTTTCATTCTTTTGAAACGTTCACGACAAATTTCACGACTGTCCCCAAAATCGCGAATATTGACGTCAATATTCACGTCAATATTCACGACTTGCCCCAAAAGTCGCGAATATTGACGTGAAATTTGACGTCAAATTTCACGACCGGACCCAAATTTTGACGCGAATTTTTTTCCAGCAAGCTAGGTTTTTGCTAGTCTTGCTTCAAGACTGGGTTTTCATTTATCCGGGGCGCGCCGTCCGTCTATGCAGTTCATCAATCATCCATACTCTGAAAAGAGCTTATTGAGGGCGCCCTCGATTGTCACGAGAGATCAGTGGATTTATTTCAAGTTCAGAAACAAATCTCGTGAACTGAACTTAAGGGTAGGATACACCATTTGCAGATATCGAAAATATTTACTACCAAACTATTAAGAAATATCTTACATATTTGAAAATAGATTTTTGGTTCTAGGCATCCAGCAAAATGATCGCGCTAGATATCCTGTAATTATTTCGGAAAATATAATTTTATAAAACTAAATTCGCGATTACCAGACGGCGATCGCAAAAACACACAATAATAACATAAGAATATTCAACTGCCCGACGGCGGTTGAAAACAAACGCAGTTTTTCGTGATTTTCTCGCCATCCATAATTGTAAAATTTTGGAAAGGTCAGTATAAACCAGATTTACTATAAAATACAACCCCCCAAATCCACTCATTTATTATAATTCAAGCAATTACCAAAGGGTGGTCCTACCTTTAAAACAAATCCACTGATCTCTCGTGACAATCGAGGGCGCCCTCGATAAGCCCGTTTGATAAACTGCATAGACTAGACGGACGGCGCGCCCCGGAACAAATGAAAAACTCGGTCTTGGAGCAAGACTAGCTAAAGCCTATAGCTTGCTGGAAAAAAAATCGCGTCAAAATTTATGTCCGGTCGTGAAATTTGACGTCAATATTCGCGACTTTGAAGGCAAGTCGCGAAATTTGGCGTCAATATTGACGTCAATATTCACGACTATGGGGTAAAGTCGTGATATTTGTCGCGAATTGTATTTATTTTATTTATTTATGTCATCTTTAATGAGGGTAAACTCCAATCAGTGCACAGCACTGCTTTCCATAGAGGCCCTCAGTACACATAGCAATAATAACAGAAACTAAGCGTACATTATAATAATATCACATAAACTAACATGTACACCAAATACATCAAAAATAACTCACAAATACAACATTACAAATACAATTAACAATATACATATTACGGATTATTTGAATTTAAAATGTGCCCGTTGACATGCTTTTTGAAACTTAGAATAGTTGGCAAGCTTTTAATGGCAGGTGGAAGTTTATTCCATGACTTGGCTCCAGTGAACTTGAAAGAACGTTTGCCAATTTCAGTTTTTACAGCCGAGTGAGAAATGTTATTTCTGGTATTGAATCTAGTATTATAAGAATGAGTATTCATATTTGATTGTATACCAATTGACAAATACTCGGGAGCCAGGCCATGGACACACTTTACATAAGGATATTATTAAAATACTCAGCCCGCTCACGAACCTGCATCCAGTTTAATTAAGTATATAGATCACTTACATGTACATCTCTGACCTTACAGCCTAATGTTAATCTTGCTGCCCGGTTTTGTAAAATCTGAATTCTGTTAGCATATTTATCAGCACCATGTATCCAAACTGTGCAACAATAATCAATGTGAGGCAAAATGAGAGTACTGTACAATATATTACGAGTATATTGGTCAACATACCAACTCAACCTTTTCAAAACTCCAAGCCTTTGAGAAATGTTGGCAGCAGTTTTATCAATGTGCATGTCCCATCTGAGATATTGGTCAAACCATACTCCAAGATATTTGAATTCGGTCACATTCTCTAATATGTCATCTTTAAATTTAACAGTCAAATTATCACATTTTTTTATTTTTTGAGATGTGCCAAAAGTCATTACTTTAGTTTTTGAAGCATTGAGAGTTAATTTATTATTATACATCCATTCAGAGATAATTTGCAATTCTTCATTCAAAACACAATTTATGTCATATTCATTTTTAGAGCTGTACATTATAACAGTATCATCAGCATACAAAACTATCTTACTTCTGCTAATCGTGTCTGGCAAATCATTAATACAAATAATAAACAAAAGTGGTCCTACAATTGAGCCCTGAGGAACACCGACTGTTACTCGTCTGGAATCAGAACAAACGCCATTCATGATTGTTATTTGCGCTCTGTTGGTAAGATAATTTGAGAACCATGCCAGCTCTTTGCCACGAATACCATAGCAAGATAGTTTGCGCAGAAGAACCCTATAATTTACCGTATCAAAGGCTTTTTTCAGATCCAAAAAAACAGCACCAGTTATTTCACCCTTGTTCATATTATTATAAAAATAATCAGTGACATCAGTTATTGCAGTAAGAGTTGAATGTTGTGGTCTAAACCCAGATTGTACAGTAGATAAAAGCCCATTTTTTTTGCAAATGCTCATAAACCTGGCTGTGGATGGCTCTCTCAAGGATTTTAGAAAGCACAGGTAAGACAGATATAGGTCTATAATTGCTGCAACTTGTTTTCACACCATCTTTAAAAATCGGTGAGACAACAACCTTTTTCCATTCAAGTGGGATAACGGCAGTACGGATAGTGAGATTTAAGATATATGTAAGTGGTGCTACAATCTGATGGGCCCCAGCTCTTAATAATCTAACGCCAATACCGTCAATACCTGTCGCCTTACCCACCTGAAGGACAGAAAGCTGTCTCATAACATAATCCTCATCAATTTCACTGAAGTTTAGACTTTCATTTGTACAATTTAAACTTTTACACGCATTCTCGATATCATCGTTGTTAAAATTTTCAGCCAATTTATTTCCAATCTCTGTAAAAAAGTTGTTAAAGGCATTGGCAATTTCTTTAGGCTCTTTAATATCAGTACCATTTACTACCACAACTTTCTCAACACACTCGCGACCTTTTGTTGGAAGAATAGATTTGATTGTTTTCCATAACTTTTTACCATCACTCATATTCTGCTTTATAGTATCTGAATAATACGACTTCTTGGCATTTTTTATCGCATTAGTAGTATGGTTTTTTTTGGTACGGTATATATCCCAATCTCTAGATTTACCACTCCTCTGAGCAACACGTTTGTAGAAATCACGGTCATTAGATAATGACAAAACTTCCTGGTTAAACCATGGAGGTAAATTTCCCTTACTACGAATTTCTACCTGTGGTGCATGTTGATCTGCAATTTCAATGAACTTGTTTTTAAAGGCTGTCCATATCTCATCAGGATCATTCATTCGACACAGCGTTGCCCAGTTTACATTACTAAGATCTTTGTTGAACAGATCAATATCAAATTTACGGAAAGTCCTTGTTTTAATAATGTTTGGTTTAGTTCTAATCTTACGAGCTTTAAAAGCCATGTATACCAGATTATGACCACTAAACCCGACTAAGATACTGCCTGATGTAAACACCTTGTTCTGGTTTGATACCACAATCAAATCAATACATGTGGAACTTTTCTCAGTAATACGTGTAGGTATATCAATAACGTTGTGCCACTGAAATCGCTGACACAATTGGGTGATGACTTTAGCTGACTTTGGTTTAAACAAATCTAAGTTAAAGTCACCTGTGACAACCATATCACAATTATCAGCCAGGTTCATAACATGAGATAAGTGGTTTTCCAAGATTACTGTAAAACTTGCCTTAGATGATGGTGGTCTATAAATTGACCCAACCACAATTGATTTGGTATTTGGCAAATTAACTTCAGCCCATACACTTTCAACTTCACTACTTTCATAATCACACCTATGGGTACTTTGAAGATCTTTAGATATATATATTGCCACACCACCTCCTTTACGACTTCTGTCAGGTCGGTACACTGTATACCCACTAATGGCAATTTCATCAGAATAAATTTTATCTGAGAGTCTTGTTTCATTTAAACACAGAATATCTATAGGTTTGTCAGCCAACGCCATTCTCAACATCTCAATTCTGGAGTTCCCCTCAGCCAGTAGTGAAACGATGTTAAGATGTGCAATCCTTAATCCCTTCAGATTGGATATGGTTTCAAAACATTTAGTTGTATCATCCAAATCCTGTCGAGAGTCGGACTGATTGCTAACAAGGTCTAGAGGGCGCTGTATGGCACAATATTGAGGTCAAATTGGCAAATTGGCGGCAGATTAGGTATCTTCGAGACTGGAGCGGGTCCAGTTGAAGAGTAACCAAAGCATCAGGATATGATGTATAATCCTTAAGGAGGATGTAATGACAGACACGTTTATTGATCTTCTCAAAGCGTATTCGAGCACTGGACGAATATAGCCTTTGTATACCGTAAGAAGCTCTTCAGCGACTAATCCAGCCTCTTTCAACTTCCTCACCATGAACAACTTTTTGTTGGCCTTACTGTACATTGCATCAACTCCCATTTGAGATTTTGTTCAATAATCACACCAAGTAGTTTGACCTTGTCCAATGGCAAGTTTCTGGTCAGAGGTACTAACATCCACGTCGGGGTGGGTTTTTCGGCCAAAATACACCTGCATGACCTGACAATTTTTTGGGTTGAGTTTTAGTTTGGTATCGATGGTCCATTGATGCAAGGAGTCCGAACTTTCTTGGATGTTACCTGGACTGCCGCAACTTCTACTCTCACTCAATGTCAAGTCATCAACGCACTTCCAAACATGGACGTCCGCATCCCTGACTTCCTCCTGAGCACTATTAATGATGCAAAGAAAGATAATTGGAGCCAAAATTGTTCTCTGTGGGACTCCACCCAATAAAGTAATGCAATCAGAGAGGGTTTGTTTATATTTGACTTTTTGATTTTGTACCAGAGATGAAGTCAACCACCCACTGCACGATATTAGGCGACACACCCATGTTCAGAAGGCTGGAAAAGGCAATGTTGTGACCAATAACATCAAAAGCAGAGAAATCAGTTAGTACAAGAGTACTGATGTTGCTAGGTTTCGAGCTTTCGACACCAATTGGTGGTAGACATCAATTAGGCAATGTGTGGTTGACATACCATATCGGTTTCCGTATTGTCTGTCATCAATATGAGGTTGAATGGATTTTAGCACATTTTTGCTAAACTTGAAGTCAACGTAATTGGCCTAAGTTTCTCAATCGAAGGTGTCTGCTTGGGTACAGAAATATTCGCAATTTTCAATTGGTTTGGGACGGTGCCCTGCACAAGAGAGGTGTTAATGATATCAGTCACAGGGGAACTAAGCTCGTATGCAAATTCCTTTAACACCTTCTATAAGGAACATTGTCAGGCCTTCCTGCTTCAGAAAAAGAAACCCTTTTCAATTCCTCATAAATGTCCCACGGCAGAAACCGGGGAGGTGGTTTGTTACTTGGCAGATAGGCCGGTAGCTCATCTAACCTGATTGGTTGTTGCGCTTGAAAAAAAATAGCCAAATAAAAGATTTATAGCATTGGCAACAGTAGCATGATCACTTGAATCAACCTCTGGCACTTGAATGGTAGTGTCAGATTTGTTCATATTGATAAATGATCTTATTTCCGTATGCCACCTTCCCGGTTCTGTCCTTTGCAAATATCTCACTTTGTTGATGTTGTGGGATGTTTTGGCTTTCTTTATTTCTCTTATGATCTGACTTCTCAGTTTCTTCCTCATCTGTGTATCCCCTGATGCAAATGCCCCCTGTCTACGCGGAATGAGGTTCTTAACTCTGTCCGCCATCCACTGATTGTCCTTGGCATGTAATCGAACAGTCTTTCTTGGAAAGGACAGGTCAATACCCTCATTGAGCACATGGTAGAAGGCATCTGCCTTAGACTGGACATCATTCGCATTGTAAACATTGTACTATGATTGGTCTTAAATCCATCTTCCAAACTGATTCACTTTCGATTCAGTAATAGGCTGAACAGATTGAGTGTTTATGATATTAAGTGGTTTTGACTGCCTGGAATCTAGGCTTATACAGTTGTGATCACTACATCCAATGGGGGCTTTGACAGAAGGGTTATAGTATAAATTGTGAACATTCGTAATGATCAGATCCAACACTGCGCCGCCTCTAGTTGTTAAAGTGATGACTTAGTTCGATTAAATTCTCCAAGTATCATTATACCAGCCTGAGACTTGTGAGTTCGTAGATAGTCAACGGGTGATATCAGGTGGTTCACCAGCAGATCTTGGTGCGGCGAGTCTGGTGGAATATACACTGCAGCAACTGCAATGTAGGGAACAACCTTGGTAGTTTGGGTTGAGTCACCAAAATCCATGTTACTTCCAGCTCGGGGGGAACAGTAATTCCTTCTATTAGTTGCGCTTTAATGCTGTCACTGGTATTGATTAGATGTGACGTTGCGAGCATAATACGTGACGTAACAGAAACGTGATCATAAATCAGAGATTATGCACGCGCATGCAAATGTGACACAATTCTTCTCGGAATTTTCCGAGCGAATATGTCAGTTAGCCAAGACGTTCTTTTTAAAGGTCATGGCGTGGTATACGTCGTACGTTAGATTAGAGTGCACCCGAATCGGCAGCCTACATGCGCTGCATATCGCGATTAGGACGTCTTGCAACCAAGACTATGGTCCTATGTGTAAGTTGTGCACAGATCATTGAACCCAGCCTTCAAAGTTTAGGGAAATCATCACTTATATTTGCAATGTTTTACTGTTGGAAAATGGAATATCTATAATTTCTATTTAACCAGTTCGCACCGGGATTATTTTAACATCACTGACCCGAGGCGCGGAATTATGTTAACATCACCGAGTAAGTTAACGAAACTCGATCTGAGACATTTGCTCGTGACGTGTTTATGCGTCATCCGTGTTGAATCTGGTGAAAACTTTTCGTGTACATACGTCCTCTGGCACAAACTGGTTAAATCCCAATATTAAAATAAATAAATATTTGTTTATTATTATTCTGCACTTCCTGATGCTATGAAGACTAATACCATGGTGAGAGAAGCAGTTGTTCCATGGTAATCCCTCTGAAAGTTGAGTTTGATGTAAGAATGGTACAGTGGTAATGTGTTTTAGGCCGACGTTCCTAAACATTTTACTGGACCATTCTTGCAAAGCGACTGCATCGTTCTCTGTTTCCATTCTCACCAACTTTGTGGGTGTGTGGTTTTAATGATATACTTTTGACCTCTAAGTTTTGAGGTCACGGTTTATAGCATTTGACCTGTTTTGAAATATTTTTAAAAATGAAGGTTAATTGTCGGTCAGGTCAAGAATTTTGACCTGATCTACAAGAAATCGCAGTTCATGTTCTTTAGCATCTGTTTTGAATGTTGTAAATTTCTTCAAAACGAACTGACGACGGCAGGTCATCAACCATGCACAGGTCACTTGAAATTTTTGCCCTTAACAAATATTGACCTCCCAAAGTGTTGAGGTCAGATGGCATTGTATTTGGCTCATGTTTCATTTTGTTTCTTTTCTTGTGGCAATTCAGATCAGGCCACCATTGACAGTAAACCCGATAAGACAGTCATTGCCGATTCCCTCTGGGTAGATTGTGTAGATACCGCTTGAACGATAACCGGCATCTAAGAGCATCTTGCAAGTTGCAAGATTCAAGGAACTAACAGTCAGTGAGTAGCTAGGTGTGTCTTCATCTGCATCAAAGTACACGCTCCCTTGAGTTGCATTGAAGTAGTCTAGATGCTGCCGTTTTATGGCAAGGTTTAACTCGCACATGTATGTTAATGCAGTCATTTAAGTTAAAAGATTTGCAATGTAGATTCATGCTGCATTCACGTCCACAGATGACACGATATTGTACAATATTGTGGTTGCAAACGCAAACCCTTTTAGGGCGCGATTTTCTGCGGCATAAAACGCATGTTTCCCTGCATAAGAGGTTTCATATCCAGAGACGGACGAAGTAGCTCCCTGACAATTATGATGAATATTATGTGAAATAGTTGCAACCCAGTAAAGATCAGTTTCGCCATTGCTTCCATTACTTAAAGGATTTGTTAAAATCAGATGATTTAACGTCGATCTCAGTTTGTTTTATTTGTTTTTGTGTATGATGTGCGCCACATAGTTGAAATTACGGGTGGAAAATCTAGCGATTTGTCGTGTCTGATTGACCTATCCACAATGGTTGTTCAACGACTACAAGTCAAGCCGTACTGCTTTCGGCTGCTGTCCTCTCTATACAAATGCTAGGATGCTCTTGTGATACAGAGGCCTGGCGATAATGGGACTAGGTATAGGTTACAGAAAGGAGTGGGTTGAGGCAGACGACGTGTATCTCACATTCTCTCTGATTGGTTATCCAAGTGAGTACGTCATCCACGTCAGTGGCTAGTAATTGGTCAATATTCCCGCAGTTACAAACCGTAGCCTTTGATTGGCTGATGTTTTATCGCAAGCTAATAACCTCATCGGTCTGTGAGATTCTGGATAAACGTTAAGCATGTGCGTTCATATTTTACGCTCGTTGATTCTATTCTCAAAACTTGAATGAGAAAATCCGAGTCGTCTATTACGAGGAGTTGTTACATTATTATAGCTTCTACAAATGACAACACGAACTGTCCACAATATTGATTTTGCTCCAGTGAATCTAATAAGATTGAGAGGTAATTATCTGGTTACTGTGCCAACTCCTTCTACCGAAGGCCACAAGCTGATTACGTTCAAAGAAGAACGATTTATATTTAAATGTAACGAAGTCGCAAATATTACAAGTTGCGTTACAAAACAAAATCTATGCTCCGTTGTACTTATGATGACAAGCTTACATCATCGCCATCACTCAAACAAAAAATACCTAAATGACTTTTTTAATTGATTACTGTTTCATATCACTTTCTTAAAATTCATTATGCCCGAGAAACTGTTTAACCAATCCTAATGTAGACGCTATTCGCAACATTGCGCTTTATTTAACACTATAGCTGAAGTAATCGGTGGTCTTCTTTCGGTGAGAATTCTCCAAAACGCCACGGGTCAACCCACCAAAAATTGAAAAGAAAATGAAAGATGGCATGTAAAGTCTGAACACCTGTGAAAGAGTTTCAAGTATTTTAAAAAGATTCTGAAAGTTTGGCAATGGCGATGGTGTCGGAGCCTATAGCTGGGGTTTTGGAAAAGGACCTTTGTAAACTGTTGTCATCAAATGGTTTTCAAAATACTGATCGTGTCCTGCACAGGACGCGACTTGTTTTAACGTACCACGAAAGAGGTATCACATATAGAATTATGCAACTGAACGAGACATTACTGTACCGTAGTGGATAAGGCACAGGATTATAAATCCGGAGGCGCGAAATCGATTCCCACTAAAACCCATTGATTTTTTGTTTTTAAGTTAGTTTTCCTTAAAAAGGTTTGTTAGTCATTTGCAACATTTTCTTTTTACTAATTTGCGGTTTGGATGATTGTTTTTGTCAAGGGAAATGAAATTCGAGAACCTGACTTGCAACTATACACCGCCTGTATCGGATGATTGTGTGTCAATTGTTCAGTCGCGCGACTGACTATAAACCAGGCTTTACGATACTGGAGAGATTTGACTCGGGTAGGCAGAGCAAGAACTTTCCATCTCGTAGAATTGTAAAAATTTCGAGTAAAAAACTAACAAAATATTTTCTTTCCTCACGAGTTTTGGGCTCCTTTCCCCATGAGTCTATAGAGAATAACCAACTTTTTCGGGGTACCATTCACCATTATTGCGGGCAGAATCGCGGGCCTTGTTAAAGGCGCTGTCACACTGTTGCGTATGGCACCAGCGTATGAGTTGCCTATTAAAATATCACTCATACGCAGGCCTACGCTGACATACGGTAGGGGTACGTTAGGGATAGATTGTATACGTTACAAGCACGGCGGCATACGCTGATATACGCTGGGATACGCCGAGGCCGAACAATTTTTTTAAGCATGCTTAAACAAATTGTGCGTATGCCTGCGTATGGTTCATACGCTAAGCACACGCTAGGCATACGCTATGCATACGCTGAATACGCTAGAGGTACGCCAGAGGTAGGTTACGCATAGGTCGAGTATACGCTGGACATAAGTTGCCATAGGTTGGCATGAAGGTTTACCATACAGCTAGCGTATTGATAGCGCATTGATAGCGTATAAATAACGTACTTCTAACGTATGTCTGACGTATCTGCAACGTATATAGACATATTGGCGTATGCCTGACGATTGAGTAACGTATTTAGCGTACAACTAGCGTATTATTGGCGTATGGCCAGCGTATATCCCAGCGTATTGCCAGCGTTTTGAGAAAGTATATATATATAGGCTCCTATTTCTAGCTCTTCTTTAGTTCTTCTTTGACCTTAGACCAGAGTGGATGGAGCTAGCTCTTCTCCAGCACTAGCATGATCTGATCGATTTTGCAGTTCACCAGATCCAACGGAACATAATCTGAAGAAGGAGGAGGAGAAGAAGAAGAAGACGTGAAGTTTGGGTGAGACCATGGATCGGCAGGCGACGGCAGTTTGACCTCTACGACAAGCTTTTGGTGGAGCTCCGAAACGAAGACCAAAGAGCCTGGCCTGAAGCTTGCACTGACTTTGCGCCACCTTGCCTCTGGGAGCAAGTACTCAAGCATGCAGTACAGATGGAGGGTCCCCCACAACACCCAGTCAATCGTCGTCAGAGAGGTTTTCCAAGCCATAATCGATGAGTACATGCCCGAGGTGATTGTCCTGCCCCACCAGTCCTAAGGGATGGTGTGCCATACATATCTGACAAGTTCATCGAGAAATGGAACTTCCCCTAAACACGTGGTGCATTAGATGGGAAACACATTGCTTGCAAGTGTCCTCCATCGAGTGGTTCTCAATATTTCAACTAAAAGGGATTATATTATGTTGTACTCATGGCCCTTGTAGACGCGGAGTCCAAGTTCATCTGGGCAGACGTCGGTGGTACAGGATGAGCATCACAATAACTGTGAAACCAAGGAATGTGTTGAAGACGGTACCATAGGATTCCCTGCCCCCGATCCTCCACCCAATGACTACCAGGATGTTCCCTACTTCGATCTTCATCGGCGACGACGCCTTTGCCCTCCGAGACACCATGATGAAGCCATACAGGCTCCGGGGGCTAGACGATGAAGAGAGGATAACTACAGGCTTTTCCGCACCAGAAGGGAAAATGCCTTTGGCATCCTAGCGAACCGCTTCCAAGTTCTGCTGACTACCATGCAGCACCACCCCCTCTACTATCAAGGTCATTGTGAAAGCCTGCATTGTCCTTCACAATCTGGTGAGGATACGGTACCATGGACTCCAGAACCAGCAGCTCGACCGTGCAGTGAACATGAACCGTGACTTCATCCCTGGAGCATTGAGAAAGGAGAGAGCAACTTGTACGACACACATTGCTGGCAGTAACACCTCCACCAAGAAAGGAAAGATGCAGAGGAACCTCCTGAAGCACTGGGCCAACTCCCCAGCAGATCCAGTTCGTTCCATGGCAAGACAAGACGATTTAGAGGATTTGGCTGTGGTGACTGTTGTTGTGGTTACTCTTGTTGTAGTGACTGACAACACTGTTGTTGTAGTGACTGTTAATGTAGTCACTGTTGTGTCATCCTAGAGACTGTTTTTTGTTAAATGTTATTACTATGTACCATTATTATCATGTGTCGTTATTATTGAACAATTTTTTTTTTTTAAACATTGGGTGTTTATCATACCTTTTTAATTGAAATTTAATTTGACTACACTGTAAACTACACTACACTACTTTGACTCGATGTATAACCCGCTACTTTATCACAACAGTCACGACTTCTTTCCTTTTGGTTTTGGAAGTTCCCCATCCTTAGAAACGAGATCAAGAGGAGAATCCAGGTAGCCACTAAGTCCTTAGATGTTGGACAGACTGGAAATGTTCGGGAAGCTGGTCTGTAAGGCTGTGCCTGAACTAGGCTGGGTTGGATTGGGCTGGTTCCTCAGTAACTGGGCAGCAGAACCCAAGGCGGCAGACACTGTGGTGGTGGTGGTGGGGTGCGCTGTTGCTGCTGCTGCTGCTGCTGCTGCTGCTGTTGAGTTTACTGAGAAGGTTGCTGAGGAGAAGGCATCATGTGATGTAGAGAAGGATGTGGAGGCATCTGCTAATGTGGATTATGTAAGGGTTGCTGGTGGTACTGCTCATTGTACTCCATAGATTATGAACCTCACACTGATGATGCTGGAGGCACGTTTCTCCACATGTGGGGAGCTGGCTGATACTGCGGAGGTTGATGGTGCTGAGGAGCCGTACGAGCCAAATGACGGTGCTGAACTGGGCCGCAGTTGGTGAGGTGCTTGAGAGTGGCGGGCTTGCTGGGTTTCTTGGATGGGGGAGCTCCCATGTCACTTGGAATGTCATCATCACTGTCCTCATCCATCAGGTCAGACAGCAACCTGTTGATGGTGGACCTTGTGTTCTTGTACTTGGCCTTGGACATGGTCAGCAGGCTGTCTCGAACGTAGTTGGCAAAGGCTGTTCGGGCTGTGATGGGCTGCTTCTGGGCTTTGGAAAAGGTCCTTGAGGATGGTGCGTGACTCAGCAACTCTCTTCTGTAGGGACTCAAGGAGGGCGCCGTCCGGTTCCTGAGGTCACTTGCGTGAGGCTGAAGGGGGGATGAGGGGGTTTGGGTGAGCTCATCCAGGCCAATTTCCAGGTCAGCGCAGGCATTCTCGGCAGCATCAAGATATCTTGCAATGTGAAAATACCGCCGCTTATAGCCACTTGTCACGTGATAGGCGGCACGCTGGGCATACGCTGGTTATACGCTGACATACGCTGGTCATACGCTGGTTATACGCTGGTCATACGCTGGCAGACGCTGACATTTGCTGACATTCGCTGGTCATACGCAGGCTATACGCAGGCTATACGCTGGCCGTACGCTACTCATACGCTACAAATAGGTTCAATACGGTAAGTATATGCACAATTCTGTATTTTCAAGGGCTTGTTGTGCGTATGCAAAATGTTTTGAATTTTAATACGCAAATCATACGCTGGTGCCATACTTGCAAAAACGTGGACAAAATTCGGGGATCCGTACGTGGTGAGTACCGCCCCAGTACGGATTTGGGAGCACGCAGACACGCCCTCTACAGCCAATGAGCGCACAACGCACTGACTCCGTGAGTCTTTTAAATTCCCCCCCGTCCGTTGCTCTACGGACGGCGCACTTGCACGCACTTACAACATGGGAGTAAGTAAGGACACCGTATACGTGAGCAGCACGTGTAAGTACGGCCTCCGTACGATAACGTGGCAATCGCACGGAGATCGTAAGTTGTAAGCACGTTGTAAGCACGTACAACTCACTTATGGCCCTGTCACACTAGAACGTTATAGGCCAACGCGTGAGTAGCGCGTTAAAAATAGTTGATACGCTGGCAAACGCTGAACTTCCACAGAAAAAGTCAAGTGGAACCGTGATTTCAGCGTGTCCATAACGCGTTGTTAACGGGTTCAATGCGTTCGCCAGCGCGTGAGAAACGCGTTAGTAACGCGCTCGACGACTGATGAACGACTGCCCAGCGCGTGAGTAGCGCGTTTCAACGCGCGCCAGCGTACTGCAACGACCACATGGTTAGTTGTATAAAAAGCCGACGCGCTACTACACTAATGGCCCTGTCACACCAGAACGTTTTAGGCCAACGTGTTGGAATTTCGGTAACACGCGGGTAAACGTTGACCAACGCTAGGCCAGCGTTCGCAACACGCTAAGCGCGTTACCCACACGCTGGAACACGCTGGAACACGCTGAGGCAAAAATACATTTTTCAACATACCTAACATTTTCAGCGTTTGCCAGCGTGTGACTGCACACGCTGGCGGCGCGCAGGATGGTCGTTACTCACGCGTCGAACGCGCTAGACGATCGTTACCAACCCAATACTCACACGCTGGCGACCCGCTGTCGTATTTGTACTATAAATCAGTGATACGTTTCTCACACGCTGAGCGCGTTCCTCACACGATACTCACGCGCTGGCATACGCTATGAACCCGTTATCAATCTGTATGGACAGGCTGAAATCACGGTTCCACTTGACTTTTTCTGTGAAAGTTCAGCGATTGCCAGCGTATCAACTATTTTTTAACGCGCTACTCATGCATTGGCCTAAAACGTTCTGGGGTGACATGGCCATAACCAGCGTGTCGCCAGAGTACGCCAGCGTACGCCAGCCTGCGCCAGCGTGTGAGTAGCGGGTTGATAACGATCGTCTAGCGTGTTCGACGCGTGAGTAACGAACCTCCAACGCGCCGCCAGCGTGTGCAGTCACACGCTGGCAAACGCGTTGGTCAGCGTTTGTCAGCGTGTTGCCAAAATTCCAAAACGTTACTCACGCGTTGGCCTAAAACGTTCTGGTGTGACAGGGCCATCACGGCCATGTGTGATGGCGTGCGGGCCACGTACTTACACCTTGCGCAACCGTGCGGGTGACGTGCGTTGATGTACTCCCTCCCTGCTCTAGCCACTCCCTCCACACGTTTTTAGAAAAACGTGGCGGCCGTGGCCTCCCCCAAAAAACGTACGGACTAAAAACACGCACGGTGGGTTGTCACCGGCGCTTTAGGTAGACCATGGAGGAAGGACTAGAAGGAGTTTGAACGGCCCACCAAGCCGTGGCCGATCCTTTGTTGACAGTGGTAAAGGCATTGAAATCTCCAGCTGCGAACAGATTTACGACCGTGATAAGATCCTTTGTGTACAGCGTTCCTTGTCGGTTTGACTGCTTCAGTGGAGCTAACAATCGTTTGTGTTTTAATGAGTTAATAAAATACTAACATACAAACAAAAGCATTTTGCATGCGCAGTTTAGTAGGCAAGCTGTCCTTTTCATGCGTTGTCTTTTTCATCGGAAGCAGTGAAAAATTTGCGATTTGCTAATTGTTTCAACATTCGAAATCCGATTTGTCTTATTCTTCAAATGGCGGATTGAGAGGTTAAGGACATTATGAATATATAAATATTTGGGTGAAATTTATGCTTTTCCGCCATTATACGGCTGAAATTTGGGAGTTGATATCAACACGTTGTCTTTTAACCATTCGTGTTTGTACTCTAGGTGTGCAGTACTGTGCCGAATTTTTACAAGCGTTTGTTTTCAACCTATGGATTTCGGAAACTTCAATAAATACCATGAACATGACAACATCATGATTTCAAATGCCTTTTTTTTAATTGGTTTGTTTTATTTTGTATTTTGGATCGAGATTTTGTATCTCAAATTGTTAGCGCTGAAGGCTTAGTCTTTGATCTCTAGTCGTTGCAACTCCTTCTAGTCCTTCCTCCACGGGTAGACATGTACGCTGGCCTAGTAGATGGATAAAACATTGTCTAGCGACATGAACGTTATATTTCCACCCAGAACGAGTAATATACAAATACAGCATGGTTTGAGGGGAACAAATCGGAATTAGTGGTCCCAGGGTGTAGGTCAGCTCGACTACATCCTGACGCGAAGCGGAGAGAGGTAGTCGAGCTGACCTACACCGAGGGACCAGTAATTCCCACTATTTTCCCGAAATAAACCATGCTGTATTTGTTTTACTAGACCTCATAAATATTCACTGACTTGTCGATAACGGCCTTTGTAGATTTTTAATCTTTATTCAAGTTCTTCGTCAGTCAATGACGGAAATTTAAAAGTAACGTTACTGAAACTGGTTCCATGCCACAGACAACATCTCTACGAGGCGGGTTCTAGAGAGAATTTCTGGAGCTACCGGAATATAACCGCACGGCAGCGAGCTGGATACTCACCGGAATGACGTCACTGGCAGCTAATAATTTTTACTTCCCGGACGCGCGGCGCAATCGGCCAATGACGCGCTCCAAAATGTAGTTTCTTCGTTTACGCTTATATATTCACTTAGGATAATTAACTTGGCAATTGCTCATATGGGCAACTTGCCCATAAGGAAAACTTAATTGCTGCCATTTTACAAATGGTATTCCTGAACTTTCTCTGTCAAATAGGGTCCAATTTTCAAGCGTAATTTTATCAAGTCTGCCTTCAGAAGGAAGCCCCAAAACCAGGGAGTTGATCCTCGGCTGTATTTACTACGGAAGCGTATTGAGGACATGACAAAAAAAAGGTTTTCCGGATTACTATTTCGCCCGGGCTGATTACTATTTCGCCCGGGCGGATTACTATTTCGCCCGGGCGGATTACTATTTCGCCCGGGCGGATTACTATTTCGCCCGGGCGGATTACTATTTCGCCCGGCGGATTACTATTTCGCCACGGCGGATTACTATTTCGCCCGGGCGGATTACTATTTCGCCCGGGCGGATTACTATTTCGCCCGGGCGGATTACTAATTCGCCCGGGCGGATTACTAATTCGCCCGGGCGGATTACTGTCGAAATGGTGATACACGTTAGTGTATGTTCTGATTATGTTCTGATTCATGGACAGTAATCCGCCCGGGCGAATTAGTAATCCGCCCGGGCGAATTAGTAATGCGCCCGGGCGAAATAGTAATGCGCCCGGGCGAAATAGTAATCCGCCCGGGCGAAATAGTAATCCGCCCGGGCGAAATAGTAATCCGCCCGGGCGAAAAAATCTGTTATTCAAGATATGTTAAACTCTTAATAAAGAAACATGTATCCTTAGTCTTTTTTAGGAATTTATTTTGTACATTTTGTTTTTCGTTGATATTGTAATTGTTTGCAATGTTCTTATTTTTTTCCGTCAGCCAGTGGAAAATTGTAATACAAACATTATAAATGAAATAAAATAAAGAAACATGTATCCTTAGTCTTTTTTAGGAATTTATTTTGTACATTTTGTTTTTCGTTGATATTGTAATTGTTTGCAATGTTCTTATTTTTTTCCGTCAGCCAGTGGAAAAATTGTAATACAAAAATTATAAATGAAATAAAATAAAAGACTCGATCCAAGAATACTATCGGAAAATAAGAAACTCTCATTTATACTCGCTATGATATTGTAGTTCAGTCAATTTAGATCAAATTAGGGCCTGACCTAGAAGTAATTGCAATATACTTTTTTTTAACACGGTCACGCGGGGGATCTATCATTCTTTGACATTTTGCCGTTGCTATGGTGTTGCTGCACTCGCATTTGGTCTTGAATCCAAAACATTAGCTTACAAAGGCATATCAATCGAAGCAAATCACCAGGCAGATTGTTCGAGGACAAAAAAAGTTTTTAAAAAAATGGTTGAAAAACAACCTTCAACTTCAATAGAAAACATTAGATTGTTCACATGTTGTTTGGAGCTTGATTTATTAGCTGTTTCGGCATTTCAGCCGAAACAGCTATTGTATTCGTTCTGATTTTTTATTTTTTTTTAGCTGTTTCGGTTTTTCACCGAAACAGCTTTTGTTTTCGTTAAATTTTTTTTTTTTTTTTTTTTTTTTTTTTTTTTTAGCTGTTTCGGCCTTTCAGCCGAAACAGCTTTTGTTTTCGTTAAATTTTTTTTTTTTCTTTTTCTTTTTTGTCATTTTTTTTCTGGCATAGCACTTTGACACTTTGGTAAATCCGATCGACTTGAGACTTGGCATACATTTAGACAACCACCCAAGGACGGTCCTAGAAGAAATTCGTCGCAATTACGTCATTCAAGGTCATGTGACATCATGAAAAAAATTTCCCATAGGTTTTGTACACGTTTTTCTTCAGACTATTGACTTTGACACTTTGGTAAATCCGACCGACTTGAAACTTGGCATACACTTAAAACACCACCCACAGATAGTCCTGGACGAAATTCGGCACGATTGCGTCATTCAAGGTCATGTGACGTGACGTTAAAGGTGTAATTTATTTCCCCATAGGGTTTGTACACGTTTTTCTTCAGACTATTGACTTTGACACTTTCGTACATTTGATCAACTTGAGACTTAGCACACACCTCAACCACCATCCCCAGGAGGGCCAAGGGAAAAATTGTCATGATGACATCATCGTGGGTCATGTGACGTCACATTAAAGGTGTAGTTTTCGGACCCTCTATCTTACCCATAGGATTTACACACGTTTGTTCTGCCAATACACTTTGGCACTTTGGTAAATCCAATCGACTTGAGGCTTGGTATACACTTAGACCTCCACCCACAGATGGTCCTAGAAGAAATTTGGCTCGATTGCGTCATTCAAGGTCACGTGACGTCACGTTAAAGGTTTAATTTTTCCCATAGGTTTTGTACACGTTTTTCTTCAGACTATTGACTTTGGCACTTCGGTAAATTCGACCGACTTGAAACTTGGCATACACTTAGAACCCCACCCCCAGATGTTCCTGAAAGAAATTTGGCACGATTGCGTCATTCAAGGTCACGTGACGACACCTTAAATGTTCAATTTTCCCCCATAGGTTTTGTACACGTTTTTCTTTTCTATTTACTTTGACACTTTTGTAAATCCGATTGACTTGAGACTTAACACACACCTCAACCACCATCCTCATGGGGGCCAAGAGGACAATCGTCATGATGACGTCATCGTGGGTCATGTGACGTCACATTAAAGGTGTAGTTTTTAGGACCCTCTATCTCTGAAAGTACATGTCCGATTTTGGTCAAACTTGGTATACAGGTATTCCGGGATGTGTTATAGACGAAAATCGGGGTGACGTCATGATGACGTCATCGTGGGTCATGTGACGTCACATTAAAGGTGTAGTTTTTAAGACCCTCTATCTCTGGAAGTACAAGTCCAATTAGGGTCAAACTTGATATTTAGGTATTTCGGGATGTGTTATAGACGGAAATTAAGGTGACCTAACTATGACGTCATCGGGTGTCATGTGATGTCAAATTAAAGGTGTAGTTTTCCCCATAGGATTTGTACATGTTTTTTGCAACCAATATATATTTGGCACTTTTGTAAATCTGATCAACTTCAGATTTGGTACACACTTCGACCACCACTCACATATTGAAAGTAATTTTAGACATGCGAAACAGCTCTGTGTTTGTCCACAAACACATTTCTAGTTAGCTGTTTCGGTTTTTCACCGAAACAGCTTTTGTTTTCGTTAAAGTGTTTTTTTTTTTTTTTTTTTTTAGCTGTTTCGGTTTTTCACCGAAACAGCTTTTGTTTTCGTTAAAGTTTTTTTTTTTCTTTTTTTTTTCTTTTTTTTTTTTCCTTTTTTTTTTTTTTTCCACTTTCAGTGTTTTTACCCATAGGATTTACACACGTTTGTTCTGCCAATACACTTTGGCACTTTGGTGATTCCAATCTACTTGAGACTTGGTATACACTTAGACCTTCACCCACAGATGGTCCTAGAAGAAATTTGGCTCGATTGCGTCATTCAAGGTCACGTGACGTCACGTCAAGGGTTTAATTTTCCCCTTAGGTTTTGTACACGTTTTTCTTCAGACTATTGACTTTTGCACTTGGGTACATCCGACCGACTTGAAACTTCGCATACACTTAGAACACCACCTCCAGATGTTTCTGAAAGAAATTCGGCACGATTGCATCATTCAAGGTCACGTGACGTCACATTAAAGGTTCACATTTTTCTCCCATTGGTTTTGTACACGTTTTTCTTTAGACTATTGACTTTGACACTTTAGTAAATCCGATCGACTTGAGACTTGGCACACACTAAGACCACCATCCACAGACGGCCCTAGAAGAACTTCGGCACGATTACGTCATTCAAGGTCACGGGGCGTCACGTTAAAGTTTCTATTTTTTTCCCATAGGTTTTGTACACGTTTTTCTTTAGACTATTGCCTTTGACACTTTAGTAAATCTGATCGACTTGAGACTTGGCACACACAAAAGACCACCACACACATATTGAAAGTAATTTTAGACACTCGAAACAGCTCTGTGTTTGTCCACAAACACATGTCTAGTTTTTTTTTTGTTTTTTTTCCACTTTCAGTGTTTTTACCCATAGGATTTACACACGTTTGTTCTGCCAATATACTTTGGCACTTTGGTAAATCCAATCGACTTGAGACTTGGTATACACTTAGACCTCCACCCACAGATGGTCCTAGAAGAAATTTGGCTCGATTGCGTCATTCAAGGTCACGTGACGTCACGTTAAAGGTTTAATTTTCCCCATAGGTTTTGTACACGTTTTTCTTCAGACTATTGACTTTGGGACTTCGGTAGATCCGACCGACTTGAAACTTGGCATACACTTAGAACACCACCCCCAGATGTTTCTGAAAGAAATTCGGCACGATTGCGTCATTCAAGGTCACGTGACGTCACATTAAATGTTCACATTTTTCTCCCATTGGTTTTGTACACGTTTTCTTTAGACTATTGACTTTGACACTTTAGTAAATCTGATCGACTTGAGACTTGGCACACACTTAGACCACTATCCACAGACGGCCCTAGAAGAAATTCGGCACGATTACGTCATTCAAGGTCACGGGGCGTCACCTTAAAGTTTTTATTTTTTTCCCATAGGTTTTGTACACGTTTTTCTTTAAACTATTGCCTTTGACACTTTAGTAAATCTGATCGACTTGAGACTTGGCACACACAAAAGACCACCACACACATATTGAAAGTAATTTTAGACAATCGAAACAGCTCCGTGTTTGTCCACAAACACATGTCTAGTTTTTTTAGCTGTTTCGGTTTTTCACCGAAACAGCTTTTGTTTTCGTTAAAGTTTTTTTTAGCTGTTTCGGTTTTTCACCGAAACAGCTTTTGTTTTCGTTAAAGTTTTTTTAGCTGTTTCGGTTTTTCACCGAAACAGCTTTTGTTTTCGTTAAAGTTTTTTTTAGCTGTTTCGGCAATTCAGCCGAAACAGCTTTTGTTTTCGTTAAAGTTTTTTTTTTTTAGCTGTTTCGGTTTTTCACCGAAACAGCTTTTGTTTTCGTTAAAGTTTTTTTTTTTTTTTTTTTTTTTTTCCTTTTTTTTTTTTCCACTTTCAGTGTTTTTACCCATAGGATTTACACACGTTTGTTCTGCCAATACACTTTGGCACTTTGGTGATTCCAATTGACTTGAGACTTGGTGTACACTTAGACCTCCACCCACAGATGGTCCTAGAAGAAATTTGGCTCGATTGCGTCATTCAAGGTCACGTGACGTCACGTTAAAGGTTTAATTTTCCCCATAGGTTTTGTACACGTTTTTCTTCAGACTATTGACTTTGGCACTTCGGTAAATCCAACCGACTTGAAACTTAGCATACACTTAGAACACCACCCCCAGATGTTTCTGAAAGAAAGTCGGCACGATTGCATCATTCAAGGTCACGTGACGTCACATTAAAGGTTCACATTTTTCTCCCATTGGTTTTGTACACGTTTTTCTTTAGACTATTGACTTTGACACTTTAGTAAATCCGATCGACTTAAGACTTGGCACACACTTAGACCACCATCCACGGACGGCCCTAGAAGAAATTCGGCACGATTACGTCATTCAAGGTCACGGGGCGTCACGTTAAAGTTTCTATTTTTTCCCCATAGGTTTTGTACACGTTTTTCTTCAGACTATTGACTTTGACACTTTAGTAAATCCGACCGACTTGAAACTTGGCATACCCTTAGAACATCACTCATATATGGTTCTGGAAGAAATTCGGCACGATTGCGTCATTCAAGGTCACGTGACGGCACGTTAAAGGTTCAATTTTTCCCCCATAGGTTTTGTACACGTTTTTCTTTAGACTATTGACTTTGACACTTTAGTAAATCCGATCGACTTGAGACTTGGCACACACTTAGATCACCATCCACAGACGGTCCTAGAGGAAATTCGGCACGATTACGTCATTCAAGGTCACGGGGCGTCATGTTAAAGGTTCAATTTTCCACCATAGGTTTTGTACACGTTTTTCTTTAGACTATTGACTTTGACACTTTAGTAAATCTGATCGACTTAAGACTTGGCACACACAAAAGATCATCACACACATATTGAAAGACACTCGAAACAGCTCTGTGTTTGTCCACAAACACATGTCTAGTTGGCTTTTTCGCAATTTTGCGAAAAAGCCTTTGTTTTTGTTCTGATTTTTTTTTTTCTTTTTTTCTTCTTTTCTTTTAGTAACCTAAACCCCATAGACTTTGTACACGTTTTTTCTGCCCGTCACTTTTAATCGAAAACAAAGTCGTATTTACATAAAACTTAACCCAGGTGAAGACCCCATAGTGAACTCGTGTCTCGCAGAAATACGTCATGGTGACGTCATCAGGGGTCACGTGACGTCATCTTAAAGGTGTAATTGATTTAATCTTTGAAAATCAATAACAAATCAACCGCAAAAGACCGAAACTTAATTTTTGTGGCAATAGATAGAATAATCCAGGATCTTGATTTTATCTCGCGTGCGTGAAATCACGTGACCCTTCCTTCCGGTCTAAACCGGAAGTGCCTCATAATTTGAAAGTGAAAAATGATATGAACTTACTTTCAACGATGTTAGTGTCTGGCTACAATGTATTTTTCAAAAAAAAATTGGTGACGTCATAACATGTTATAGCGCCCTCTAGCGGCAGTTTGAATAATGGTTAAAATGAATAATCTGTTGATGTGTGTGGCGAAGTTTGCTGAAATCACTTTATAACCGGTGTATTTAATCAGCTTCATGCTAGGAACAAGTTGACGGGAAGAAAAAATTATGACGTCACCAGACCGGAAGTTAGAATGAAAAGACTCTTTTTCCTTTGAAAATTCCTAAAAAATTAAACTTGACAGATACAATCTTGATTTTTGCTCTAAAGGTTAATGTAAAAGTAGTTCTCGAACTTCCCTGTGTTTTGGGGCAAAAAACGAACTTGAACATACCCTGCGGCACCCTTGAAATGTAATCGTTTTGGCCTAGGTGCAAAAAGCATTGACCCCTTACGTGTGCGTGCCACACGTATAATATACATGCTAGTACATGTACGTATACACCGATAGTGCATTATGTATTGAGCGAATGTATCACCACTGACATCGTTCGTGCAAGCACATTTACGCTCACCCAAGATGACACTAGCCGCCAACCTGTGAAACAGGATGACGTCATCAAGTTGCCCATGAGGAAGGGCGCCGCGTACGACAGGTAGGTAAACACGCTTTCGGCTACGCAGAATCCAACCCCGTAGACTTTGTAAACGTTGCTTGCACAATTCAAAGCACTTTTAACGGAAAAACAAAGTCGTATTTCCATAAACTCGACCCAGGTGAAGACCCAATAGTGAACTCCAGTCTCGCCGACAGACACCACGAGGAAGACGTCATCAGGCCCACGTGACCTTATCTTAAAGGTGCAATTGATTTAATGTTGGAAAATCAATAAAACATCAACCGCAAAAGACCGAAACTTGAATTTTGTGGCAATTAATCGAATAATCCAGGATCTTCATTTTATCTCCAGTGCGTAAAATCACGTGACCTTTCCTTCCGGTCAAAACCGGAAGTGCCTTATAATATGTAAGTGAAAAATTATATGAACTTACTTTCAACGATGTTAGTGTCTGGCTAGAATAAACTATTCAAAAACATTCCGGCGACGTCATAACATGTTATAGCGCCCTCTAGCGGCAGGTTGAAAATGGTTAAAATGATTAATCTGTTGATGTGTGTTGCACAGTTTGCTGAAATAACTTTATAACTGGTGTATATAATCAGCTTCATGCTTAGAGCATAATGGGAAGGAGAAATATTTATGACGTCACCAAACCGGAAGTTACAATAAAAAAATCCTTTAAACTTTAAAAAGTCGCTTAAAAATCAACCGCTATAGATATAATCCAGATGTTTGCTTCAAATAGCAAAGTTAAGACGATCTCGAGTTTCTGTTAATTACGTCACAATGACGTCACCAAGTGTCAGATTACAAGCAACCAAATATTTCTAAATTTAATCTTTGAAAATCAATATAAAATCAACTGTAAGAGATCTGATTTAGATTTTTAAGGAAATTGATAGATTAATCCATGGTCTTCATAATTTGTATTACATGCAAAAAGACTTGACACTTCCTTCCGGGCCAAACCGGAAGTGCCTTATAATTTAAAAGTGGAAAACGATGCTAACTTACTTTCAACGATGTTAGGCGCTGGCTAGGTTGTAAGTAACAAAACAGTTAACAGTGACTTCATAAAATGTTAAAGCGCCCTCTAGCGTCATGTTGACAAATGTTACGTCATATTACGATTATATTTGAATTATTACGTTTTTAGACGTTGAAGGCATATCTCAGCAACGGATCGTGTTAACATAACACCTCATTTTGTGTTGTTAGGTGATAGATAGTTGCACACAAAGTTCACAAACGTGTGACGTCATCGTTTTAATCAGTTTTAATTCATTTTACTCTGTTTAAATTAACTTAAATTAGTTTTCAATGATTTTAAATTGTTTTGATGGTTTAAAAGTTCAATTTTTAAAATATTTAATAAAACAAAATTGTGAATGCGAAAAAGCCCTATGTTCTGTTCCTCGAACAGACGTAGTTCTAGTTTTTTGGCTTTTTCGCAATTTTGCGAAAAAGCCTTTGTTTTTGTTCTGATTTTTTTTTTTCTTTTTTTTTTTTCTTTTTTCTTTTAGTAACATAAACCCCATAGACTTTGTACACGTTTTTTTGCACAAGTACTTTTAATAGAAAACAAAGTCGTATCCAAACAAAACTTAACCCAAGTGAAGACCCTATAGTAAACTCGTGTCTCGCAGACAAACGTCATCGTGACACCATCAGGGGTCACGTGACGTCATATTAAAGGTGCAATTGATTTAATCTTTAAAAATCAATAACAAATCAACCGCAAAAAACCGAAACTTAATTTTTGTGGCAATAGATAGAATAATTCAGGATCTTCATTTTATCTCGTCTGAGTGAAATCACGTGACCCTTCCTTCCGGTCTAAACCGGAAGTGCCTTATAATTTAAAAGTGAAAAATGATATGAACTTACTTTTAACGATGTTAGTGTCTGGCTAGAATAAACTTTTCAAAAAAATACCGGCGATGTCATAACATGTTATAGCGCCCTCTAGCGGCAGGTTGAAAAATGGTTAAAATGAATAATCTGTTGATGTGTGTGGCGAAGTTTGCTGAAATCACTTTATAACCGGTGTATATAATCAGCTTCGTGCTAAGAACATATTGAGAAAGAGATTTATTGATGACGTCACCAAACCGGAAGTTACAATGAAAAGACCTTAAAACCTTAAAACGTCGCTTAAAAATCAACCGCGATAGATATATTCCAGATTTTTGCTTTAAATAGCAAAGTTAAGACAGCTCTCGAGCTTTCTGTTAATTACGTCACGATGACGTCATCAAGTGTCACATTACAAGCAACCAAATATTTCTAGATTTAATCTTTTAAAATCTATATAAAATCAACTGTAAGAGATCCGATTTAGATTGTTAAGGGAATTGATAGATTAATCCATGGTCTTCATAATTTGTATTACATGCAAAAAGACCTGACACTTCCTTCCGGTCCAAACCGGAAGTTCCTTATAATTTAAAAGTAAAAAACGATGTGAACTTACTTTCAACGATGTTAGGAGCTGGCTAGGTTGTAAGTAACAAAAATGTTAACAGTGACTTCATAAAATGTTAAAGCGCCCTCTAGCGTCATGTTGACAAATGTTACGTCATGTTACCATTATGTTTGACATATTACGTTTTTAGACGTTGAAGGCATATCTCAGCAAAGGATCGTGTTAACATAACACCTCATTTTGTGTTGTTAGGTGATAGATAGTTGCACAAAAAGTTCAGAAACGTGTGACGTCATCGTTTTAATCAGTTTGAATTTATTTTAATCTGTTTAAATTAACTTAAATTCGGGGTTTTTTTTAAAAAAATACTCTAAAAAAATGCGAAAGCGAAAAAGCCCTATGTTCTGTTCCTTGAACAGACGTAGTTCTAGTTTTTTTTTTCTTTTCCTTCTTCAGACTTTTTCCCATAGGATTTGTACACGTTTGTTCTGGCATAGCACTTTGACCCTTTGGTAAATCCGATCGACTTGAAACTTGGCATACATTTAGACAACCACCCAAGGACGGTCCTAGAAGAAATTCGTTGCGATTACGTCATTCAAAGTCACGTGACGTCATGTTAAAGGTAAAATTTTTCCCATAGGTTTTGTACACGTCTTTCTTCAGACTATTGACTTTGACACTTTGGTAAATCCGACCGACTTGAAACTTGGCATACACTTAGAACCCCACTCCCAGATGTCCTTGAAAGAAATTCGGCACGATTGCGTCTTTCAAGGTCACGTGACGTCACGTTAAAGGTGCAATTGTTTTCCCCATAAGGTTTGTACACGTTTTTCTCAGACTATTGATTTTAACACTTTCGTAAATTTGATCGACTTGAGACTTAGCACACCCCTCAACCACCATCTCCAGGAGGGCCAAGAGGGAAATTGTCAGGATGACGTCACCGTGGGTCATGTGACGTCACATTAAAGGTTCAGTTTTTAGGACCCTCTATCTATGGAAGTACAGGCCCGATTGGTGTCAAACTTGGTACGCAAGTATTCCAGGATGTGTTACAGATGAAAATTAAGATGGCATCATGATGACGTCATCGGGTGTCATGTGACGTCACATTAAAGGCCTAGTTTTTCCTATAGGTTTTGTACACGTTTTTCGTCAGACTATTGAATTTGACACTTTGGTAAATCCAATCGACTCGAGAATTAGTACACACCTCGACCACAATCTCTAGGAGGGCCACAAGGATAATCGTCATGATGACGTCATCGTGGGTCATATGACGTCACTTTAAATGTGTAGTATTTAAGACCCTCTATCTCTTTAAGTAAAGGTCTGATTGGGGTCAAACTTGGTATGCAAGTATTCCAGGATGTGTTATAGACGAACATTAAGATGACGCCATGACGACGTCATCGTGGGCCATGTGACGTCACATTAAAGGTGCAGTTTTCCCCATAGGATTTGAACACGTTTTTTTCAACTAATACATCTTTGACACTTTGGTACATCTGATCGACTTCAGACTTAGCACACACCTCGACCACCATACCTATGAGGGCCAAGGGGAAAATCGTCATGATGACGTCATCGTGGGTCATGTGACGTCACATTAAAGGGGCAGATTTTAGGACCCTCTATCTCTGGAAGTACAAGTCGGATTGGGGTCAAACTTGGTATGCAAGTATTCCAGAATGTGTTATAGACGAACATTAAGATGACATCATGATGACATTACCAGGTGTCATGTGACGTCACATTAAAGGTGTAGCTTTCCCAATAGGATTTGTACACGTATTTTTCAACCAATTAACTTGGGTAAATCCGATCGATTTCATACTTGGCACACACATAATAAAGGTCATCTTAGACACCCGAAACAGCTCTGTGTTTGTCCACAAACACATTTCTAGTTTCTTTTTCCTTTTTTTTTTTTTTTCCACTTTCAGTGTTTTTACCCATAGGATTTACACACGTTTGTTCTGCCAATACACTTTGGCACTTTGGTGATTCCAATTGACTTGAGACTTGGTGTACACTTAGACCTCCACCCACAGATGGTCCTAGAAGAAATTTGGCTCGATTGCGTCATTCAAGGTCACGTGACGTCACGTTAAAGGTTTAATTTTACCCATAGGTTTTGTACACGTTTTTCTTCAGACTATTGACTTTGGCACTTCGGTAAATCCGACCGACTTGAAACTTAGCATACACTTAGAACACCACCCCCAGATGTTTCTGAAAGAAAGTCGGCACGATTGCATCATTCAAGGTCACGTGAAGTCACATTAAAGGTTCACATTTTTCTCCCATTGGTTTTGTACACGTTTTTCTTTAGACTATTGACTTTGACACTTTAGTAAATCCGATCGACTTAAGACTTGGCACACACTTAGACCACCATCCACGGACGGCCCTAGAAGAAATTCGGCACGATTACGTCATTCAAGGTCACGTGACGTCACGTTAAAGGTTTAATTTTCCCCATAGGTTTTGTACACGTTTTTCTTCAGACTATTGACTTTGACACTTTAGTAAATCCGACCGACTTGAAACTTGGCATAACCTTAGAACATCACTCATATATGGTTCTGGAAGAAATTCGGCACGATTGCGTCATTCAAGGTCACGTGACGGCACGTTAAAGGTTCAATTTTTCCCCCATAGGTTTTGTACACGTTTTTCTTTAGACTATTGACTTTGACACTTTAGTAAATCCGATCGACTTGAGACTTGGCACACACTTAGATCACCATCCACAGACGGTCCTAGAGGAAATTCGGCACGATTACGTCATTCAAGGTTACGGGGCGTCATGTTAAAGGTTCAATTTTCCACCATAGGTTTTGTACACGTTTTTCTTTAGACTATTGACTTTGACACTTTAGTAAATCTGATCGACTTAAGACTTGGCACACACAAAAGATCATCACACACATATTGAAAGACACTCGAAACAGCTCTGTGTTTGTCCACAAACACATGTCTAGTTTTTTCTTTTTCCTTTTTTTTTTTTTTTCCACTTTCAGTGTTTTTACCCATAGGATTTACACACGTTTGTTCTGCCAATACACTTTGGCACTTTGGTAAATCCAATCGACTTGAGATTGGTATACACTTAGACCTCCACCCACAGATGGTCCTAGAAGAAATTTGGCTCGATTGCATCATTCAAGGTCACGTGACGTCACGTTAAAGGTTTAATTTTCCCCATAGGTTTTGTACACGTTTTTCTTCAGACTATTGACTTTGGCACTTCGGTAAATCCGACCGACTTAAAACTTGGCATACACTTAGAATACCACCCCCAGATGTTTCTGAAAGAAATTCGGCACGATTGCGTCATTCAAGGTCACGTGGCGTCACATTAAAGGTTCACATTTTTCTCCCATTGGTTTTGTACACGTTTTTCTTTAGACTATTGACTTTGACACTTTTGTAAATTTGATCGACTTTAGACTTAGCACATACCTCGACCACCATCCCCAGGAGGGCAAAGGGACAAATCGTAATAATGACGTCATCGTGGGTCATGTGACGACACAATAAAGGAGCAGTTTTAAGGACCCTCTATCTCTAGAAGTACATGTCCGATTGGGGTCAAACTTGGTATGCAAGTATTCCTGGATGTGTTACAGACGAAAATTAAGATGACATTGTCATGATGACATCATCGGGTATCATGTGACGTCACATTAAAGGTTCAGTTTTCCCCATAGGATTTGTACACGTTTTTTTCAACTAATATATCTTTGGCACTTGTGTAAATCCAATCGACTTCAGACTTGACACACACATAGACCCATTAACACACATATTGAAAGTAACGTTAGACAATCGAAACAGCTCTGTGTTTGTCCACAAACACATGTCTAGTTTTTTTTTTTTTTTCTTTGCCTTTTGTTCTCCATAGGATTTGTACACGTTTGTTCAGACAATACACTTTGACACTTTGGAAAATCCGATCGACTTGAAACTTGGCATACACTTAGACAACCACCCAAGGACGGTCCTAGAAGAATTTGTCGCGATTACGTCATTCAAGGTCACGTGACTTCGCGTTAAAGGTTAAATTTTTCCCATAGGTTTTGTACACGTTTTCCTTCAGACCCTTGACCTTGACAATTTGGTAAATCCGACCGACTTTAAACTTGGCATACACTTAGAACACTACCCCTAGATGTTTCTGAAAGAAATTCGGCACGATTGCGTCATTCAAGGTCACGTGACGTCACATTAAAGGTGCACATTTTTCTCCCATTGGTTTTGTACACGTTTTTGTTTAGACTGTTGACTTTGACACTTTAGTGAATCCGATCGACTTGAGACTTGGCACACACTTAGACCACCATCTCTATGAGGGCCACAAGGATAATCGTCATGATGACGTCATCGTGGGTCAGGTGACGTCACTTTAAAGGTGTAGTTTTTAAGACCCTCTATCTCTGGAAGTAAAGGTCTGATTGGGGTCAAACTTGGTATGCAAGTATTCCAGGATGTGTTATAGACGGAAATTAAGATGACGTCATGACGACGTCATCGTGGGCCATGTGACGTCACGTTAAAGGTTTAGTTTTTCCCATAGGATTTGTACACGTTTTTTGCAACCAAGATATATTTGGCACTTTGGTAAATCCGATCGACTTCAGATTTGGTACACACATAGACAACCACTCACATATTCAAAGTCATTTTTAGACAAGCGAAACAGCTCTGTGTTTGTCCACAAACACATTTCTAGTTAGCTGTTTCGGCATTTCAGCCGAAACAGCTATTGTATTCGTTCTGATTTTTTTTTTTTTTTTTTTTTTTTTTTTTTTTTTTTTTTTTTTTTTCTCCTTCAGACTTTTCTCCATAGGGTTTGTACACGTTTTTTGTTCGGACAATACACTTTGGCACTTTGGTAAATCCGATCGACTTGAAACTTGGCATACACTCAGACCACCACCCACAGATGATCCTAGAAGAAATTCGTCACGATTACGTCATTCGTGGTCACGTGACGTCACGTTAAAGGTTCAATTTTTCCCCATAGGGTTTGTACACGTTTTTCTTCAGACTATTGACTTTAATACTTTGGTAAATGCGATTGACTTGAAACTTAGCACACACCTCGACCACCATCCCCAGGAGGTCCAAGAGAAAAATCGTCATGATGACGTCATCGTGGGTCATGTGACGTCAAATTAAAGGTGCAGTTTTTGGGACCCTCTATCTCTGGAAGTACATGTCCGATTGCGGACAAACTTGATATGCAAGTATCCTGAGATGTGTTATAGACTAAAATTAAGATGACATCACGATGACGTCATCGGGTGTCATGTGACGTCACATTAAAGGCGCAGTTTTCCCTATAGGTTTTGTACACGTTTTCCCTCAGACTATTGATTTTTACACTTTGGTAAATCCCATCGACTCGAGACTTAGTACACACCTCGACCACCATCCCTAGGAGGGCCACAAGGGAAATCGTCATGATGACGTCATTGTGGGTCATGTGACGTCACTTTAAAGGTGTAGTTTTTAATACCCTCTATCTCTGGAAGTAAAGGTTTGATTGGGGTCAATCTTGGTATACAAGTATTCCAGGATGTGTTATATACGAAAATTAAGATGACGTCATGATGACGTCATCGTGGGTCATGTGACGTCACATTTAAGGTTTAGTTTTTAAGAACCTCTATCTCTGGAAGTACAAGTCCGATTGGGGTCAAACTTGGCATGCAAGTATTCAAGTGTGTGTTATAGACACAAATTAAAATAACATCCCGATGACGTCATCGTTGGTCATGTGACGTCTCATTAAAGGTTGAATGTTCCCCATTGGTTGTGTACATGTTTTTATTTAGACTATTGAATTTGACACTTTGGTCAATCCGATCAACTCGGGACTTAGTACACACCGCGACCACCATCCCCAGGAGGGCCAAGGGGAACATCGTCAGGATGACGTCATTGTTGGACATGTGACGTCACATTAAAGGTGTAGTTTTTAGGACCCACAATCTCTGGAAGTACAGGCCCGATTGGGGTTAAACTTGGTACATGCGAGTATTTTCAGACTTGGCACTCTCCTAGACCACCACTCACAGATAGTCCTAAAAGAAATTCGCCACGATGACGTTATTGAGTGTCATGTGACGTCACGTTATGTTTTTCCCTATAGGGTTTTTAAACGTTTTTCTTCAGACAATAGATTTGTACACTTTGGTAATTTCGATTGACTTGAGACTTGGCACGCAGTTAGTCCACCACCCACAAATAGCCCAAAGAATTTGGCCAACCTACAAATTGAGGGGTCAGCCCGATGTTCCTAGTGTCTATGTGTTGATATTTTACAATAATTAAATTGCGTTTTTTGCTAATATATATTTGGCACTTGTGTAAATCCAATCGACTTCAGACTTGGCACACACATAGACCACACACACACATATATATTGAAAGTAACGTTATACAATCGAAACAGCTCTGTGTTTGTCCACAAACACATGTCTAGTTTTTTTTTTTTTTTTTTTTTTTTTGCCTTTTGTTCTCCATAGGATTTGTACACGTTTGTTCAGACAATACACTTTGACACTTTGGTAAATCCGATGGACTTGAGACTTGGCATACACTTAGACAACCACCCAAGGACGGTCCTAGAAGAAATTCGTCGCGATTACGTCATTCAAGGTCACGTGACTTCGCGTTAAAGGTGAAATTTTCCCCATAGGTTTTGTACACGTTTTTCTTCAGACTATTAAATTTGACACTTTGGTCAATCCGACCGACTTGAAACTTGCCATACACTTAGAACACCACACTCAGATGTTCCTGAAAGACATTTGGCACGATTGCGTCATTCAAGGTCACGTGACGTCACGTTAAAGGTTCAATTTGTCCCCCATAGGTTTTGTACACGTTTTTCTTTAGACTATTGACTTTGACACTTTAGTGAATCCGATCGACTTCAGACTTGGCACACACTTAGACCACCATCCACAGACGGTCCTAGGAGAAATTTGGCACGATTACGTCATTCAAGGTCACGGGGCGTCACGTTAAAGGTTCAATTTTGCCCCATAGGTTTTGTACACGTTTTTCTTTAGACTATTGACTTTGACACTTTAGTAAATCTGATCACTGGAGACTTGGCACACACAAAAGACCATCCATACATATTGAAAGTAATTTTAGACACTCGAAACAGCTCTGTGTTTGTCCACAAACACATGTCTAGTTTTTTTTTTTGTTTTTTTTTGCCTTTTGTTCTCCATAGGATTTGTACACGTTTGTTCAGACAATACACTTTGACACTTTGGTAAATCCGATGGACTTGAGACTTGGCATACACTTAGACAACCACCCAAGGACGGTCCTAGAAGAAATTCGTCGCGATTACGTCATTCAAGGTCACGTGACTTAGCGTTAAAGGTGAAATTTTTCCCATAGGTTTTGTACACGTTTTTCTTCAGACTATTGAATTTGACACTTTGGTCAATCCGACCGACTTGAAACTTGCCATACACTCAGAACACCACCACCAGATGTTTCTGAAAGAAATTCAGCACGATTGCGTCATTCAAGGTCACGTGACGTCAAGTTAAAGGTTTAATTTGTCCCCCATAGGTTTTGTACACGTTTTTCTTTAGACTCTTGACTTTGACACTTAGTTAATCCGATCGACTTGAGACTTGGCACACACATAGACCACCATCCACAGACGGTCGTAGGAGAAATTTGGCACGATTACGTCACTCAAGGTTACGGGGTGTCACGTTAAAGGTTCAATTTTCCCCCATAGGTTTTGTACACGTTTTTCTTTAGACTATTGACTTTGACACTTTAGTAAATCTGATCGACTTGAGACTTGGCACACACAAAAGATTACCACATACATATTGAAAGTAATTTTAGACACTCGAAACAGCTCTGTGTTTGTCCACAAACACATGTCTAGTTTTTTTTTTTTTTTTTTTTTTTTTTTTTTTTTCCACTTTCAGTGTTTTTACCCATAGGATTTACACACGTTTGTTCTGCCAATACACTTTGGCACTTTGCTAAATCCAATCGACTTGAGACTTGGTATACACTTAGACCTCCACCCACAGATGGTCCTAGAAGAAATTTGGCTCGATTGCGTCATTCAAGGTCACGTGACGTCACGTTAAAGGTTTAATTTTCCCCATAGGTTTTGTACACGTTTTTCTTCAGACTATTGACTTTGGCACTTCGGTAAATCCGACCGACTTGAAACTTGGCATACACTTAGAATACCACCCCCAGATGTTTCTGAAATAAATATGGCACGATTGCGTCATTCAAGGTCACGTGACGTGAAGTTAAAGGTGCAATTTTTTTCCCCATAGGGTTTGTACACGTTTTTCTTTAGACTATTGACTTTGACACTTTCGTGAATTTTATCGACTTCAGACTTAGCACATAACTCGACCACCATCACCAGGATGGCCAAGGGAAAAATCGTAATAATGACGTCATCGTGGGTCATGTGACGTCACATTAAAGGTTTAGTTTTAAGGACCCTCTATCTCTAGAAGTACATGTCCGATTGGGGTCAAACTTGGTATGCAAGTATTCCAGGATGTGTTACAGACGAAAATTAAGATGACATCATGATGACATCATCGGGTATCATGTGACGTCACATTAAAGGTTCAATTTTTCTCCATAGGATTTGTACATGTTTTTTTCAACTAATTTATCTTTTGCACTTGTGTAAATCCAATCGACTTCAGACTTGGCACACACATAGACCTATAGCACACATATTGAAAGTAACGTTAGACAGTCGAAACAGCTCTGTGTTTGTCCACAAACACATGTCTAGTTTTTTTTTTTTTTTCTTTTTTTTTTTTTTCTTTTTCTCCTTCAGACTTTTCCCATAGGGTTTGTACACGTTTTTTGTTCGGACAATACACTTTGACACTTTGGTGAATCCGATCGACTTGAAACTTGGCATACACTCAGACCACCACCCACAGATGATCCTAGAAGAAATTTGTCACGATTACGTCATTCGTGGTCACGTGACGTCACGTTAAAGGTGCAATTTTTCCCCATAGGGTTTGTACACGGTTTTTTTCAGACTATTGACTTTAATACTTTGGTAAATGCGATTGACTTGAAACTTAGCACACACCTCGACCACCATCCCCAGGAGGTCCAAGACAAAAATCGTGATGATGACGTCATCGTGGGTCATGTGACGTCAAATTAAAGGTGCAGTTTTTGGGACCCTCTATCTCTGAAAGTACATGTCCGATTGGGGACAAACTTGATATGCAAGTATCCTGAGATGTGTTATAGACGAAAATTAAGATGACATGAAGATGACGTCATCGGGTGTCATGTGACGTCACATTTAAGGTGTAGTTTTTAAGACCCTCTATCTCTGGAAGTACAAGTCCGATTGGGGTCAAACTTGGCATGCAAGTATTCAAGTGTGTGTTATAGACACAAATTAAAATAACATCATGATGACGTCATTGTTGGTCACGTGACGTCTCCTTAAAGGTGTAGTTTTCCCCAAAGGATTTGTACACGTTTTTTCCAACCAATATATCTTTGGCACCTGGGTAAATAAGATTGACTACAGATTTGCGACACACTTAGACCACCACCCACTTATTACAAAACAAATTAGACACCCGAAACAGCTCTGTGTTTGTCCACAAACACATTTCTAGTTTTTTTTGTTTTTTTTTCCACTTTCAGTGTTTTTACCCATAGGATTTACACACGTTTGTTCTGCCAATACACTTTGGCACTTTGGTAAATCCAATCGACTTGAGACTTGGTATACACTTAGACCTCTACCCACAGATGGTCCTAGAAGAAATTTGGCTCGATTGCGTCATTCAAGGTCACGTGACGTCACGTTAAAGGTTTAATTTTCCCCATAGGTTTTGTACACGTTTTTCTTCAGACTATTGAATTTGGCACTTCGGTAAATCCGACCGACTTGAAACTTGGCATATACTTAGAACACCACCCCCAGATGTTTCTGGAAGACATTCGGCACGATTGCGTCATTCAAGGTCACGTGACGTCACAATAAAGGTTCACATTTTTCTCTCATTGGTTTTGTACACGTTTTTCTTTAGACTATTGACTTTGACACCTTAGTAAATCCGATCGACTTGAGACTTGGCACACACTTAGACCACCATACACAGACGGCCCTAGAAGAAATTCGGCATGATTACGTCATTGAAGGTCACGGGGCGTCACGTTAAAGTTTCTATTTTTTTCAGATAGGTTTTGTACACCTTTTTCTTTAGACTATTGGCTTTGACAGTTTAGTAAATCTGATCGACTTGAGACTTGGCACACACAAAAGACCACCACGCACATATTGAAAGTAATTTTAGACACTCGAAACAGCTCTGTGTTTGTCCACAAACACATGTCTAGTTTTTTTTTGGTTACTTTCAGTGTTTTTACCCATAGGATTTACACACGTTTGTTCTGCCAATACACTTTGGCACTTTGGTAAATCCAATAGACTTGAGACTTGGTATACCCTTAGACCTCCACCCACAGATGGTCCTAGAAGAAATTTGGCTCGATTGCGTCATTCAAGGTCACGTGACATCACGTTAAAGGTTTAATTTTCCCCATAGGTTTTGTACACGTTTTTCTTCAGATTATTGACTTTGGCACTTCGGTAAATCCGACCGACTTGAAACTTGGCATACACTTAGAACACCATCCCCAGATGTTTCTGAAAGAAATTCGGCACGATTGCGTCATTCAAGGTTACGTGACGTCACATTAAAGGTTCACATTTTTCTCCCATTGGTTTTGTACGCGTTTTTCTTTAGACTATTGACTTTGACACTTTAGTAAATCCGATCGACTTGAGACTTGGCACACACTTATGGCCCTGTCACACTAGAACGTTTTAGGCTAACGCGTGAGTAGCGCGTTAAAAATAGTTGATATGCTGGCAAACGCTGAACTTCCACAGAAAAAGTCAAGTTGAACCGTGATTTCAGCGTGTCCATAACGCGTTAATAACGGGTTCATAGCGTTCGCCAGCGCGTGAATAACGCGTTAGTAACGCGCTCGACGACTGATGAACGACTGCCCAGCGCGTGAGTAGCGCGGTCCAACGCGCGCCAGCGTACGGCAACGAACACATGATTAGTTGTACAAAAAGATGACGCGCTACTACAGTAATGGCCCTGTCACACCAGAACGTTTTAGGCCAACGTATTGAAATTTCGGCAACACGCGGGTAAACGCCGACCAACGCTAGGCCAGCGTTCGCAACGCGCTGAGCGCGTTACCCACACGCTGGAACACGCTGTCACACGCTGAGACAAAAATACGTTTTTCAACATACCTAAAAAAATTGAGCGTTTGCCAGCGTGTGACTGCACACGCTAGCGGCGCGCAAGAAGGCCGTTACTTACGCGTCGAACGCGCTAGACGATCGTTACCAACCCACTACTCTCACGCTGGCGACCCGCTGTCGTATTTTTTATATAAAGCAGTGATGCGTTCATTACACGCTGAGCGCGTTCCTCACACGCTACTTACGCGCCGGCATACGCTATGAACCCGTTATCAACCTGTATGAACACGCTGAAATCACGGTTCCACTTGACTTTTTCTGTTAAAGTTCAGCAATTGCCAGCGTATCAACTATTTTTAACGCGCTACTCATGCATTGGCCTAAAACGTCCTGGTGTGGCAGGGCCATGACCAGCGTGTCGCAAGCGTACGCCGGCGTACGCCAGCGTGTGAGTAGCGGGTTGAAAACGATCGCCTAGCGTGTTCGACGCGTGAGTAACGAATCTAAAACGCGCCGCCAGCGTGTGCAGTCACACGCTGGCAAACGCTGGAAATTGTAGCTATTTTGAAGAAAAAAAAATTCCTCAGCGTATGACAGCGTGTCCCAGCGTGTGAGTAACGCGCTCATCGTGTTGCTAACGCTGGCCTAGCGTTGGTTAGCGTTTGCCAGCGTGTTGCCAAAATTACAACACGCTACTCACGCGTTGGCCTAAAATGTTCTGGTGTGACAGGGCCATTAGACCACCATCAACAGACGGCCCTAGAAGAAATTCGGCACGATTACTTCATTCAAGGTCACGGGGCGTCACGTTAAAATTTCTATTTTTTTCCCATAGGTTTTGTACACGTTTTTCTTTAGACTATTGCCTTTGACACTTTAGTAAATCTGATCGACTTGAGACTCGGCACACACAAAAGACCACCACACACATATTGAAAGTAATTTCAGACACTCGAAACAGCTCTGTGTTTGTCCACAAACACATGTCTAGTTTTTTTTTTTTTTTCTTTTTCAGACTCTTCTCCATAGGGTTTGTACACGTTTTTTGTTCGGACAATACACTTTGACACTTTGGTAAATCCGATCGACTTGAGACTTGGCATACACTTAGACCACCACCCACGATTACGTCATTCGTGGTCACGTGACGTCACGTTAAAGGTGCAATCTTTTCCCATAGGATTTGTACACGTTTTTCTTCAGAATATTGAATTTGACACTTCGGTAAATCCGATCGACTTGAGACTTAGGACACACCTCGACCACCATCCCCAGGGGAGCCAGAAGAAAAATCGTCATGATGACGTCATCGTGGGTCATTTGACGTCACATTAAAGGTGCAGTTTATAAGACCCACTATCTCTGGAAGTACAGGCCCGATTGGGGACAAACTTGATATGCAAGTATTCCAGGATGTGTTATAGACGAAAATTAAGATGACATCACGATGACGTCATCGGGTGTCATGTGACGTCACATTAAAGGCGCAGTTTTTCCTATAGGTTTTGTACACGTTTTTCGTCAGACTATTGAATTTGACACTTTGGTAAATCCAATCGACTCGAGAATTAGTACACACCTCGACCACAATCTCTAGGAGGGCCACAAGGATAATCGTCATGATGACGTCATCGTGGGCCATGTGACGTCACTTTAAAGGTGTAGTTTCTAAGACCCACTATCTCTGGAAGTAAAGGTCTGATTGGGGTCAAACTTGGTATGCAAGTATTCCAGGATGTGTTATAGACGAAAATTAAGATGACGCCATGACGACGTCATCGTGGGCCATGTGACGTCACATTAAAGGTGCAGTTTTCCCCATAGGATTTGAACACGTTTTTTTCAACTAATATATCTTTGACACTTTGGTACATCCGATCGACTTCAGACTTAGCACACACCTCGACCACCATACCCATGAGGGCCAAGGGGAAAATCGTCATGATGACGTCATCGTGGGTCATGTGACGTCACATTAAAGGGGCAGATTTTAGGACCCTCTATCTCTGGAAGTACAAGTCTGGTTGGGGTCAAACTTGGTATGCAAGTATTCCAGAATGTGTTATAGACGAACATTAAGATGACATCATGATGACATTCCCAGGTGTCATGTGACGTCACATTAAAGGTGTAGCTTTCCCAATAGGATTTGTACACGTATTTTTCAACCAATTAACTTGGGTAAATCCGATTGATTTCATACTCGGCACACACATAATAAAGGTCATCTTAGACAACCGAAACAGCTCTGTGTTTGTCCACAAACACATTTCTAGTTTATATTGCAATCAGTTCTGGGTCTTAGCGTAAATTGACTGTACTATTGCGCCCTGACGCATCCACATTAAAAACATATGAGCAGAAAACTCGTTGGCCTCGAATTACACAGTACTTTGCAGCAGTGAACAGGTCACCCCTAGCAACAAAGTGGTGGGTTATACCATTGTAGAGGGGGCCATGCAGCTCCACACAAAGAAATATCAGACAACTCAATTTTAATTTTATGAGAGCAAGCGCTTCTACTTTGTACATGTGTATTGAAACAAAAATAGAACACTTTCTTGCAGAGTTGTAATGACTAGTCAATCCCTCGACTCGAAACGAGTTTTTTCGAGTTTTTCTCGACTCAACTCGATTCATGCCCCGATGGGTAACTGACTCGACTCGACTCGACCAGACCGCAGGCAAATGACTCGATTCGATACGAGTCCCTCATCAGAATAACCCCGAATAAGAGCAAAACGACTTACGCCAGTGTCGGTTCATGTCACGTTTATGTTGGCGAATAATAAGTACACATATGGTATATTATACAGTGGCCGTCTGTACACGTTTTCCTTCCTCCGCGATACAACAAACATTCCTGTCATGGATTTCCACCTTGTGTTTCTGTACCGTGTTTATTTATTAGTGACTCGAATTTACTCAAGCTAAATACATGACTCAACTCGACTACACACCGTGACTCGACTCGACCATCTTGACCTAATGACTCGACTTGACTCAAGTCACACTGATTGCTGTGACTCGACTCGACTTGAGTCACAACAATCAGTGACTTACAACTCTGCTTTATTGTTATAGGTGAAATGTAGTACATGTATATGGCAAAATAAGTTGCCTGTTAAATCACCATTTTATATTGTTATTTCATCGGTAAACTATCGACAATTTACATTTCGTATCAGAATTCATACAACAGACAATTCTCATCAAAAAATATGAATGACAAGTTTTCAGTTGGAAAAATACAAAATACAACGTTATACAATGAAATGCGCCAATACGGTGCAGATAAATCTCTTTTAATCATGAAGAGCAAAAAACACTTATGCAGGGGCAACTTGAGCTGACAATAGCAGTACATAGCCAAATACGAAGCATTATGCTTGGCATAGACAAACACCCCGAATGTGAGGTATTTGTACTGCGATCCTGTTAACAGTTACCACTATTGTGTAGTCAATTACAATCCCTGAATACAAGGAACAGTTCCCACCTTTTCCCTCGGCTTTGCCATCTGGCAAACCAAGTAAATAACACTTTAAAGTACTCACGCTAAACTACATGGAAGCTGTCATTAAAAACACTCGCAGTAGGAGAAACAAGAACTTCTCCTGTCACCTCGACATTACAAAGTTAGCCGCTTAAAACTGGCTCAATAACAAGTATCCACAATTGTATCTACCACTTCAACTGCATGACAACACGTAATAAGGCCAGGTGACTAATTCAGTATATTCACTAGGCTTTTCAAAGAATTAAAAAATGCAGTGAATCTATCATTCAATGCAGCTTCAATGCTATTTACCACACTTATACAACACATGACATGTATCTTCATCATATTCACGTGAAATATATCTGAATGCACAAACTATGGTCTCAGCTAAAGCACTATGTGACTTAGAAATAAAGTCTGGCACAGACATGGCTGAGATACACGTCTGGCAATGTACACAAAATATGACTTGTTAAAATACAGTATCAGACCTAAATCACTGACTTAAAATCCATCTAGTCTGCACACAGTTTGCACAGTCAAAAATAATTAAGTCTAACCCCACTGTAGACAAAGGTACAATTGCAATTAATTCAAAAATCCTCAAATTGACACAATCTTACAAAGATTTAAATGTCACACAATAATATGCCAAGACAATGAAGTCATTTATAAAACACCATTCACAATGGTGTGAACTACAGTGCAAAACACAGTTAGCTGAAAACCTAACGTTACATTATCGTGTGTATAACAATAATATTTGGCTCAAAAACACTTAAGAGTGGGTCCACGTAAATATTTCATATAAGTGTCCTCGGCATTTTTGGTTTTTTTTTAATACGAAAGGACTTGGTAAGCAAGTAACCAAAATTGAAATATTGTTTTTGTTCTATCGCCCGTTGCCATGGTAACAGGCCATTTTGTGTTTTGGGCATTTTTGTTCACTTGCTTACCAAGTCCTTTCATTATTAATAATAACAAAAAATGTCGAGGACACTAATATGAAATATTTACGTGATGGACCCACTCTTAAGTCATTAATAAAACATTCTTCACACTGGTGTGAACTACAGTGTAAAATACAGTTAGCTGAACACCTTTTTTTAATTGTAACTAAAAACGTGTGTGTAACAATAATATTTAGCTCAAAACAATCAATCTAACTTAAGCACAGGCCTAAACTACTGGCTCTAAAATAATTTGATAATAATTTGATAATAATCTTCAACAGATTCATATGAGGCACAACTGCCTAAAAACTGAACAGATCCAGCTTAGATATACAAAATGGTCAAATATCATTAAACACAATTCTATCAATATAATTTATACAATAAAAATGTAACCGAAAATTGTCGATGAAGTCCTCTCAATGCAGGGTATAGGCACGAATCATATCAGTTTTTCGTGACAATAAATGCGCAGAAGCGAACGCGTATAATTATGTAGTTCTCATGTAGGAGAAAATCAATGTATGAAACTGTCTGGCATGAAACATATCCGGGTCAAAGTACGTCGTCAAAGCAATGTTAAATGCTCCATCTTGACGACGACTCCCTTTGGTAGTAGACCACACCCACGTCAATTAAGGGGGAAGGAGGAACAGTCATCTAATTAAAGCGGACGAGCATTCAACAAAATATGCAATAAAACATAGGCTACATTCTATAATGACGACGATCTCCTGAATATAATTTTACAAGACTACACTTATTATATTAAATGCACAATATTAATAAGGCATAGTACAATCAAATATGCCACAGCAATACAACATGAAGGTTAAATGTCAACACATGGCTAGCTGCACTTTACATGTACTTCAATATAAAATATAGGTTTTCCCGGTCAATTTCGGCAAATGAGCAGCCAATTTAATTTTCGTGCGATCGAAATAAAGAGATTTTGCCTCCCCAGTTTTTACCGTACTTCAAGTTCAGAATTAGGGCATTCATTCAAGTTTTGAGTCATTCAATTTGTTTTAGCAATTTGTTGAATATCGTCGTTCTTTTTTATGACGCATAATTATTCAATTTAGCAAAGCTGGTTCGACTGGGCATTTTTGGTGAAATTTGTTTTCAATTTTTCAAAGATGCAATGAATTGTGCAAATAGATTGCACAAATGACGAAAATGCCTGCCCAATAATGAATTTGAATGACCGAACACGCACCCCGAAAAAGCTCCTGCGAATTTAAATGCTGTTTTGTTGAATTGTTAAAATCAATGTTTTTTTTGTTAAATCGAATGACACAATCGTACATTTGCCTAGTCATAAAACGAAATCGTATAACAATTTTCAGCAACATTCGATTTCGCGTTAAATAATTTGACGCAGTGGTTAAATTGACTGCCCGTTTGCCGAAATTTACCAGAAAAAGCTATAGTACAATCTGACAATATATAAATGAAATATGCGGTCGCGATAATGACACACAAATTATCTCACAAAAATATGAAACAAATTACAACATTACTCACTGGGAGTTTCTATGAAAGTTACCCTCCCACGTGGTTTACCTTATGGCCGGAGCCTTACTCCCTAGAAAATCGAGAGAATTTCAGACCCAATTTATGTTGGTCTTCTGCGCTCGAAGCCCACGGGAGAAAACTTGCTACAAGTTGTCTTTGCGCAGAAGCACAAAGGTTACGTGTGTTTTATTAAAACATGCTTATCACTTATAAAAATAAAATGTCGCGTAAACGAGAATGTTAAAGGTAAAATACACCATTGGTAATTGCTTGAATGATCACGAATGGGTGGATTTGGGGGTTGTATTTTATAGTAAATATTGTTTAATTGATCTGTTTGAAGTTTTACAATCATGGATGCCCATGAAAGCAAGACAAACGGCGTTCGTTTTCAACCGGCGTCGGGCAGTTGGGCTTATGTTGTTCTTGTTGGTTTTTTCATGATCACCGTAACAATTATAGAATATTTAGCTCAATCATTTTGCTGGATGCCTACTATCATTATTTACATTCAAAAATGAAAGATATTTCTTAATAATTCGGTAGTGAAAAGTTTTGATATCAGCAAATGGTGTATCCTACCTTTAAGTTACTCGTTCGGTCAAAACCGTCACTAAAACTTTAGTTCGGCCACTGGTTTTAGGCTTTATTAAAAAAAATAAAAAATATTCGTCCCCGCCAAATTAGAAGGAAAACAACCTGTGCCAGGAGTTGTTGCGACCAAAACATCAATGAAAAACGGGTGACAATTTCAACTCTAAAACGACGAATTAATAATCGAATACTGTTTTTCGTGTTTTGGCAGTAAATTCGGAAATTATAAATACATGTATTGATATTGACTAATTTAATATGTAAAACTAAAATTGTCTTGATTCTGTACATTTTTGTAATATTTGTTTACGCAACAGTAACAAATTAAAATCTTTTATTATCAAGAGAAACATAAAAAAACACTTGTCCACAGTTTAAGTGACGGCTTCTGTGAAACATTCAATTTGTGTGGAATTTAACTAGGAATAATTTACACTGAAATCAAACTGACTCAACAATTACATTTGATTTTGTTTGTTCATTTCTAATTTCGTTTGTGTGTTTTTTGTTAACTGTTCTTCCAAAATAACGTTAACAAGTTGTGAATGAAATAAAGAGTTCAATCAATGCATCTTTTCATTTGCAATATAAATGCACAATTGCATTTTCTAAGCTGACGTCATGATTTCACATCTTTACCTTTTCTTTTAGGGAAACAAATAACAAGGTGAAGGTGATATGGTTTTAATATTACCTAATCCATAATCGAAAATTCATTTCTCACTATTAATTTTTATTTTGACTGGTCGTAACACAAAGTTAATCACGTCAGTGCGACTTACTTTGGGTTTCGTTGGAGCCGGTCACAAATGCTAAAAACAACACAAAATAATTCATTCAACAGCATCATATTCTTTAAAATGTTTCTGAAAATATTCATACGATGGAATTGGCGTCGGGGTGATGTCAATTCAATATTTGTGTATATTGTAAACATACGTCATAAGGCCACGTCTACAATGTTGCATTTCTTTCATATGATAATATTTTAAACAAGATAAATTGTGCGGTAAAAACATTTTTACTATCTCTGTAGAGCTGAATTCATGGATTAATTTTAAGTGGTGCACGTGTCCAATAATCTAACGTTCTGCACGGCGTGCAAGTCCAAAACGAGTCACGTTCATTTAGTACCGTATGCATTTTTACAATAATTTGACAATAGTTGTTAACAGCCCGAAACAAATGTCCTTTGCAGGTTATATTTTTATATAGGTTTTCCTGGCTATTTTAAAACATGTTTTTTTCATCTTCGAATTTACCCACTCTCAAATTCAATTTCTTTTCGAAGAAAAAATTCACACGCTTTTACCAAACCAATTAAGTCATTTATTATTCAATTTAATACTTTGGTCACCCATTTTAAACACCAGGTCGAGAATATTCGTCATTACAGATTCGTGTATAGCAACAGCTTAGACCAATTTGATCTGTAATGACAAATATTCTCAATCCAATGTTTAAACAGAGTGACCACACTTTGACATTGAGTGATAAATGACTAAATTGGTTCGGAAAAAGCTTGTAATTTTTGTCTGTACGGAATTGAACGTGGGAGTTCGTAAATTAGAAGAAAAAAATGTTTTAAGATAGCATAAAACAGGGTTTTTTGGGCCATTTTTTAGAATGTTTATCTTCTGAAAAATGTTAATAGAAGTGGCTAGCAAGTTGCGTTTGCTGAAAACAGTGTTAACGGTACTGTCGGACACAATGTTTATTCTGAATGCAACGTATTTAAGGTGTAAAATGGTAATCTTGATTGTACATGTACATTGAATTACAAGTGCCAACTATTATTATAACTAAAACAAATTTTCGAAATAAATATAGGTTTTCCCGGCCAAATTCATCACAAATTAATTCAATGTCATTAACACGCATTCAAATTCACGCATTTCCCCCTAATTCAATCAAACTATATAGGGTTTCTTTTTAGTTACTATTGCATTCAATTTCGTGTTTGTGCACACATGATTTCGTTCTTTTCGTTCACTGACAGGTTCGTTTTAGTCATTCTATTTCATTATAGGCATTCAAGACTATTCTTCAGTAGAATCTTTAGGTTTTCCCGGCTAAAGCCTGTACCCTGTATTTAGTGAGTGAGTGAGTTTTTAGGGTTTAACGCCGTACCAGCATCAATGGCCATATTCACGGCGGGAACAAATTTCATTCAACAATTTTTTATTTCATTCAACAATTAATGTGAAGAAGTTACAGTTTTAGAGGTGGGAGGAAAACCCCAGAAGAATATCCTGGGGAAAAACCCACGGAGTCAGACAGGGACTGAAAACCCAATCCACATATTGGCCCAGGCCGGATTCGAACCCGGGTCATAGTGGTGGAAGGCGAGGAAAGAACCGCTACACCAACCCGACTCCCCCCTGTATTTAGAAGAGTGTTAGGTAAAGTTTGAAAAGTTATGGTTTGAAATGAAAAACAATCTTTCGCTATTCTCTTGTGATTCTCTTGTGATCGTTCTGCTAATGTTCGGACCATGTCAAATACAAAAATAGCAAATGCTTTTAAGAAACAAAAGCTTAAAATTATCAGGGGGTCGTTATAAAATTAACTAAAACGAAAGGTTGTTCTTTTCATGTATTTTTGTCCACAGTTCCTTTTCTAATCGCGTTTCTTTTCGTTTAAAAATGACTTACTTAAAGGTATAACGCACAATTAGTGTCATTATGTATTCTTCTAATTCATAATTTGCCTTTATATAGGTTTATAAAGTTTGCCAATTGATGAAATTGAATGGTTGACGACCTCGTGGAGTTGAATGATCTTATTTTGCCAGTGAACGCTAAACAGCTAACATAGAATTACTCCTTTCAACTGTTGAATGCGGATGCAACAAAGCTTTCATTTTGAAACGAAATTGAATGAACCTGGTGGTATTTTTAATGATTTTCTGTTTAAAATTGGCCTGGAAAACCTATAAAATATACAATATACAGGATACGGCGTTCAAGATCCAATTTCACGCATTTTCATGCCACATGCTTTCATAGAATAAACAAGCGAGTTCCATGTATTCCAATGTACGCCCATGCTAAGAACGACCTTCTCATCTGGGGAATATCCACCGTTCAAGTGAGAATAAAAACACAACCTAAACCACCAGGCTCCTGCGAATCTTTGTGCGCAATTATATTCCAGTTCATCATCATTGTCACGATCCTTTGTCGTAAAGCGACGCCCTCTGTGAGACCAAAGAGAGTCACCGGCAGTGCTGCTGGCATCGTATTGGTCATAATTCAGATTGTACTCACCAGGGGATATTTGGAAATCTGAGTACTTTGCCCATGCCGTATTACCGTCCCAGTTCTCTAAGTCAACTCGTAGCTCCCATGATCCACGTGAATCATCAGACGTCAGAGTCACCAAGTGGTCATTACCCAACCAGAACTCACCGGACAGATCGCCAAAGCCAGACTGGTAGTCGGCCCAGTTACGGTAGAAGTCCACGCTGCCATCTTGTCGCCTCTGAAACACGATCCATCCCCCGCCGTCAGTTTCCATGTCACAGTAGACACGAAGGCCCTCATTGCAGAATCCCACTGGGTAGATTGTGTAGATACCGCTTGGACGATAACCAGCATCTAAGAGCATCTTGCAACTTCTGTAGCGATTAAAGGAACTATCAGCCAGTGAGTAGAGAGGTGTGTCCTCATCTGCATCAAAGTACACGCTCCCTTGAGTTGCATTGAAGTAGTCGAGATGCTGCCGTCTTATGGCAAGGTTTAACTCGCACATTTTACTGCAGTCATTAAAGTTAAAAGACTTGCAATGTTGATCCATGCTGCATTCACGTCCGCAGATGACACGAGATCGTACGATTTTGGTTTCGAACGCAAACCCTTTTAGGGCGCGATTTTCTGCGGCATAAAACACATGTTTCCCTGCATAAGAAGTTTCATATCCAGAGACGGACGAGGTTGCTCCCTGACATATGATGACTATTATGTGAAATAGTTGCAACCCAGTATAGATCAGTTTTGCCATTGCTTCCATTACTTAAAAGATTCGTTAAAATCAGATGACTTAACGTCGATCTCAATTTGTTTTATTTGTTTTTGTATAATGTGCGCCACGTATAGTTGAAATCACGGGAAGAAAATCTAGCGATTTGTCGTGTCAGATTGAACTACCCACAATGGCTGTTCAACGACTAAAAGTCAAACCGTACTGCTTTCGGCTGCTGTCTTCTCTATACAAATGCTAGGATGCTCCTGTGATACAGAGGCCTGGCGATGGTGGGACTTGGTATAGTTTACAGAAACGAAAGGGAGACGATTTGTATCTCTCATTCTCTCTGATTGGCTATTCAAGTGAGTATGTCATTCACGTCAGTGACTAGTAATTGGTCAGTATTCCCGCAGTTACAAACCGTAGCCTTTGATTGGCTGATATTTTATCGTAAGCTGATAACCTCATCGGTCTGTGAGATTCTGGGTAAACGTTAAGCGCTGAAGTGGAGTCTTAATTTGTTTTAATTAATAATTGTCGTCATGCAAGGCCAAACAGAGAAACGGACAATCGGGAGATTGCATATGCATATATATCAATTTCACGATGATTGATTTCATTTTTAAAACTTGCATGAGAAAGTCATAGATAAAGTCGTCTAGTATTATGAGGAGTCTTTACAGTAATATTATAGCTATCCACGATATTGATCTAGTTTTAATGAATAATAAGGGGGCAATTCCCTGGTTACTATGGTAACTCCTTCTACCGAAGGCCACAAGGTGATTACGTTCAAGGAAAAACGATTTATACCAAACCTGAATTGACAGCCTGAAATTTATATTAATGAGTTGCGTTACAAAACAAAATCTAGACTCCTTTGTATTGATGATGACAATGGGAAACTTACATCATCGCCATCACTCAAACAAAATACTTAAGAGTGGGTCAACGTAAATATATCAAATAAGTGTCTTCGTCAATTTTATTTTTAATATGAAAGGACTTGGTAAGCAAGTAACGAAAATAGAACTTACATTTTTTGTTAATGGCCTGTTGCCATGCTAACAGGCCATTTTGCGTTTTGCTTATAATTTGAAAAAAAATCACCAAGCCAAAATGCAAATTCATATCACCAAATCAACTACATCTGTGTATATCATTATAAAGAATTATCCTTGACCTTACTTGAAAAAAAAATGTTTTAAATGTCACCCTAATGCTATTTTTAGAACATGCGTTTAAGCTTGTTTTTAGAAATTGTAAAATTGTAATATTTACCCTATTTTTGTCCCTCAAAAAGTCAACTTGCCAGGGGTCTCAGAATATTTCCTTTTGAATTTGATTAGAGCCAACATTGGTCTTTTAATATCTGGTGAGAAAAGTTTGGGGGATTGTATCATTTTTAGGCAGTACTACATCAACAATGGTTATTTTCCCAAACAACTGGAAAAAATGAAATTTGAGGTTTTCCTTCGGTTTAAGGTAATAATACACACACAAATTGTACTTTTATGAATCCGGCTCCTTTTTAAAATTTATAAGAGTGAGTTGTAGGCCTGTAAATTACTCCTACTGAATAAGCATTATTTTTAAGGCGAAAATCTAGGCTAACCCCCTCCACAGCATTTCTTACATACCATTTTCTGATAACATTCTATTGGTGGCATATACAAGGAGGAAACAATACTCGTTGTGAACTAAAACATTATTAATACAGCATTGCTCAACAAGTCCTTTCATATTAAAAACAAAAAATGCCGAGGACACTTATATGAAATATTTACATGGACCCACTCTTAAATGCCTTTTTGAATGATTACTGTTTCATATCACTTTCTTAAACATCATTATACCCGATAATATTTTTTACCAGTCTTAATGTTGACGCTATTACCAATATTGCGCTTAAACACTAGCTGAAGTACCCGGTGGTCTTCTTTGGGTGAGAATTCTCCAAAACGCCACGGATCAACCACTGATCTCTACGAAGCTGTATTAGGGACATGGTGAAAATAATTATTTTCTCTCACTTCAGCTAACTCGTACATACGACTTATGAAATGTAACTCGTACGTACGACTTAAATGTCAGACTTATGTCGTACGTACGACTTAAATGTCAGACGTATGTCGTACGTACGACATAAGTAGGCCTACGCCGCCCGCACCTCATTCGGTAGGGTACATACGACTCGTACGTACGACTTATATGACGTACGTACGAGTTATAGTAGCATTGGAGTAGCTCCACGGTCGCCCTACCGAATGAGGTGCGCGCGGCGTAGGCCTACTTATGTCGTACGTACGACATAAGTCTGACATTTAAGTCGTACGTACGACATAAGTCTGACATTTAAGTCGTACGTAAGACATATAACTCGTACGTACGACATATAAGTTGTACGTACGACATATAAGTCGTACGTACGAGTTAGCGAAGAGAAAATAATTATGTGAGAGAAAATAATTATTTTCACCATGTCCCTAATACAGCTTCGTAAAGGTCCATATGTTTATATAAATATGTTAAGGGCCGAGTTCCGACGGCATGCTTATTTCGTTATCTAAACAACTTACTTTCACTGCCATTAATAATTTATCCGAAGCTTTGAACCTTCACAATGCATTTCTACCGTTTTTATTTGGTAGGCCTACTGTGACATCACATTAGCGCAACATGGATAGCCGTAAAAACATGCCACGTTTTTGAACTATTTTTGTTCTAACAAAACGTTGGTTCGCTAAAAGTAAGCACAGCATTTTTGATTTTAGGTTATACCAAAAACAAAATTGACTATGGTGAATTTAATTTTCTAAAAACTCACTTCAGCAGCCGTCAATAAAAACAAGCTGTAAACAAGTGTAAATAAATGCAGAGTTTTAACTTCCATTCATAAATACCTGGGACAGTTTAGGCATTCTTATTGGTCGAGAGCCCGTCACGTGGCCGGTATTAAACGGACGATAAAGACATGGCTGGAAGTGTTTAAACCCTAGCTGGAAACAACATTCCGTCCCCAGGGCTCACTTTATTTCCAACCCTGAACCGTACCTCGTCTCCAATAATAAGAGCGGGTAGTGTTGGGCGCGTACAGCTCGACACCTTGGGAACGAGGTTGCCAATGGCAGTAATAGTCTGGTTCACAGTAAATACGCTTTATTGCATGTATTGTGTAGAGAGCGACAGAGGCGGAAACATGTCATTATTTTGACACAGACAGAATGGCGAAACACCGAAATTTACTTGCGACAATTTTCCGGGATTTTCGGGGCTTTTTGGGCTGAATTTTACAAAAAAAACTATTTATGAATGGGAATAAAATTCGGCTCGGGTAATTATCAACACCCAGACTCCAAGCGGTATTAAACAGAGTGATTAAAACCTCTCGAACACACATGTATTCCCTTAGTGGAGTTTCAAATGGTAACTCAATCAGACGAAACCCTTGAGTACTCAATACTATAAAGCAGAATCAGTGTCAAAAAGATCGGACGTGTTTTTACAACTCGGATGCTTTCCTAATTTGGATGTATTTCGATGTTTCTGGTCTTGTTGACGTTGCTCCGATTTGTGCAGCCAAAGCACGCACAAGTCTTAGGCATGATCTCCCCCCGGGATCTCTTTGCCGCGCGCGGAGATGCTTAGGCTATGTCAACTACGTACTTTTTGCCCATTTGCAAAATGGCGTTCATGCATCCTTGTCGGAAGGGGGTCACGTGATAAGTGCGCTCTCTAGTTTATATTATAGCTTTATGAATATAACTCCGTGCTTGTTGTTTTGTTAGTCTTGAAACCAGTCCATTTATCTGATTAGGCTAGCCAAATTGACTTCCGCTTACTTTGTTAGCTTAATTTGCTGTGTTGCGGTTATACAACTGGTCCCCAACACCCCCAAGAAATGGGACAAAGAGCTAACCCCCCCACACACTTAGTGGTGGTTATTGTGCTTGTGGAATGTTGTGATTTCTTATAAATAATTTTCAAGGGGGTGGGTTGGTGGGTCGGTCTTATATCTTGCTTGGTATTATTACTACTAATGGGCACTTTGGGAGACAAATTAGTGATAGTTTTGATTCACTTGGGAGACAGTGGCACTTAGGGAGACATTTCAGTGTCTCCCTAAGTGTCTAGCTACCCCACAAAACGATATTTGGGAGTTATTTTGGCTCGGAGAAGACAGATTTGGGTCTAAATAGCATAAATATGTAATTTCGTGGCAAAAGCTCCAGGTAAAAACGGGTTAGGGTACAAAAAAGATTGTGTACGTCTCTATGGGATTGTCTCCCAAAGTACCCATTTGGGGGTTTTATTATTATTATTATTATTATTATTATTATTCTTTATTCGGCCAATAGAACAAGCGAACAGTACATTAGGGAACAGCATACAAAGATACGGTTAAGACTAAGAGTAAGAGGGAATGGGATAGAGGATGAATACAAACATAGCATATAAACCAATCTGTGATGGCCAGGATCAACAAAAGTGTACTCAAACACTGTACTAGCCCGAAAGGTTGTTACTGTTAGTCCAGTCACAGAGAGGAGTCATAGTCTATTACATTATTATAGGGGTGTTTATTGGCGCGTGACCCCCGTTGAAGATGTAGGCCTATGTGAGTTATATATCATTTTATGAGAGTTCATCATTGAGATGTATTGACGTTGATGCCTTCCCTGGGGACGAGGTTGCAGGTGAGAGGGCAGCCATCCATACGCGTTTAAGCCCTAATTGCCTCACATCGTGACCCATCGCATCGACCGCAGCGTGACCCATACCATAACATTTTCGCACACTCAACACTAATTCAAATCAATGGAGAAAACAAATCTACCACGGATTGGTTCTCGTCACTCAGTTTAATCAACATCATCGGTCATTGGAACTATTTTTTGTATTGCAATATACAAGCAAAAGTACAAGGTGCATATTTGTTATCCAGCCAAAAATGTAGCTCTTCCCGTATCTTTTTTTTTATCCGTTTTTGTATCTAGATCTTTTTTTGGTGTGAATCGAATTTACTGTATACGTTAAGCGCTCATCAAAGGACGTCGACACGCTCTAAATGATGTGTGATGTCGAAACTGACAAGTGAATATTATTTGATACTTGATTTTCCAAAACAAAAAATACCTCCAGAGCCACAAATTATAAGAACAACTAGTAATTGTATTATATACCTATACGTACGTACTATTTAAGATATTATAGTTGGCGCTCAACAATCCATTCATTGGGATGTCGTTTGGTAATAATTCGTCCCTCGCAAAGTTAGAAAGAAAACAACATGTGCCAGGATTTGTGGCGACAATAAATTCAATGAATAACGGGTGACAGTTTGAACTCGTTGCTAAAACGACGAATTCATACCCGAAGACCGTTTGTCGTACAATTCATTCAAAAATTTCTAACTGACACATTATTACAAATATTAAAACTTTACACAATAATATGCAAAGACAATGAAGTCATTGATAAAACATCCTTCACACTGGTGTGAACTACAGTGCAAAATACAGTTAGCTGAATTCGATATCAGAATTCGTACAACAGACAATTCTCATCAACAAATATGAACAAAATACAAAATACAACTGTATACAATGAAATGAGCCAATACGGTGCAGATAAATCTCCTTCATGAAGAGAAAAAAAACCCAATTATACAGGGTCAACTTGAGCTGACAATAGTACAAGCCAAATACAAAGCATTCCTGGCATATAGACAAACACCCCGAATGTGAGGTATTTGTACTGTGATCATGTTAACAGTTACTACTATTGCTAACATTCATGTACTCAATTACAATCCGTGAATACAAGGAACAATTCCCTACTGCTTCCTCGGCTTTGCCATCTGGCAAACCAAGTAAATAACACTTTAAAGTACTCAAGCTAACTACATGGAGGCTATCATTAAAAACACTCGCAGCAGAAGAAAACACAAACTCCTTCTGTCACCTCGACATTACAAAGTTAGCAGCTTCAAATAAAACTGGCTCAAAAACAAGTGGCTCAGCCTCTTCCAAAATTGTATCTACCACTTCAACTGTACGACAACACGCAATAAGGCCAGGTGACTGTAATTCAGTATTTTTACTAGGCTTTTCAAAGAATTTCAAAAATGCAATGAATCTATCATTCAATGCAGCTTTAAAGCTATTTACATGTACCACATTTCTACCAACAGGACATGCATCTTCATCATTTTCACGTAAAATATATTTGAATGCACAAACTACGGTCTCAGCTAAAGCACTATGAGACATAGAAATAAAGTCTGGTACATACATGGCTGGGGTACACGTCTGGCAATGTACACCTAAAATATGACTTGTTAACACCTAAGTCGCATTTGCTCTACGGCTAGGATACGGCGGCTGTAACCCCCCGAAACCGAGGGATACCTGCGGCGGCCGCAGATGATATGCGGTGGCCTCAGGGTCGCCCTAGGGCGTATTCCTATCTTTTACAGGCCGTAAGGGTCGCCATGGGATTATAGCGCGCAGTTATAACTGTTTTCATTTCTAGGTTCGCCGTAGCAATTAGACACGCCGTAACCATGCCGTAGAGCGGTTCCACGGCGACCATACGTTGGGCGTACGGTGGCCTTGCGTTTGCCGTGCGGCTGCCCTGGGGTCTTATGAATTACAATTTACTTTTGCGGAAATTATACGGGCGCCCTAGGGCAGCCTTAAGGCGGCCCTACGGTGCCCATACGGTGGCCCTGCGGTATGTGGCACACATTGCAGGCAACACAAGGCCCATGCACGGCTCCCGTACACCCGCCGCATGTTTTCCGTCTCCACAAATTCAAAATATACGCCGTGCGGCTACCCTAACATAATGTGACTGCTACAGTATGTGACCGTGGGAATGCTGCGGCGGCTCTATAATTGCTATTGGCCGTAGATATTGAAGAGCCCGCCGCGGCAGATGTGACTTAGGCTTAAAATACAGTATCAGGCATATATCACCGACTTAAAATCCATCTAGTCTGCACACAGTTTGCACAGTCAACAATAATTATGTCTAACCACACTGTAGACAAAAATACAATTGCAATTACAAAATCTCTAACTTACACAGTCTTACAAAGATTTAAATGTCACACAATAATATGCCAAGACAATGAAGTCATTAATAACATAACCTTCACACTGGCGTAAACTATACAGTGCAAAATACAGTTAGCTGAAAACCTCGAGTTACATTATCGTGTGCGTAACAATAATATTTGGCTTAAAAACACTCAATCCAACTTAGGCACAGGTCTAAACAACTGACTCTATAATATAGTTTGATAATAATTTGATAATAACCTTCAACAGATTCATATGAAGCACAACATTACTGCCTAACATCTTAACATATCTACAAGCTTTTAACAAAATAGTCAAATATCATTAAACACAATTATATGAATAGAATTATACGACAATTACGCAGCACACAATGTAACCTAATGTGTCGATGAAGTCCTCTCAATGCTGGGTATAAACACGAATCACATCAATATTTCGCGACAATAAATGCACGGAAGCGAACGCGTACATGTAGTTATAATGTAGGAGAAAATCTAAAGTTCGGCACAAAACATATCCGGATAAAAGTACGTCGTCAAAGCAATGTTAAATGCTCCATCCTGTCGGCGACGCCCTTTTGTAGCAGACCACACCCACGTCAATTAAGGGAGAAGGAGGAACGGTCCTCTAATTAAAGCAGACGAGCATTCAACAAAATATGCAATAAAACATAGATTACATTCTATAATGACGACGATCTCCTGAATATAATTTTACAAGACTACACTTAATATATTGAATGCACAGTACTATTAAGGCGTAGTACATCCAATAATGCCACAGCAATACAACATGAAGGTTAAATGTCAACACATGGCTAGCTGCCCTTTACATGTACGTACGCTATAAAATATAGGTTTTCCAGTCGGCAAATGAGCAGCCAATTTAATGTTCGTGCGTTCGAAATAAAGCGATTTTGCCTTTCCAGTTGTTGCCGTGTTTCAAATTCAAATTAGGGCATTCATTTTAGTTTTGAGACATTCAAATTTCTTTAGCAATTTGTTCAATTTAGCATATCGTCGTTGTTTTGTGATGCACAATCGTAAATGTTGTAAAAAGGCGATCAATTTGTGCTATTAGTTGCACAAATGACGGAAATGCCTGCCCAATAATGAATTTAAATGACCGAACACACGCATTGAAAACGCATTGAAAACGCTTCTGTGAATTTAATTGTTTTGTTGAATTGTTAAAATTAATGGTTATTTTGTTAAATCGAATTACACAACAGTACATTTGCCTAGTTATCAAACGAAATTGAACGACCATTTTCAGCAGTATTCGATTTCGCGCAAAATAGTATGACGCAGTGGTTAAATTGGCTGCTCGTTTGCCGAAATTGACCGGGAAAACTTAACAGTACAATCTGACAATTATAATAATGAAAAAACACAGTCTTAAAAATGACACAATAATTACCTCACAAAAATATGAAACAAATTACAACGTTACTCACTAATAAATTACAAGGTCACCCTCCCACGTGGTTTACATTATTAGGAGCATGGCCAGAGCCATACTCCCTAGAAAAACGAGAGAATTCTAGACTCAGTTTATGTTTATCTTCTCTGCTCGAAGCCCGCAGGAGAAAACTTGCTACAAGTTGTCTTTGCGCGGAAAGGCTGTTTTCGTTACGTGATCACCTCTTTGTCCAAGTATCAATTTCTCATGCTTTTTAGATTAGTGCAATATTTACATGTACGTGTACAGTCGGGTACAGTCGGCTCTCGTTTGTACAGACTCAGCCGGATCTGGACAAAATAAATGCACAGTCTGTTTTGTTAATGTTCATGTGTATTTCGTTGGAGCAGGTAACAAATGCTAAAAAACGCCACAAATGAATTCATTCAGGGCATCATAATCTTGGAAATGTTTCTCAAAATAATCATATGATGGAATTGGCGTCGGGATAATGTACATTGTAAACACACGTCGATAGGCCACGTTTACAATGTTGCATTTCTTTCATATGAGAATATTTTAAATATGATAAATTGTGCGGTGAAAACATCACAGCTTAATTCATGGATTAATTTAGTGTCCAATGATCTAACGTTCTACACGGCTTGCAAGTCTAAAACGAGTCACGTTCATTTAGTACTGAACGCATTTTGACAATGATTTGACAATAGTTGTTAACAGCCAGAAAAAAACACTTTCCTTTGAAGGTTATATTTTATATAGGTTTTCCTGGCTATTTTAAAACATGTTTTTTCATCTTCAAATTTACCCACTCTCAAATTCAATTTCGTTCGCAGAAAAACTTCACACGCTTTTACCAAACCAATTAAGTAATTGATCATTCAATTTCAACGTTTTGTCACCCCTTTTAAACACCAGGTCAAGAATATTCGTCATTACAGACCAGATTCGTCTATAGCAACAGCTTAGACCAATTTCATCTGTAATGACGAATATTCTCAATCCATTGTTTAAATAGAGTGACCAAACTTTGACATTGAATGATAAATGACTAAATTGGTTCGAAACAAAATTGTAATTTTTGTCTGGACGAGGTTGAACGTGAGAGTTCGTGAATTTGAATAAAAGAGTGTTTGAAAATAGCATAAAACAGTGGGGTTTGTTGCCAATTTTAAACATTTTAAACAAGTCTTTAACATTGAAACATCTTTCAAACACCAACAAGATATTGATCGAAAAAATCTAGCGATTTATCATTCATTCTTATAATTACACGCGCAATGTTTAGCTTCTGAAAAAAATGTTTATAGAAGTGGCCAGCAAGTTGCGTTTGTTGAACACAGTGTTGACGGTATACTGTCGGACACAATGTTTATTCTACAATGTAACGTATTAAAGGTGTACGATGGTAATCTAGATTGTACAATGAATTATAAGTACCAACTATTAATATAACTAAAACCAATATTTGAAATAAATATATGTTTTCCCGCCGAAATTCATCACAAATTAATTCAATTTCCTAAACACGCATTTAAATTCACGCATTTCCCTTAATTTAATCAAACTGTAGGGTTTCTTTTTAGTTAGTATTGCATTCAATTTCGTGTTTGTGCACACATGATTTCATTCTTTTCATTCAGGTTCGTTTTAGTCGTTGTATTTCATTTAAAGGCATTCGAGACTATACAGTTTCACCATTCTCCAGTTGAATTTCTACTCTAGGTTTTCCCGGCTAAAGCCTGTACCCTGTATTTAGAAGAGTGTTAGGTAAAGTTTGAAAAGTTATGGTGGTAAGTTTAAAATAAAACTAAATCTTTCGCTATTGTGTTGTGATCGTTTTCACTGGTCCTTATGTTTTATTCTCTATTTCTTCTAATGTTCGGGCCATGTCAAATAAAAAAATAGCCAAGCTTTTAAGAAACAAATGCTTAAAGTTATCAGGGGGTCGTTATAAAATTACCTAAAACAAAAGGTTGTTCTTTTCATGTATTTTTTTTCACAGTACCTTTTTTAATCGCCTTTTTTTTCGTTCAAAAATGCTTTACTTATTTGCCTTTATATACGAAATATAATGTGAACATTTAACAAATGTTTGCCAATTGATGAAATTGAATAGTTGAAGACCTCGTGAATTTGAATGGTCTTATTTGGCCAGTGAATGCTAACTGCTGAAATAGAATTACTCCTTTTGACTGTTGAATGCTGATGCAACAAAGATTTTATTTTGAAACGAAATTGAATGAGCCTGGGGTTAATTTTAATGATTTTTTGTTTAAATTTGGCCTGGAAAACCAATATAATATACAATAGGATACGGTGTTCAAGATCCAATTTCACGCATTCTCATGCTACATGCTTTCATAGAATAATAACGCGATTTCCATGAATACCATTGTACGCCCTTGTCACCGGCATTCTCATCTGGGTAATATCTACCATTCAAGTGAGACACAAAACACTGATTAAACCACCAGGCTCCTGTGTACTTTTCTGCGCAATTAATTTCTGGTTCATCATCATTTTCACGATCCTTTGTCGTAAAGAGACGTCCTCTGTGATACCCAAGAGAGTCACCGGCAGTGCTGCTGGCATCGTATTGGTGAATATTCAGATTGTACTCACCCGGGGATATTTGGAAATCTGAGTACTTTGCCCATGCCGTGTTGTTCTCCCAGTCCTCTAAGTCAACTCGTAGCTCCCATGATCCACGTGAATCATCAGACGTCAGAGTCACCAAGTTGTCATTACCCAACCAGAACTCACCGGACAGATCGCCAAAGCCAGACTGGTAGTCGGCCCAGTTACGGTAGAAGTCCACGCTGCCATCTTGTCGCCTCTGAAACACGATCCATCCCCCGCCATCAGTTTCCATGTCACAGTAGACACGAAGACCGCCATTGCCGAATCCCTCTGGGTAGATTGTGTAGATACCGCTTGAACAATAACCGGCATCTAAGAGCATCTTGCAACTTCTGTTCCGATTCAAGAAACTATCAGCCAGTGAGTAGAGAGGTGTGTCCTCGTCTGCATCAAAGTACACGCTCCCTTGAGTTGCATTGAAGTAGTCGAGATGCTGCCGTCTTATGGCAAGGTTCAACTCGCACAATTTACTGCAGTCATTGAAGTTAAATGATTTGCAATGTTGATCCATGCTGCATTCACGTCCGCAGATGGCACGAGATCGTACAATTTTGGTTGCAAACGCAAACCCTTTTAGGGCTCGATTTTCTGCGGCATAAAACACATGTTTCCCTGCATAAGAGGTTCCATATGCAGTGACGGACGAGGTAGCTCCCTGACATATGATGAATATTATGTGAAATAGTTGCAACCCAGTAAAGGTCAGTTTCGCCATTGCTTCCATTACTTAAAGGATTCGTTAAAATCAGAGGACTTAACGTCGATCTCAGTTTGTTTTATTTGTTTTTGTATAATGTGCGCCACAAAATTACAGTTAAAATCACAAAAAGAAAATCTAGCGATTTGTCGTGTCTGGTTGAACTACCCGCAATGGTTGTTCAACGACTAAAAGTCAAGCCGTACTGCTTTCGGGTGCTGTCCTATATACAAATACTAGAATGCTCCTGTGAAAGGCCTGGCGATGGTGGGACTTGGTATGGTTTACAGAAAGGAATGTGTTGAGGCAGACGATGTGTATCACTCATTCTCTCTGATTGGTTATTCAAGTGAGTACGTCATTTACGTCAATGACTAGTAATAGGTCAGTATTCCCGCAGTTACAAACCATAGCCTTTGATTGGCTGATATTTTATCGTAAGCTGATAACCTCATCGTTCTGTGAGATTCTGGATAAACGTTAAGCACTGTAGTGAACTCTTAATTCGTTTTAATTGTCGTCATGCCACGCCAAACAAAAACACGGACAATCTGGAGATTGCATATGCGTTCAAATCAATTTCACGCTGGTTGATTCCAATTCTCAAAACATGAATGAGAATGTCAGAGAAATGTCGTCTATTAAGAGGAGTCTTTACAATTATTATAGCTTTAAAAATGACAACACGAACTGTCCACGATATTGAATTTAATGAGATTGAGAGGTAATTTTTGCTTGGCACAGCTTCGAGTACAGAAGTAAAGCTTGAGCGATGATGTTTAAAAAGCTTGTCGTGATATTGCTCACATTTTTTATTGCCCTTAGTGGGGCAGATGAGGAAATATTTGGAGAAATTGTGCCTTTGATGATACAAGCATGGAATTAGGCACACAGTCAGAGTATGTCATGAGGAAGATATTTGGCTACAGGGCCATCGCAGATTTGAAGTTTGAAGAAATTACCGTTGTTTTATAACCCTAACTCCCTTGGGTGTGTAGAAGTTCATTCGTATCGGAATTGATGGTTCAGCGCGGTCATCAGGGATAAGCAATACATCGTTCGGTTTTCAATCACATGCTCAAGGTAGTGTCAGAGTTAGGAATAGACGCACTGTAAAGCTTTTCTATCACGTCATTTATTTTTCTAGACCTTGAATAGTTTTCGAGCGTCCAAAAAACGTGTTTTTTTCTGACCACCTGAAGTGCTTTGTTTTTGTCTTTCTCCTTCCTGAATCGATTCAAGGAGTTTTTTCTTTTGGGTGGCAAAACAACCTCGTACGACCTAGCAACAATAATGGCGGATCGATCCCTCGCTCGCCCCATTCCGGCTATCGCACATTTGTTAACGTCCCTCTAAAACGCGGCGTACAGTTCAAGACGACCACAACGCCGCCCGAATATAAAACAATAAAACGCGCTCGTTGGACCATAATGGCTATTTGTGTGTCCCAATTCCCCCATTGTGCCATTTTGTTTCCAACCCACCGCCACTAATAGGTCGTCCTTTCTCGATCGATACGCTGGTGCGAAACCAATTCCAAATTAAAACTTGGCATAATATCTGCAAGGCAACAAGTGTATAGTTGGCGTTTGCAATCAATTTTAAAAGATGGGGGAACAAATTGACGGTACCAGTTTAGGTTTGGGTTGCGCGTTAACAACTTGTATACTACTTCTCGATTTATATTGGTTGAGTTCTATAATAATTGTGCTACCGATCTGTATACATCGCCCCATATATATTTGAAACTGGTTGTATAGCAATAATTACATATGTGTTGATTATCGAACAGGCCAGAAAAAAACTGTCCAGTTGGTACGTATAATAGCATTCTCTAAAATTGGTCGGAAACAGTCTCAATAGATTATGTTTAAAAAGCTTGTCGTAATATAGCTCCCATTTTGTATTGCCCCTAGTGGGGCAGATGGGAACATTTTACGGGGAATTGTGCCTTTGATGATACAAGCATGGAATTAGGCACACAGTCAGAGTATGTCAAGAGAAAGATATTTGGCTACAGGGCCATCGCAGATTTGACCTTTGAAGAAATATAGATAGAATACGATTTGAAGGTTTGCATGGCGAAAAGGCAATAAGATAAGTTTGCCGTAACACCACAGTTATACTCTTTAGTGGGGTATTACTCTATAATGAGATGTGTGGTTCTTTTCAGAACCACACATCTCACTAAAGGGTATATAATATATAGGCCCTATATTGGTGTGTTTTTTGTATTTGTTTTATTCGCAATTTCCACAATAATGATACAGATTTTACTACAGAATAAAAAAGGAAAATATACATATAATGGAAAGAGCAGGGATAACGCAACAACGTTTTACAAACCTTATTTCCATTGCGGTCCCCAAAAAACATATTGAGAAATGCATGACATAACCTGACAATTTTACAGATCAGATATAGCACTGAAATTAGCTACCAACACCGACCTAAATTAGAACGTTACAGAAACAGTAACACTGTAACATACAATGTACCACAAAACCACTTATATTTCTTTCTTTTTTTGTGTTTGTTTTTTTGTTTTGTTTTTATACATGACATTGCACCAGCCCTGAATCTTATACAAAAAATGCTAAAATACATAAAAACCATCACAAATCTGTAACTTATATCGTACGTCAATATTGTACCAATTAATTAAAAACTGTCCAGGCCTCCTAAACTAACAATAATAATGATATTAAAACCTTTAATCATTTCATTAAAGAATACAAAATTGATATCATAAGAATAAACTCATAGCATCTTTATGTGGATTTAACAGGATTTAACAGCTTGGATTTTGTTAAAAAGGAATCCTTTAAGCTTAGTTTTGAACAACGTTTTTTTTTTCATGCTGTTTCAGGTTGGATGGCAGTGAATTCCATATTTTAATTCCAGTATAGAAAAAAGAATTAGTATCTGATCCTTTAATGTGTGGCACATAAATATTACACTGACTAGATCTCGTGGAGTAGTGGTGAACCTGGGTGTTATTACCGTGGTGTTACCGCAAACTACTTATCTTATATTCTTCAGGACCTCCACCAGAATATAGCCCACCTTGACTCAGAACTCAGATCCAGCTGTACAGACACTAGGTACAGGGAATTCCATGATGAGATTGATAGGGGCCTGTCTAACCTTGACTCTGTTCTTATCAACAGGAGAAACAAGAAGATTGGTGGCTTGCTTGCCAAGCAGCATCAACGCAGACAGAGACGTTTTAGACGTCCCAAGCCCCAATCGACAACACCCCCTGCCAATACTGTTATAAACCTTTCCTCCTCATCCGTATCAGATGCTGAACACAAACTTCTCTCCAAGGGTCTGAACTTCTGTCCCACTCCCCGTACTGTGAACCAGGTACAGCTCAGCCAAGATCTCACGGAATACTATCGTAGGATCCGTCTCCGTGAGTTTTTTCTTGATTCTGACCCTTGTGACCCAGAACCCTTCCGTGTCAAGAGCGCATGGGTACCCCCCAAGAATCGTGTACCAGCTCTCGAAACATACGTTCAAGTTGTCAATACCCAAGTCACTAACCCTGGTAACTTTCCCCACAGGACCCATGATAACCTCCCCAGGGAAGAGCGCCTTGCACTTGCTGCTTTGCGTTCTCGTACTGACATCATCATCAAGCCAGCTGATAAAGGCTCAGCCGTGGTCATCATGGATCGTCAGCAGTACATCGACGAGGCCCACCGTCAGTTGGACAACCGTACTAACTATATCTGCCTTGACTCTGATCCCACAGGTACATTCTCTCGAGAGATACAGCAGTTGCTTGATGACATGCGATCACGTGACCAACTGTCAAAGAAAGCTCACAAATTTCTTTCACCCACTGACTGTAGAACTGCCAGGTTTTATCTTCTCCCCAAGATTCACAAGACTGGTAACCCTGGTAGGCCTATCGTCTCGGGTAATGGCTCACCCACGGAACACATCTCCATGTTTATTGACAGTTTTCTTAAACCCCTTGTCCATAGGATTCCATCATACATCCATGACACCCCGGACTTCCTGCGCAAGCTCGAAGGAATCAAGGACCAGATTCCCAGAACGGCCATCATTGGGACCTTTGACGTCTCATCCTTGTACACTAACATACCACACGAAGAAGGTATTCGTGCTTGTTCCATAACCCTAGCTAGGGCAGGACACATGCACGACCCCTCCTATAAGTGACATTCGCGCCCTCATGAAACTTGTACTAACGAAGAATAATTTTTCCTTCCTAGATAAGCACTATCTACAGGTACATGGCACTGCAATGGGTACTCGCATGGCACCCTCCTTTGCATGCCTCTTTTTGGGTGACCTCGAGGAACGCATGCTTGCCTTAGCACCGTGCCGTCCCTGGATCTGGTGGAGATACATTGATGATGTATTTTTCATATGGACCAGTGATGAGGACAGTCTGCTGACTTTCACTAATCACATGAATTCCTTCCACAGGACCATCAAGTTCAAATCAGAGTACTCACATCATCAGGCCCACTTCCTAGATGTCACCATCCGCAAGGAGGACAACTTAATAACCACTGATCTGTATTCTAAACCCACAGACACACACCAGTATCTCCACTCCTCCAGCTGTCACCCTAGGCATTGCAAGACTGGTATAGCATTTAGTCAGGCCCTCAGACTCAAAAGGATTTGTTCCAACGACTATGATTTCTCCCGCCATTCACAGATACTGAAGAACAACTTGGTTGCCAAGGTAAAGGTAAAGGCCCCCCAGGCTAATGCCAAACCCATGATCCCCATGGTGACTACCTTTCACCCCAGTCTCCCTTCCCTTCGCAAAATCACCAACGACAGCCATCACATTCTCCACACTTCAGATCGCCTTGTCCGGGCCATCCCCGACAGCCCTGTATTGGCCTATAGACGCCCTCAGAATCTACGAGACCTCATTGTTCGAGCCGAAGTTCCCAGCTTGGATGCATCTCCCCCCATCCAGCACGGAACTTTCAAGTGCAGTTCTAGATGTGTGGTCTGCCAGATCCACATTCAGGAGTCTGACTCCTTTTCTGGCCACTCTTCTGGTACTACTCATAGAATTATTGGTAACATCACTTGCAGTACATCTAATGTCATATATCTCATCTCTTGCAGGTTTTGTGGAGTTCAGTATGTCGGAGAGACCAAAAATGCCCTAAAAAAGCGTTTCTACGGTCATCGATCGACTGTCAATACCAAGAAACTGGATACCTCTGTAGGACATCACTTTAACCAGCCTAACCATTGCATTTCTGATATGATTCTTCAGGGCATAGAATCACTTGGCCATCGGAAAGACTCAGTCCGCCTCAGCCGGGAGAAAGTCTGGATGAATCGTCTTCGGACTATTCAACCACATGGGCTTAACATCCAACTAGGAAATGATTAACTTCTATTTTTTCTCCATTTGTCATCTGTTTCAGATTCATTCCTTGCCAGATTTTTGTTTTTATTTGTTCTCACTTCTCTGGTTTCCTAAACCCCCCCTCATTACTCCTATTCATACTTATTTGTTAGTTTTTCCCTTTGATCTCCACCCTGGACCCTTTTCCTTGTGGCTTTACCCCTTCTGTTTTTGTTCCTACCCCGCCTTTGATCCTACCCACACTGACCTCACCCTTTAATCCCTCAGCCTAATCCTCCTTTTGTTGATTGTACTCTGAACCTCTACACCTAGACGGACCATTGTCCATATTCTGCTGTGCTAACACTTGAAGTCGGCGCGAACTGGAAGTGCAACATGGCGGACCCGAGACGTCACTGCTGTGAGCCAATGAAATGTCCAGGTGTGGAGGTCAGCGGATTTATTCTGTACATTTTGTATTTATAAACATTACGTAATACGTATCGTAGCAACACCTGGACATTTCATTGGCTCACAGAGTCCACGTCGTGGGTCCGCCATGTTGCACTTCTCCGCATGCCGACTTCAAAATGAAACAATGATGATCTGTCCATGTATAGAGGTCAGTGGGACTGAGGCTATAAGCCAGGCACTCCGTGCATGACGTCAGAACGTAAAACTGGCTGCATCGAAAACCCAATTACAGACGCCCAGATAAGAACACTAAACACACGTGGGCGTACCGCATGTACAAAATAAATGGATGCATTCCCTAGTTTTTCATAGGCACGACTTGTATACCTTTTTCTATAAGACCCTATCTAGATGAGATTATTTAGTTGTATAATTCACCAAAATTCACTTAAACAAAAACCGAAAAAAAAGCAACACTAGGATTCGAACCCACGGCCTATGGATGTTAAGGCAGGTACATTATCCACCAGACTATCGCATATGTCATTATGATCTTTTTGTTTAAAATGTTGATATTGTCTACAATACTGGAACGGCTGGTGCAGAGTCTAATTTACAAGTCACCTATAATTCGTATGTGGGCATGGATGTGAGCGAGTGACGTCATGCACGGAGTGCCTGGCTTATAGCCTCAGTCCAATTTGGGACCACGCTCACCCACACCAGGGGAAAATTTGCTGGAGCTGCAAACAATCTTGCCGAGCACAAAATAATCTTGCTCAGTAAAAACAAATTACCAGCCAAAACCCCGTGCGCTTTTCATGTTGAGTAAAATAACATCTCATTACCAGTCGCATACATCAACCTTAAGTTTGGTTTGTAACCCTGTTTTTGCCAAGGAAGAATTTATATTAAGCAAACATTTTGTGCTTAACAGCTCCATAAATTTAGCCCCAGATTAGGGATGGTCTCTTCAAATTCAAGCTTTGTTCCTATCCAGTCTTCATACCGTCGTGGTCTCTTGTTCTTTTTAATCCGTCAGTTCGCCTCGTTCAAGCTTTGTTCCTATCCAGTCTTCATACCGTCGTAGTCTCTTGTTCTTTTTTAATATGTCAGTTCGCCTCGTTCAAGCTTTGTTTCTTATCCAGTCTTCTGACCGTCGTGGTCTTTTGTAAATGTAAATCATTTCGCCTCGTTCAAGCTCTTCCTATCCAGTCCACTGATCTCTACAAACTGGATAGGTCGATCGTACATTGATGGGATAGCGAGCCGTGAAGTCACCGGCGGCCACGTTGGGATATTCAATACAATGCAGTGATCGCACGTGCGCGCACTGAAATTGTCAAATTTATTTTATTATAAAACTGGCACTTTTTAGTGTCTGGATATAAAATTAAACCCAAAAAATTAAGAATTTTCTTGATCCAACAAAACCTCGTTTTTAATTTTCCTATGGTTTGTGTATAAGGTTTTGATGTTGGAAATGTTAAAACAAAATGTTGGTCCCATTTTCCCGAAAATATGGCTTTTTAATATTCAAACTTGGCGTATACATCTCATTCTTGGGTGTTATTATGTTTAACTTAATTTTCCTAACCAAACTGGATCGTTTTTGCGACGTTAACGTCGTTTCCTGTGATATTAAATGAGTTTTCTCGGTCGTGCGCTATACAAACGTGTGTACGCCTGCAATGTTTTGAATATCCCAATATGGCCGCCAATGGCTTCACGTGCAGAGCCGCTCGACCTATCCAGTTTGTAGAGATCAGTGATCCAGTCTTGTGACTGACGCGGTCTTTTGTAAATGTAAATCCGTCAGTTTGCCTCTTTCTAGCTTTCTTCCTATCCAGTCTTGTGACTGTCGCGGTCTTTTGTCAATTAAATTCGTCAGTTCGCCTCGTTCAAGCTTTCTTCCTATCTAGTCTTTTGACCTTCGTGGTCTATTGTTCTTGTTAAATTTGCCTCATTCAAGTTTCTGTTAATGATGCGCGCATGCAGTGGTTCACATAATTGACCCTGGCAGGGCGGAAATGGGTTCATTGGCAACGTCGATGACAAACTTTCAGGTCATTTTCTCTCAATTTGTCATAGACTTTTCGCTTTATATTTTAACGCCCTCTTGTGACGCCACACAATTGTTTTTCCTCGCTAATATTTTGCACGAATGCATGACACGGCAGGCCGGCCACTCTCCATCTTACGCATATTTCTGTTTCCCCGTAGTTGGGTGAAGCCACATTGCATAGAATCACAACAAGTATTCGTTCTCCTTTTTCACCTTCAATACAAAAATTGCGATAAAGTAGGAACTGAAAAATACTCTTCGGGGAAAAAATAGGCCTTTTTAATCCCTAGTTCATCCCGAGGCTACTATGGCAGCTCGACAACTGCCAATGCTTAATTTTAAGCAATTGTGTTCGTGTCTCGTGAATAAACATTTTCCCATTTTAAACAAATTCAAAAGTGAAAATGTATTATAAGGCCTTCGTTCAAGCAATGATTGTAATAAAATAAAGAAATATTGGGGGGTGTTAAGGGGGTACACTCGGTAGCGCGCCGTTTTTGTGTGAGAGTAAGTAGTCCGAGGGCTTGCCCCTCATGTATTATTCTTAGCATTAACAATAACAGAGATAAGCCCCTTCAATCGCCGCAGGAATTACTTTCTTGCCTGAGCTGTCTTTTGAGAGCACAACATAATGAAACATTTTCTTTTCCCCGTGCGCTGTACCCAGCACGATATGAGACCGAGGGACTTCCCCCTTAGTCCCCCATACCTATACACTACCTAGACTATTGTTACCTAACGCACCCCCCCAAAAAAAGAAAAAAAGAAGAAAAGAAACTGCAACTTTCCGCCAGCACAATGACCACCACAAAAGAGGGGGGGGGGGGGGGGTGGGGGGGGGGGGGGGGGGGGGGACGGTCTCTCGTCCCATTTATTGCTTCATACGTTTTGTGCATTGCTTTTCTTCATTGTGTTGGTTAGTTTGCTTTTTAGCGTCGCCACTGTTGTGCTGCTTCCCCACCCCCCCACACCCCCCCCCCCCCCCCCCCCCCCCCCCCCCCCCCCCCCCCCCCCCCCCCCCCCCCCACTCTCTGCCGTTTGGGTCTGTCGATAATAAGAATAAGCTTATATAAGAATAATAGAATACTAAAACGGTTTGTACGTCAGAATAAATTTATGTTTGTGAAGTTAGCTAAAAACGCCTACAGTCCGTACCCATGTGCCACTTTAATCGGTCATTGAGAAAATGGACCCAAAAATATTCGAGGGATTGACACTCGAACCAATATTGTTCTATAGAACCTTACCTTCAAATTATAACTAGAAACGGAACTTTTATATGAATTGTAAATGAAACCAAGATAAACACCCATGCATGGTACCCCATTATATACCTGTAATGGAAGGAAGATAGATACTTCATTGTACGGTGTCAGCAGCTTCTTGTTTGCGAAACAATAATAGTCCTGGGAAAATACCTAATTTTGTTTGGTTGATCTCACACAAATTGCAATAGAATATTTGGCACCACAGTGCACTTCTATAAGGTCCCTAGAATGACATACTAATTATGCAATTTAGTCATATTTCCATCACTTGGATTTTTAGAGATTTTTAGTATGTCATTCTAGGGACCTTATAGAAGTGCACTGTGGTGGAAAAAATTATATTGCAATTTGTGTGAGGTCAAAACTTTTTTTCCCTGGACCAAAAGCACTAAACGAAATCACGATCCACGTGCCAATATAAAACGACAGTCCACGTTCATTGTAATGAAAATCTTGTATTTAAAGCAACCAACAATAAAACGCCTCATTAGTCATGACCAGTCTTTTCCTTGTGTACCAGCACATTATACGTTGTCGTCTCGACACGTATTTTGAACGGTCTAAAACGAAAGAACACTAATTTGTCCCTCGCAAAGTTAGAAAGAAAACAACATGTGCCAGGATTTGTTGCGACAATAAAATCAATGAATAACGGGTGACAGTTTCAACTCGTTGCTAAAACGACGAATTCATACCCGAAGACCGTTTTTCGTGTTCTTGCAGTAAATTCGGGAATTGTAAATAATGATATTTACATTTGTTTTATTTTTGTATTTATGTTAATTCAAAATTGTCTTGATTCTCTAAATGTTTGTAATATTGTTCAGGCAATAGTAACAAACCTTTTATTGTCAAGAGGAACAACAAAAAAACACTCGTCTTCAGTTTGACTGACATCTAGTCTGCACAGTTTGCACAGTCAACAATAATTATGTCTAACCACACTGTAGACAAAAGTACAATTTTAATTAATTCAAAAATCCTCTAATTGACACATTCTTACAAAGATTTAAATTTTACACAATAATATGCAAAGACAATGAAGTCATTGATAAAACATCCTTCACATTGGTGTGAACTACAGTAATCTTTCCTCGGCTTTGCCATCTGGCAAAGCAAGTAAATAACACTTTAAATTACTCAAGCTAACGACATGGAGGCTATCATTAAAAACACTCACAGTAAGAGAAACAAGAACTCCTCCTGTCATCTCGACATTACAAAGTTAGCAGCTTCAATTAAAACTGGCTCAATAACAAGTATAGCCCAGCCTCTTCCAAAATTGTATCTACCACTTCAACTGTATGACAACACGTAATAAGGCCAGGTGACTGTAATTCAGTATCTTCACTAGGCTTTTCAAAGAATTTCAAAAATGCAGTGAATCTACCATTCAATGCAGCTTCAATGCTATTTACCACACCTCTACCAACAGGACATGCAGCTTCATCATATTCACGTAAAATATATTGGAATGCACAAACTATGGTCTCAGCTAAAGCACTTAGAAATAAAGTCTGGTACATACATGGCTGGGATACACGTCTGGCAATGTACACCCAAAATATGACTTGTTAAAATACAGTTTCAGGCATAAATCACTGACCTAAAATCCATCTAGTCTGCACACAGTCAACAATAATTATGTCTAACCACACTGTAGACAAAAGTACAATTGCAATTAATTCAAAAATCTCTAACTGACACAATCTTACAAATATTTAAATTATCACACAATAATATGCCCAGACAATGAAGTCATTGATAAAACATCCTTCAAACTGGGGTGAACTACAGTGAAAAATAAAGTTAGCTAAAAACCTAGCGTTACATTAACGTGTGTGTAATATTTGGCTCAAGAACACTTGATCAACTTAAGCACAGGCCTAAACAACTGGCTCTAAAATAATTTAATTATAATAATAAGTATTATCATTTTTTGTTAGAGTCAACAGATTTATATGAGGCACAACTGCCAACAAACTGAACTGATCTAGCTTATATACAAAATGGTAAAATATAATTAAACACAATTCTATCAATAGAATTATACATGTACAATGAAAATTACGCAGCACATAATGTAAGTCGATGAAGTCCTTCCAATGCTGGGTATAGGCACGAATCACATCAATATTTCGCGACAATAAATGCGCGGAAGCGAACGCGTACATGTTGTTCTCATGTAGGAGAAAATCTAAGGTCCGGCACAAAACATATCCGGACAAAAGTACGTCGTTACTTATTATATTAAATGCACAGTGTTATTAAGGCGTAGTACAATCAAATATGCCACAGCAATACAACATGAAGGTTAATTTCAACACATGGCTAGCTGCACTTTACATGTATACGTACGCTATAAAATATAGGTTTTCCCGGCCAATTTCGGCAAATGAGCAGCCAATATTTAATGTTCGTGCATTCGAAATAAAGCGATTTTGCCTCTCCAGTTTTTGCCGTGTTTCAAATTCAAATTAGGGCATTCATTTTAGTTTTGAGACATTCAAATTTCCTAAGCAATTTGTTCAATTTAGCATATCGTCGATCTTTTATGTGACGCATAATCATAAAGAGGCAATCGTAAATTTCGTAAAGAGGCGATCAATTTGTGCTAATAGATTGCACAAATGACGGAAATGCCTGCCCAATAATGAATTTGAATGACCAAATACGCGCATTGAAAACGCTCCTGCGAATTTAAATGTTTTGTTGAATTGTAAAAATTATTGGCAATTTTGTTAAATCGAATGACACAACAGTACATTTGCCTATTTATAAAACGAAATTGCATGACCATTTTCAGCAGCATTCGATTTCGCGAAAAATAGTATGACGTAGTGGGTAAATTGGGTGCCCGTTTGCCAAAATTGACCGGAAAATTTAATAGTACAATCTGACAATATAATAATGAAATACAGGGTCGCAAAAATGCCAGAATAATGATCTCACAAAAATATGAAACAAATTACAACGTTAATCACTATTAAATTACAAGGTTACCCTCCGACGTGGTTTACATTATTAGGAGCGTGGCCGGAGTCATACTTCCTAGAAAAACGTAGGTAATGCAGGTAATGTCATAATGCGAATAAATTCACGACTAGTCGTGAATTTTATCGCGAATATTTTTTCAGTAGCTTGGAATGTATTCACAAACTTGCGACAGAGGCGTTCGGTGGCATGTAGTAGTGCGCGCCATGTGAACTTCGCGCATTAAGCAAAAATTGTACGGACATGGACGAAAACTAACAGGTCAACTCGAAGTCGTACGCGAGCAAATAATCCCATGAGCTAAATGCACACTTGCTGTCGAACCCTTCAAGTTACTGGAAAAATATTCACGACTAGTCGCGAAAATATTCACGACTAGTCGTGAATATTTTCGCGACTAGTCGTGAATTTTTTTCGCGACTAGTCGTGAAAAAGTTCACGACTAGTCGCGAAAATATTCACGACCAGTCGCGAAAAAATTCACGACTTTTTATGTCCCTCCAGGGCCACCATAATATACCGATAATGTGCGTATTAAGGTATTGTAGAGGGCGCTCAACACTCCATCCATTGGGATATCGTTTGGTAAAAAATAATTCATCCCCCGCCAAGTTTCTCAAAAATTGTGTATTTCTTTTTACTTACTCAATAGTAACAAACCTGTTATTATCAAGAGGAACAAAAACACCACCCACTCACCCACAGTTTGACTGGCGGCTTTTGTGCAATATAATATTTTTTGGGGGGAATTTAAAATTGATACTGGAATCATTCAAACTGACTCAACAACTTAATTTGATTTTGTTTGTTTATTTCTATTTTTTTTTTTTTTTTTGTACTGTTCTTTCAAAATCACGTTGAAAAGTTGTGAATGAAATAAAGAGTTAAATCAATGCATCTTTTCCTTTGCAATGTAAATGCACAATTGCATTTTCTAAGCTGACGTCACGATTTCACCACTCAGTTATTAACAAGGTGAAGGTGATATGATTTAAATATTACCTAATCCATAATCGAAAATTCGCTCAATTCTCACTAATAATTGTTATTGAAATTTTTCTGAAAGTATTCCTGCGATGGAATTGGCGTCGGGGTAATGTAAATTCAATATTTGTGGATATTGTAAACATACGTCGGAAGGCCACGTCTACAATATTGCATTTCTTTCATATAATAATATTTTAAACAAAAGAAATTGTGCGGTATAAACATTTATAATATTGTCTTCAGGGCTAAAATGATTTTTTTAAAATCATGGATTAATTTTAAGTGCTGCACGTGTCCAATGATCTATTGTTCTGCTCGGCTTGCAAGTCAAAAACGAGTCACGTTTATTTAGTATCGTACGCGTTTTCACAATAATTTGACAATAGTTGTTAACAGCTAGAAAACAAATTCATTTAAAGGTTATATGTATATTTGTATATATGTTTTCCCAGCTATTAAAACATTTTGTATTCAAATTCACCCACTCTCAAAATCAATTTCGTCCGGAGAATTTGTTCACATACTTTTACCAAACCAATTAACTCATTTATCATTCAATGTCTACGTTTGGTCGCCTCTTTTAAACACCATGTTGAGAATATTCGTCATTACAGATCAGATTCGTCTATAGTAACAGCTTAGACCAATTTCCTCTGTGATGACGAATATTCTCAATCCAATGTTTAAACAGAGTGGCCACACTTTGACATTGAATGATAAATGACTAAATTGGTTTGGAAAAAGCTTGGGGTTTTTTTCTGGATGAAATTGGATGTGAGAGTTCGTGAATTTAAATATAAAATGTAAACAAAACAAAAAAACAGGTTTTTGTTTCAAATTTAAAACCTGTCTGTAAAAATTACAATGAAACACCTTTCTAAATAATTTCTTGTTAATCCTTTTAAACACGTTCAAACACTCAGATCTTCAGAGATACTGATCGAAAAATATCTAGCGATACATCCATCATGTTGATAAATTACACGCGCAATGTTTAGCTTTTGGAAAATGTTTAGAAGTGATGGCTAGCAAGTTGTGTTTGCTGAACACAGTGTTGACGGTACTGTCGGACACAATGTTTATTCTACAATGCAACGTATTAAAGGTGTAAGATGATATTATTGATTGTACATTGAATTACAAGTGCCAACTATTATTATAACTAAAACAAATATTCGAAATTAATATAATATACAATATATAGGATATGGCGTTCAAGGTATAATTTCACGCATTTTCATGCTACATGCTTTCATAGAATACAAACGCGATTTCCAAAAATACCACTGTAAACCCAAATTACCGGCATTCTTATTTGGGTAATATGCACCATTCAAGTGAGAGGCAAAACACATATTAAACCACCAGGCTCCTACGTGCGTTTGTGCACAATTAAAGTTTGGATCAACATCATTGTCACGATCCTTTGTCGTAAAGCGACGCCCTCTGTGTTTCACAAGAGAGTCACCGGCAGTGCTGCGTGCATCGTATTGGTCATAATTGAGATTGTACTCACCGGGGGATATTTGGAAATCTGAGTACTTTGCCCATGCCGTATTGTTCTCCCAGTCCTCTAAATCAACTCGTAGCTCCCATGATCCAAGTGAATCATTAGACGTCAGAGTCACCAAGTTGTCGTTACCCAACCAGAACTCACCGGACAGATCGCCAAAGCCAGACTGGTAGTCGGTCCAGTTACGGTAAAAGTCCACGCTGCCATCTTGTCGCCTTTGAAACACGACCCATCCCCCGCCGTCAGTTTCCATGTCGCAGTAGACACGAAGACCGTCATTGCCGAATCCCTCTAGGTAGATTGTGTAGATACCGCTTGAACGATAACCAGCATCTAAGAGCATCTTGCAACTTCTGTAGCGATTCAAGGAACTATCAGCCAGTGAGTAGCGAGGTGTGTCCTCATCTGCATCAAAGTACACGCTCCCTTGAGTTGCATTCAAGTAGTCGAGATGCTGCCGTCTTGTGGCAAGGTTTAACTCGCACATTTTACTGCAGTCATTAAAGTTAAAAGATTTGCAATGTTGATCCATGCTGCATTCACGTCCGCAGATGACACGAGATCGTACGATTTTGGTTGCAAACGCAAACCCTTTTAGGGCGCGATTTTCTGCGGCATAAAACGCATGTTTCCCTGCGTAAGAAGTTTCATATCCAGAGACGGACGAGGTAGCTCCCTGACATATGATGACTATTATGTGAAATAGTTGCAACCCAGTAAAGGTCAGTTTCGCCATTGCTTCCATTGCTTAAAAGATTCTTTAAAATCAGATGACTTAACGTCGATCTCAGTTTGTTTTATTTGTTTTTGTATAATGTGCGCCACGTAGTTAAAATCACGGGAAGAAAATCTAGCGATTTGTCGTGTCTGATTGAACTATCCACAATGGTTGTTCAACGACTGTACTGCTTTCGGCTGCTGTCTTCTTTATACAAATGCTAGGATGCTCCTGCAATACAGAGGCCTGGTGATGGTGGGACTTGGTACAGTTTACAGAAAGGAATATTTGAGGCAGACGATGTGTATCTCTTATTCTCTCTGATTGGTTATTCAAGTGAGTACGTCATTCACATTAGTGGCTAGTAATAATTGGCCATTATTCCCGCAGTTACAAACCGTAGCCTTTGATTGGCTGATGTTTTATCGTAAGCTGATAACCTTATCGGTCTGTGAGATTCTAGATAAACGTTAAGCGCTGAAGTAAACTCTTAATTTGTTTTAATTAATTGTCGTCATGCAACGCCAAATAAAGACACGGGAAATTGTCTATTGAGAGGAGTCTTTACAATTATTATAGCTTTAAAAATGACAACACCAACTATTCACGATATTGATTGAGTTAGAGTGAATCTAATTAAGAGTTAATTACCTGGGTACTATGCCAACTCCTTCTATCGAAGGCCACAAGCTGATTACGTTTAAAGAAGAACGATTTATAACCTGAATTGACAGCCTGAAATATAATGAAGTCGCAAATATTATAAGTTGCGCTACAAAGCAAAATCTAGACTCTTTTGTACTTATGATGAGAAACCATTACAAGCATTATAGTCCGTACAGATTCTTAGTTGGGAGTAGTCTTGTTTGCCGCGATTAGGTCGTCTTGCAAACAAGACTAAAGTTATAGGAGTGATACGTTTTTCACGCTTGATGTAAATTCGTAAGAAAGACCAAATCAGCATTGACAGACTTAATGTTAGTTCTTTAGATGAGAATGTTATCACAGATCGTGATACAAAAATGTAGTAAAGGAAAGTACAGTAACTCGTTCAGGTAGACATGTACGCTGGCCTATAGATGCATCATGCATGGAATATCGTCCAGCGACATGAAATTTATATTTCCACGCTGAACTAGTAAACTATATTATTGTCGATTTCTTCGTTTACGCTTCAAATCTAGAGAGGAGCTAGATGTAGTGAGTGACCAATTTTATGTTGTGGGTGCACTACCCTAATTGAAGGGAGAATTTCTACGCGAGCTCATTAGCATAAAATGTGCCCCCACAATTATTTTTTTAAAGCAGGCCGTTTGGTAAAAAAAATGATGGATTGTGTAAATATAGCAAAGGATCAACTCCCTGGTTATTTAGCTTCAATCTGAGGGCAGACTTGATAAAATTACGGTTGAATAATGGCCCTAGAACGTGAGGGGATGCCATTGTTAAAATGGCTGCTTGCAGGCTCTGGAAGTATCATTTCTCGGGAGGTGAGTTTCTTTTAGTGTGAATATTAAAAAATGTAATTGGCTAACCCACTAAAAATTGAATAGAAATGGAAAAAGATAAAGACCAAGACAATTTCCTGGTTGTTATTTGAGAAAACCCAGCGATGTCGGTTTGCATGAAACTTGGTCCTGAACATTGTTGATGTTACACTGTTTTCAATGGGTCTTGAATTAGGCTAGTGCACCCTTGTATGTACGCCATCCACGTCAGTGGCTGGTAATTGGTCAGTATTCCCGCAGTTACAAACCGTAGCCTTTGATTGGCTGTTTTTTTATCGTAAGCTGGTAACCTCATCGGTCTGTGAGATTCTGGATAAACGTTAAGCGCTGAAGTGAACTCTTAATTTGTTTTAGTTGTCGACATACAACGCCAAATAAAAACACGGACAATCGGGAAATTGCATATGCAGTCATATAAATTTCACCTTGGTTGATCCCATTCTCAAAACTTGAATAAGAAATTAAGTCAGAGAACAAGTCGTCTATTAAGAGGATTCTTTACAACTGTTATAGCTTTAAAAATGACAACACCAACTGTCCACGATATTGATCAAGTTCAAGTGAATGTAATTAAGAGGTAATTATCTGGTTATACTATGCCAACTCCTACCGAAGGCCACAAGCTGATTACGTTCAGAGAAGAACGATTTATAACCTAAATTGACAGCCTAAATTTATAACCTAAATTGACAGTCTAAAATTTAAAAAAGTCGCAAACATTATAAGTTGCGTTATAAAAAGCTAAATCTAGACTCCTTTGTACTTATGATGAGATACCATTACAAGCACCATATAAAGGTCCATGCAAAGTCTTAAGGCCCAGTCACACCGGATCGTACGATTTCTGGATAGTGCGATTGGTGCGATTTGGCAGAGATATACGACCAATCGCCAATGTTTGCGACGATCTCCATAGCGGTCGTATGCTGTGATTGCTCTTAAAGGCCCAGTCACACCGGGCTTGCGACCAGGTTACGACCTAGCTGCGACCGAAAAATGTTGCAATCCTAGGCAAATAGTACAAAGAGCGTGCGACTGGTCGCAGAGGTCGTGGGTCATCGCCACAGCAAAATCAGTCGCAGCAAGGTCGATGGTCATGTTCAAAACTTCTGACTTGCGATTTCAAATCGTAAGAGGTTGCAGACAGGTCTTACATGGTCGTACCACCAGTCGTGCATGCTCGCACCACCAGTCGTGGATGATCGCGGGTCCTACAGTCGAACGATTAGTCGTGCAACTTATTGTGCGATCAATCTTCTCCAAAGCGTGCCACCAATCGTACGTAAGTCACACCGGATCGTACGATTTCGTGCAACTGGTTGTAGGTATACACGACTGATCGTGCGAGTGGCCACGATTGGACCCCGACGGGTATATATACAGCCCGGCTGTCGCGCTTTGTTACGATCCATTACGATCTGATGCGATGATCACGATTGACAATTAATCGTGTTGATCGTAGAAAATGTTTGAACCGTCCAAAAATGTTCTACGATCAACACGATTTCCACGACTGACCTCAAGATTTGTTAGAATCTGATAGGATCACCCCGATTATTCCACGATTAAGACCACGATTTAAATCGTGGCGCGAATCGTGATAGTGGGAACCTAATCGCGACCTAATCGCGGTAAATGTATACAGCGCGCGTAGGCCGCCGATGCGGGCGCCCTCTAACGTACGCCGTAGCATCGGCGGCCTACGCGCCGGCAGCGTACCGCGAACAAGACTAAAGCCGTGGTCCCAACCCGCCGTACTTGCAAGTGCTAGCTGTCTACTTGCCAAATCGTGGGCAAAATTTGGGAATCCGTACGTGGTGAGTACCGCCTCAGTAAGGGTTTGGGAGCACGCAGACACGACGTAGCACTTTTAGTGCACGATGAGCTTTCGCTGCGTTTGGGCTACGGATTCACCCACAGTACGGGTGACGCGCGTGCCCTCTACAGCCAATGAGCGCACAACGCACTGACTCCGTGAGTCTTTTTAATTTTTCCCACGGTCAGTTGCTCTACGGACGGCGCACTTAGCACGTGCGAGTGAGTATAAGGACACCGTACGTGAACAGCACGTGTAAGTACGGCCTCCGTATGATAACGTGGCAATCGCACAAAGATCGTACGTTGTAAGCACGTTGTAAGCACGTACAGCTCACTTACCACTTGCGCAACGTACGATGCACGCAACCGCTCACGGCCAGGCGTGGCGTGCGGGCCACGTACTTACACCTTGCGCAACCGTGCGGGTGATGTGCGTTGACGTACTCCCTCCCTGCTCTTGCCTCTCCCTCCACACGGTTTTCCGAAAACGTGGCGGCCATGGCCTCCCCAAAAAACGTACGGACTAAAAACACGCACGGTGGGTTGTGACGTACCGGCGCTTTAAACGTGCTTACAACGTGCTTACAACGTACGATCTCTGTGCGATTGCCACGTTATCGTACGGACCACGCACTTATCACGTGCGCAGCACGCACGTGCTAAGTGCGCCGTCCGTAGAGCAACTGACCGTGGGAAAATTTTTAAAGACTCACAGAGTGAGTGCGTTGTGTGCTCATTGAATGGAAGAGGGCACGCGCGTCACCCGTACTGGGGGTGAATCCGTAGCCCGAACGCAGCGAAAGTCCTCGTGCACTAAAAGTGCTACGGCGTGTCTGCGTGCTCCCAAATCCGTACTGAGGCGGTACTCACCACGTACGGATCCCCAAATTTTTCCAACGTTTTTGCAAGTAGACAGCACGCATTTGCAAGTACGGCGGGTTGGGACCGGCGCTTTAGTTAGGAGTGATACGTTTTTCAACGCTGATACATAATTTCCACGCTGAACTAGTATTTAGTAAATTATATTATTGTCGATTTCTTCGTTTACGCTTCAAATCTATAGGGAAGCTAGATGGGGTGACCAACCCTATGTTGTATGTACGTCATTCACGTCGGTGACTAGTAATTGGTCAGTATTCCCGCAGTTACAAACCGTAGCCTTTGATTGACTGATGTTTTACTGTAAGCTGATAACCTCATCGGTCTGTGAGATTATGGATAAACGTTAAACGCTGAAGTGAACTCTTAATCGACTTGCATGCAGTCATATCAATTTCACGCTGGTTGATTCCATTCTAAAAACATGAATGAAAATGTCAGAGAAAAAGTCGTCTATTTAGAGGAGTCTTTTTATTATAGCTTTAAAAATGACAACACGAACTGGAAAAAAATGCGCGTGGAGGGCCTGTCTTTTGCCGGAGCTTGCTCCGCGCCATTTTGTGTATGGTGTCTCGTGTAGTATTTTTTTCTGTTAGATAAAAACCTAACAGTCTAAACTTTACTAGAAAGTGGAAGACTATTATGTTTGCTTATACAAAGTACACAAATATTCAGGATGCATAACCCATGCTCTAAAATATTCTCATCACTAATCTTCAATTTGGGTAATAAATGTTACTTTGTTTAAACGCAAACAATATTAGGTTTTCCCGGGCGATATCGGAAAATGTGCATATTCATTTGTAAAAGATACATTCAATTTCGCGCTGATTTTAACAACAACGTATATCCGGGTTTCGTTTGTGCAAAAACGAGCATTCGATTTAATGTTGTTTCATTTTGTTACCAGGCGACGGAACGCCATTATACGACTCGTGAACTCGTGAACACGACATGACGCGATAGGAAGGCAGCATATGCCAACGATTGATCTAGGCCGTTGACTGGTTAAAGGGATCGTATACGTTTGGTAATTACTCAAAAAAATTATGGCAATAAAAACTTACTTGGTAAGAAGTACAGCAGCTTTGGATAGTATAATGCATTTTTAGAAACTTTTCACTTCGAAGTACTGCGGTTATGGAAAAAGATATCACTTTTTATCCCCAAAAATTTGAATTTGAGAATGTCACTGCAGTGACGTTTCTCAGACTGTGTATTCCAATGCAGATTATTCTTCCTGCGTGGACATAACCGCTCCAGATTTTCGGCAATATCTCAAAATCGCTACCACCTTTTGAAATGATTTTTTTACAGGTTAGTTTTATGGTATATATCTATAACTATATAGGATTGAAACAAACAATGGGTTCCAATTACCAAACGTGTACGATCCCTTTAATGTTCAGTATATTTGCTACATAGTAGTCAGTTTCGTCAGCTTCAAAGGCACCATTTCGCACGAAAACGAATGCACCAGTTACAAATGTATGAGCACATTTTGCGATATCGTACGGGAAAACCTATATTAAGCCTAATATTTAGACTGAAATAGTATTCAAATAAATAAATCACAATGTGAATGACAGGTAACTGTACTTAAAGTGGCATTTGTGTTGGAGACGTTTGCCGTTGTATAACCAGCCATGTCGCTTATGGAGACTGCTGTGACAACCGCAATGTCCTTTAATTTGTTACTCTCTCGTCTAAGTCGTCCTCTCATCTGAAGAAACAACGATCATTAAGATATTTTATTTCGTGAGTACTCAAAAACATTTGATTAGTGACCGCAAAATTATGACTCTCTTTGGAAGGAATTCCATGTCTGGACATCTTCCAATATCCTGCGTACAACAAATATGGGTCATGACAACAAAACTATTGTCAAGGAAAAACTTCTGAAATGTAAGCGTCATTTGTTGTAAAAGCTAGGACATCCTCGGTATAACATCTGATGTCCAGATATTGAATTCTTTCCCTGTTTTGGAAATGATTTGCTAATATCAACTGGCACAGTCGCGCCACATTATTAATTTACATTCCAAATGTTGGCGGCTGTTTGTGTAAATCTTACCATTTATATGCGGCATTCCTTGCGTAGCTCCAGTGCCACGGGTGAGCCTGGTATTCGTCTGCTGGTATTGTCAGTAATTCGTAGAGCTATCATGAAGGATGCAAGACCATCTGACACGCATGGTAGCTCGATTTGAAATTCTTGTTTACAAAAGCAAAATAAAATGTGTAGTTTGAAAAACAAATTAACAATCAAGTGAAATCTTCATCAACATTTGACATTGGGAAAGAATGTGTATAGGCCTAGTGAAATTGAATGTGTATCACTGAAATTTACTTCAATCTTTTGTATTGGTTTTGCAGGTACGTACTTTGATTTATATAATCACTCTTAGAGATAGAAGACATAAAAGAATGTGTGCTGAACTTAAACAAAATATATCTTATGTCCGATGTAACATGGACACGAAAACAATTCGGAGACAGACCCACGATTGCAAATATAATTCAGAGACGCATTGAAGTATGCCAGCATGTGTATCAAAATGTGGGTAATATTGTTAGAGGCAAAGTGCATTGTTTTCTGCAAAGAAATGTGAACCCCTTCATCCAACTTGATTTTGATTATGCATATAACAAAAGGTAATTCAAATTTGACAATCTACATGTGGTTTACTAATTAGAACGAATCTCTAAGCTGTCCATTGATACTTTCCTTGCATCGTTGCTGTCACATGTGACTGAGTTCATTTTTATTGCATTTTTCGAAATTGCATTTTGCCAAGTTCGGGAGGTCGGTAGAAAATTTGAATAATCGGTTTTTACAAGTCCGTAATGAATAAGTTCACATCTTAGGATTACCAAATTAACATGATAAACAAGCAAGATTTGTGGGAAAATGATTGGACTTTTTGTTTAAAGGAATTTGTATAATCTTGCCCTTGTATGCACCTACGCCTTTAACGTGTTCAGGGTATCAATATGTATAGGTGTTTTTTATCCCCCACCCCCTCCGACAGCGGATGTGGAGTACATTACAAATTTAGATACTGCCTTGAGAACACCCCCCCCCCCCCCCTTCCCAAACGCATCAATTTGGTTACTTGGGGATTTAAATCTTCCCGATGTGAACTGGGATATATTTATAGAGGATCCTACGCTGGACAGAGTATATGGCTATGATTGAAATTGCCCTCGACAATAACTTGAGTCAACAAGTTAAACAGCCTACAAGGCTTCATAATATATTGGACTTGTGCTTTACAAACTGCTCTTAGCTTCCTTTGTTGAGAGCACGTGATCCCCGGTGTAAGCGACCACGAAGCGGTGGTGATTAACATACCAGTTAAGCCTGGTTTGCCCTGCGAGTAGGAAGTTGCTGCTCTACGCCAAGGCCAATTACTCTGCAATTAATGATCGTATTCAGGATTTTGAGAAAAAAGGCATTTACGCTTGACTACCTCGCTCAGAGGGATGTTAATCAAATTGTGGCTGAACCTGACCATGTCATTAAAGGTTTCATCAACCAATTTATTCCATCTAAAATGACATAAACCAAGTGGAAATTGCATTAGATAAACTGTTCTATCGAACGGGACATTATGCAAGAAGAAACGTTTGTACAGGAAAGCTAGACAGCGTAATACACCGGCTACATTGGGTGCCTTCAAAAATTCGAAAAGATAAGAAAGTTTACATTCATGATGTTATCGGCAGTAGTCTTCAAAATAACCAACTCAAAACCATTTTGGAGTTTTATCAAAGCTCAAAGGCAACAAATGTGGGGTGGGAGATGACAACCTTCACGCGGTCCACCCTGTTTCCACTAATGTCATCAAACCGATGTATGCAGTAACACGTTAAGCTGCTCATCGTCAAACGAAAAAAGAAGAAGGCAACAAATGTTTGGAATCCTATTAACTGACTCTACTTGAGCCACTGTGATCTCTCCTGTTAAGGCTAATGTGTTGAATGAACAGTTCAGCTCTGCATTTACAATTGAGAATTTAGACAGTTTTCCAACATTAACAGGCCCGGATTTACCTGGCATGCCTGAAATTCATATTCATCCTATCGGAGTAGAACAATTACTCAAAGATCTGAAATCAAGCAATAAGGCACCATATCATGATGCCATACCTCCAAAAGTTTTGAAAGAATGTTCCACTGCTTTTGCATCAGTTTATACGAAGATCTTCAAAAGAATGTGGGATAAGGTGATAGGAAGAATCATGGCAATTACAGACCTGTGTTTCTGAAATCTGTTCCATGCAAGTTACTTGAGCATATTTTATATCATTACATAATGATTCATCTTGACAAGCATCACGTACTAGCAGATATTCAACATGGTTTCCGTAGAGGTCGCTCCTGTGACACCAAGTTAGCTGCAGTCACCCACGACTTGGCTAAAATTCTCGATAGAAGGAGCCAAGCCGACTTGATAATAATGGACTTTAGGAAAGCATTTGATTCAGTTCCCCATCAGCGCCTTTTAAGCAAACTTCATAATGTTGTCATCATGAACAACGCACTGAAGTGGATCGATCTTACACAACGTCACCAGCAAGTAGTTTTGGAGGGCACTTCTTCAAACTGCTCAAAATTAATGCCATTTCTGGGGTTCCTCAGGGGACAGTGCTCGGCCAACTTTTGTTTCTAGTTTACATTAATGACCAAACAATAAAATATAAAATCGCATGTGAGACTCTTTGCAGATGATTGCTTAATGTACCGGGAAATAAAAACTGTAGCCGACTCTGACATTCTACAACAGGATATCAACACACAATTTATAAACTGCATTGCCGGTGCGGTGGTGGTACTGGTAAGCCACGTGCTCGCGCCATGCAAAGCGTAGCGCATGCGGCATTGTTTAATGGTTCCCGCGGCCCGCCGAGCGATGATGGTTTGTCGCAATAACGCCCTCTCGTGGCTGCGGATTAAGAAACGTCTTGCCCAAAGACTAGTCCATGGCCGGTACGCGTTATTTTTCTTTGCTCTATATCTGGTCGAATTTGACATCGTAGTAAAAGATATAAAAATGCCAAACAAACATCAATGAATAACCTCATTTTCTGCAGGTAAATTCTCAGATCGTAGTCACTCTTTTCTGTGTTTGTATTTTTCGTTTTAATGTAGGCCTATTTAATTTGAAGTACACGTAGTAACGCTCGTCTTTGAAGCGATACAGCGTGTAGCGTGTTTCTGCAAAATGTTTTACCGCGGCTCGACATGTTGTGGTACAGTGTGTTGGCCAGCTCAGCGCCTGTGTACGGCGTTTGCAAGATTTAGGTCTACATTATCCGTAATTTTTTAGGAGTTATCGACCTTAGTTATACTTTTACAGTAATTTAGGCAGCTTTTGGTCACCGGTGAGGGTCAGTTTCGGTATAAACCGGAAGATCTGAACATCCAGTTGGCCTTGCTTAACCTCGGTGGAATAACCTGAGCTACGTTTCACCGCGCAGTGCCGGCGTAACTTTCTCGTCTGAACGTAATTCTTTTTTTGGCTTAAGAAACTCTTATCTAATTGGCTCAAAGGCTAATTGCTGTTGTATTAACTGACGCCTCCGTCTGAACGTACCCATTAATGAGGCGGGTGAATTTTGTCATCGCCTTACCAAGGTACATTGCACTGTTCGTACACACTACTCTTGCCATGAAGCTATATAGATCCATGCTGTAGTGTTACTAGCTGTTAGTGTTGGCCAAGACGTCGAGACATTTAGGTAAAAGGGCGGTGAACTGAACTGAATTGAACTGAACTGAACTCAGGGGCGGATGCAGGAATTTTTGAATGTGGGGTCCTAGCCATGAACAGGGGTGTGTGGGGGCTCCCCCCCAGATTTTTTTTCTAAAGTAGAAGCTCTGAGGTGCATTCTGGGACATTATGAGCCTATTTTTCTTATATATTTGTATCGTTTTGATCTTTTACAGAAAGTACCACGTACGCTGCTATTTTGCTCTGATATAAAAACACATTACAAAAATCCAGTCCAAAAATGTGGGGGTCTGGACGTACCCCCAGGACCCCTCCCCTGGATCCGCACCTGGAACTGAACTGAACTGAACTGAACGCATACCATAGATGGAAAATTTTCCTAGAAGACAAAATCTTGATTTGGGCTAGTAGTTGTAACAGTCCAGGTCGTATTTTGTCAAGCAAAGTAAGAGGGCCTTTTGCACTGAGAAATAACACCAAGTCAATGTTAAATTCACGGGCGCAGTTCAGCTTCTTGGTCCTCTGACTTTGCTTCGCAAAATACGGTCTGGGGCTAAAACTAGATCGAGATAAACCCAAATTGAGATACATGTACTGGTATATTGGTATCGTTTTTCTTCTGGAATGATTCTCCACATTGGTGTAGGTATAGTTTTGGCCTCGGGGTATAAAAACCTGTTTATCCGTGTTTTGGTTGGTTAGCCTGCATGTTTACATAATGTGCTTTACAAAAATCAACATAAACCTACTTGATTCAGTTTGGGGAACCGTTCCTTTCCGTGGAATGCTCAACTTAGGTGTCCTCATGACATTCCGCGTGTAGGATCGCAACTGAAAC